>CAWUFW010014499.1:0-410704 GCA_963921515.1 Calotriton arnoldi | reverse complement strand
ACGTGTAGGAAGGTGGAATCTGACTATATGGTTGCCCCCACTTTTTTATGGTGTTTTGCTGGTTTATGACTTAGTTGGACTGGGATCCTGCTATTCAGGGCCCCAGTCTATCTGCTTTCTCTGTAAAATGGATTCCATGTGCCTTAGGCACATCTCTGATTGGGATCTGGAGTGCCCTTATAAGTCCCTAGTATATGGTATACTATGTACCAAGGGCATAGGTACCTCAGAGGCCTGCCAGGGGCTGCAGCATGTATTATGCCACCCCTGGAAGGCCATCCAAACTGACACCACAGGTCTGCTACTGCAGCCTGGGTAAGGTGGTGCATGCACCCCTTACTGTGATATAGGTTACCTATATCACGAAATACATACACACCTAGAAACCTATAAGTCACTCCTAAGGCAGGCCTTATCAATCCTAAAGGCAGAGTGCATGGTTCCTATGTGAGAGGGTGCCCCTGCATGAGCAGGGCCCCTCTGCAGCGTTCGGAGACCATCTCTGATGCTGTTTGTAGTGCAGCCTGACCATATACTCTTAAGCGCATTATATCCTCGCGGTAAAATGCTAACTTTGGAATGGCTGCACCTAAACATGTCGTGTTTGGTGTCAAACATCTTGGAATACTACCCCCCCGCCAATCCTGGCGGCGGGGGTAGCATTCCACCCTTCTAGAGGGAAAGACATGTTAACTCTGGCTTACCCGGTAACTTCTTTCTGAAGCCCTGGCATCACAAAATGGATGCTGCTGCCACAGACACAAGTCTGGCCTCCTACTGCTGGACGAAACTCCGGCAGGGGAGGCCTGGACAATAGGTTTCCTGTCCCAGGGAGGTGTGACCACCTCCCCAGACAGGACAATGTGTATTGGGGCTGGGCGGGAGCACTTTCGGGTGCTTTGAAGTCCTGCACTGGGGGCACATTTGGTGTCCCTGTGCATACCCCAGTTCAAACCGGATCAGGGGCTTGCAGCCCCTGCTTTGGCGCGAACTGGACAAAGGAAAGGGGTGTAGCCACCCCTCTGCCCTGACCCACCCATAGGTGGGGCCACAGAGTAGTCCATCCCCTATTTTTGGAATAAAGGTAGGAACCCAGTCCTTAGGACTTTAGATATACCTGGACGAAACTCTGAAACAGAATCCTGGACCTTCGACGCTCTACTCACGATTAGAGGACTGAAGAATCTCCCTTGGGGTCAAGGAGTGACTCCCCTGCTTGGCAGGCACCAAAGAAGCATCTGTCCGGTTCGCATCACTGAAGCTCCCGTCGGACGCCGAAGTCATCGCATCACCAGAGGTGGATTCTCAGACTTCCCCGAGGCTACCCTGAGTCCCCAGCCAAGCTGAGGCCCGTGGCTATCGTGGGTGACTTAAGACCGTGACCCCTGGACACCGAGCACACTTGCAAGTGCACCATCTTCTGGGTCTCCCAAGAAGTCGTGCTTTGGGCTCCGAGTAGCCCTAGCCTCCAGCACCACCTGCACCGAAGATCACTGGCCCCCACTCCACGAGTGTCCTGTAAGCCAGCTCCACGTGCGGCGTCACGAGGCTCCTTCGCGGTCGCTAGCCCGTTGGCTAGTAGCCCGTACCGAAGGCCAATCTTTTCTTTACTTGGCAGTCTGGTTGCTCCAGGCCTGCCCTCACTTACCCTTGCTGGGTGAGTTCCCCAGACCTTGCTGGTCTGCATCATCGACGATCTACATCTTACTCGAGACTTGCCGTTGCCAAGGCCTGTTGGGTCCAACCTGGTCGCCGACACCTCTGCATTCGACAGACATCGAGCAACAGCCCGAATCCTGCTCCTGGTCGCCGACAACGCCTCCCGGACCTCGTGGCTGAAGAGTCAAGACGACCGTCAACGAACTTGAAGCACTCGACATCGGTGGGCATCTGTCCATCGCCCTCCTGGTCACTGGCTAGTGACCCAGACTCTGTCCCCTCTGCTTTCAGGTTCTTCAGAACTCCGATCCACTTTTGGATCCACCCGGACACTTTTCTCCTGGTCGCCAGCAGCACTTTGCAGCAGATCGCCATAAGAAACGACGACGAAACCCGACCCCGAAAGGCACCTATGCACCCGGCTTCCCTGGGTGAGGTAACACGAGTACTCCGGTGCTCCCGTGGGTAGAGACTCTTCAAAGTCCTAGATCTCAAAGGGTTTTGTCCCAGTCCTCTTTTAAGTGTCCCTTTCCTCTATTTTCCCGATCCCGACTTTCTCCATAGAAGTCAACGGCGTATCGCGGTTGTGTATTTACACTGCACGCGTCTCCCGTGGGTCCCCTGTGTCACTACCTTGGGTGGTTCCTTGTGGTCCAAGCACTTCTAGAGGCTCTAGGCCTAGTGTCTAGTTCAGTCGTGGTTCGCATACCACTTTATTGGTATATGGTTTGGTACGCCCCTAGGGCCCAAACGTGTATTTGTGCTATTACTGTGATTTAAGATCTTATAACCTATGTACTTCGAACTCTAGCCTCATAAAGAGACTAGAGGGGTGTGTTTAGTAATAAATACATATATTTTGAATATATACCTGGTGTGGTGCTCTTTCATTTGGTCACTCAAGAGATTATAGACTGGTAAAACAAGCTGCTTTACATTCCTTCAAGACTTAGCCTGAAGGCTGCTCTCCATAGCTACCACTAGGATAGCTTTCAATAAGGTTGTCTTTAACCTACCTACCATAAGAGTCGATTTGGACTGGTGCAAGGTGCCCACTATAATTAGTGGACAGCATATGCCAGGCCAACTTCTCACATTGGTGTGCAGCGTGTGGGATTCCAGCTTGCTATTGTTTTACCAGATAATCTCAATTGAATTGATCAACTGAAAACCACTAAAGGTACCTAAGGTACATATAATTTAAGCTTAGAATATCAGTAAGTTCTACTGAACTTAGAGTTGTGTGTTAAGGGATAGCACAACCCTTTCTACAACTCAAGAGAGTTTAGTAGGCCACACTAGAGTAGGTAGTGCATACACCACACCACACTAGTAATGTCTTTAAAAGCAGGATCTAGAGATGCCCTGCAGGAAGCCATTGAGCTTCCCCCTCCAAGTATGACACACTCCCATTCTTGGAACTGAGAGCTTTGTGTAACGTGAGGAAATTAAGGACAGGCCAAAGTCCCACCACCCAACACCTCCAGGAGATGTTGGTGGCTTATGATCTTAGTAAGTCCTCAGAGACTGAAGGGGTAGGAGCAGAGGGTGGGCCAGCAGATGAGGAAGGGGCCAGGGGTACTACTACCCCCAGCCCCCTCTGAAACTGACCAGGAGGGTGACAATGACCCTGACCTGGAAAACCCAATCCCTTCTGGGGAAGATGAAGATGAGGATCTGGAGAACCACACCTTTGTCCCCCAGGAAGGATTATGAGTGTGCTCAGAAAGTCTAGGTCTCCTTCTCAGGAGTCTAACCACTCTGGCACCTCAATAGGGAGCTCTGTTTCTTCTCACAGGAGGGAATCCTCTCATGAGAGAAGAAAGAGACTGGTCCAGTATGAGGAAACTCAACTAGAGATCAGGAAGAAGCAATTGGCTTTAGATAGAGAATCCCTAGATCTCCTTAGAGAGAGAAGAAAGTTGGGACTAGAGTCCCATGGTGGCAGCAATATCCCTAGAGATAGGGACAGGTCTTATGACCATAGAAACCTAAACAAGATTGTCCCTCCCTACCAGAGTGGGGATGACATCCACAAATGGATAACTGCACTGGAGAGGGCCTGTAAAGTTCAGAAGGTCCCCCAGAGGCAGTGGGCAGCAATCTTGTGGCTCTCCTTTGCAGACAAAGGTAGAGACAAGCTCCTCACTGTAAGAGAAGAGGATGCTGACAATTACACAGTCTTGAAGAGTGCTCTGATAGATGGGTTTGGCCTAACCACTGAACAGTATAGGTTGAAGTTCAGAGACACCCAAAAAGCTCAGACTCAAGACTGGGTTGATTTTGTAGATTGTGCTACAAAGGCTCTGGAAGGTTGGATACATGGCAACAAAGTGCATGACTTTTTAGGATTGTACAATTTGATTATGAGGGAGCAGATCCTTAATAATTGTCAAAACCAGCTTTTGCACCAGTATCTGGTGGACTCTGATCTGACCTCTCCCCAAGAATTGGGAAAGAAGGCAGACAAATGGGTCAGAACCAGAGTAAAAACTAGAAATCAGGGTGGTGACCAGAAGAAAGATTCTACTAAGTCCCAAGAGAAAGGTGGGGATAAATCTAACGATAAGTCCCCTACAGGGCCCCAAAATTCCTCTTCTGGGGGTGGGTCCCAAACTCCTTCCTCTCCTGAAAAGAAACCATATTGCCATGTCTGTAAAAAGCCTGGGCACTGGAAAACTGATCCCAGTTGCCCCAGGATTGGCAATAAAGAAAATGTTCCTCCCACAACTACTACCACCCCTCCTGGTACTACCAGTAGTAATCCTCCAGTTGGGAGTAGTGCACCCAAAAAGTTGGGTGCTTTTGCAAGAGGAACAGAGGTGGGCCCTAGTTTAGACAGGGACCCCTCAACAGACTCCTCTGACTCTGATGGTGGTATAGGATTTGCCACCTTTACCATGGGTCCCATAGCATTGGGCAGGTACAGACTGGAGCCAATGATTAATGGTCAGAAAGCTGTGGCATTTAGGGACACAGGGGCTAGTGTCACCATGGTGGCAGGGAAACTAGTCCCCCCTCACCAGCTTTTACCTGAGTTTAAATACCAGGTGACCAACATTGATGGTGTCAGAACAGATCACCCCATGGCCATAGTCAATCTCAGCTGGGAGGGGGTCACAGGCCCAAAAAGAGTGGCAGTGTCCCCAACCCTACCTGTAGATTGCCTGATGGGCAATGATTTGGAAATTTCAGCCTGGGCTGAAGTTGAACACCAAACCCATCTTAGGATGTTGGGCGTCCCTGCAAAGGTTAGTGGGGCTGTGATGGCCACAGCCCCAGCCCAAGACTTTGGAGAGATGGAGCCTGAAAGAATGGCCCACTCTCCCCCAAAAGAGAGCAAAAGGGTTGAAGAAAAGTCTTCTTCCCCCAGACAGTAGGTAAGGGTCAGCCTCCTCAGGGAACTGACCCTACCCCTAGTGAAGGAACTGCCACAGAGGTAGTCAGGCCTGGCCTGGCCACACCCCTGATGGCAGAGGACCCTTCCACGGTGGTACCCAGTCTGGAGCAGGTAACCTGCCCCTCTCTACCCTGCCTCAGTCAGCCCAGGGCTGCAGAGGTCAGGGAGGTCAGTGGACCCCCCGGGCCCCCTGTCCAGAGGAAGCCCCCATCAGCAGATTAGGGGCAGCCAGTCTAGTAGCCCTAGCCAGGTGAAAATTCCTCTACACACTGAGGGATCCCCATACCTTTATGTAGGGACCTCCCCCAGAAGGACTCTGGTAGGCAAGGGCAAACCTGGGACCAGAAGGTTCCAAACCTGCCATGTCCCTCCAGTGTTCCATCCAAAGGGACCCAACCCCAGCTGTAGGCAGCCAAAGGTTGACCCTTAGAGCAAAGTGCAACTCAGTCATGGAAAGACAGGCATACATGGTGACCAGTGATCTGAGGAAACTGAGGCCAACATTCCTAGGGCCTCACTTCCCTACTCAGACACCTCACCAGCCTTGTACTTTACCTAAGCACACCAGAGGTAGTGATTCCCCATGGTGGAGACCCTCTCATACCCTTAGGGTGAGGGATTGCTTAGTGGACCATAACATAGGGGGCAACCATGCTAGTGCAGGTGCTTCCTTATATGGCCACTTAGTCAATATAGGCTCAACTGGCCAAGGTTAGCCTTATCTCCTTTCGTTTGGGGGGTTATGTAGGAAGGTGGAATCTGACTATATGGTTGCCCCCACTTTTTTTATGGTGTTTTGCTGGTTTATGACTTAGTTGGACTGGGATCCTGCTATTCAGGGCCCCAGTCTATCTGCTTTCTCTGTAAAATGGATTCCATGTGCCTTAGGCACATCTCTGATTGGGATCTGGAGTGCCCTTATAAGTCCCTAGTATATGGTATACTATGTACCAAGGGCATAGGTACCTCAGAGGCCTGCCAGGGGCTGCAGCATGTATTATGCCACCCCTGGAAGGCCATCCAAACTGACACCACAGGTCTGCTACTGCAGCCTGGGTAAGGTGGTGCATGCACCCCTTACTGTGATATAGGTTACCTATATCACGAAATACATACACACCTAGAAACCTATAAGTCACTCCTAAGGCAGGCCTTATCAATCCTAAAGGCAGAGTGCATGGTTCCTATGTGAGAGGGTGCCCCTGCATGAGCAGGGCCCCTCTGCAGCGTTCGGAGACCATCTCTGATGCTGTTTGTAGTGCAGCCTGACCATATACTCTTAAGCGCATTATATCCTCGCGGTAAAATGCTAACTTTGGAATGGCTGCACCTAAACATGTCGTGTTTGGTGTCAAACATCTTGGAATACTACCCCCGCCAATCCTGGTGGCGGGGGTAGCATTCCACCCTTCTAGAGGGAAAGACATGTTAACTCTGGCTTACCCGGTAACTTCTTTCTGAAGCCCTGGCATCACAAAATGGATGCTGCTGCCACAGACACAAGTCTGGCCTCCTACTGCTGGACGAAACTCCGGCAGGGGAGGCCTGGACAATAGGTTTCCTGTCCCAGGGAGGTGTGACCACCTCCCCAGACAGGACAATGTGTATTGGGGCTGGGCGGGAGCACTTTCGGGTGCTTTGAAGTCCTGCACTGGGGGCACATTTGGTGTCCCTGTGCATACCCCAGTTCAAACCGGATCAGGGGCTTGCAGCCCCTGCTTTGGCGCGAACTGGACAAAGGGAAAGGGGTGTAGCCACCCCTCTGCCCTGACCCACCCATAGGTGGGGCCACAGAGTAGTCCATCCCCTATTTTTGGAATAAAGGTAGGAACCCAGTCCTTAGGACTTTAGATATACCTGGACGAAACTCTGAAACAGAATCCTGGACCTTCGACGCTCTACTCACGATTAGAGGACTGAAGAATCTCCCTTGGGGTCAAGGAGTGACTCCCCTGCTTGGCAGGCACCAAAGAAGCATCTGTCCGGTTCGCATCACTGAAGCTCCCGTCGGACGCCGAAGTCATCGCATCACCAGAGGTGGATTCTCAGACTTCCCGAGGCTACCCTGAGTCCCCAGCCAAGCTGAGGCCCGTGGCTATCGTGGGTGACTTAAGACCGTGACCCCTGGACACCGAGCACACTTGCAAGTGCACCATCTTCTGGGTCTCCCAAGAAGTCGTGCTTTGGGCTCCGAGTAGCCCTAGCCTCCAGCACCACCTGCACCGAAGATCACTGGCCCCCACTCCACGAGTGTCCTGTAAGCCAGCTCCACGTGCGGCGTCACGAGGCTCCTTCGCGGTCGCTAGCCCGTTGGCTAGTAGCCCGTACCGAAGGCCAATCTTTTCTTTACTTGGCAGTCTGGTTGCTCCAGGCCTGCCCTCACTTACCCTTGCTGGGTGAGTTCCCCAGACCTTGCTGGTCTGCATCATCGACGATCTACATCTTACTCGAGACTTGCCGTTGCCAAGGCCTGTTGGGTCCAACCTGGTCGCCGACACCTCTGCATTCGACAGACATCGAGCAACAGCCCGAATCCTGCTCCTGGTCGCCGACAACGCCTCCCGGACCTCGTGGCTGAAGAGTCAAGACGACCGTCAACGAACTTGAAGCACACGACATCGGTGGGCATCTGTCCATCGCCCTCCTGGTCACTGGCTAGTGACCCAGACTCTGTCCCCTCTGCTTTCAGGTTCTTCAGAACTCCGATCCACTTTTGGATCCACCCGGACACTTTTCTCCTGGTCGCCAGCAGCACTTTGCAGCAGATCGCCATAAGAAACGACGACGAAACCCGACCCCGAAAGGCACCTATGCACCCGGCTTCCCTGGGTGAGGTAACACGAGTACTCCGGTGCTCCCGTGGGTAGAGACTCTTCAAAGTCCTAGATCTCAAAGGGTTTTGTCCTAGTCCTCTTTTAAGTGTCCCTTTCCTCTATTTTCCCGATCCCGACTTTCTCCATAGAAGTTAACGGCGTATCGCGGTTGTGTATTTACACTGCACGCGTCTCCCGTGGGTCCCCTGTGTCACTACCTTGGGTGGTTCCTTGTGGTCCAAGCACTTCTAGAGGCTCTAGGCCTAGTGTCTAGTTCAGTCGTGGTTCGCATACCACTTTATTGGTATATGGTTTGGTACGCCCCTAGGGCCCAAACGTGTATTTGTGCTATTACTGTGATTTAAGATCTTATAACCTATGTACTTCGAACTCTAGCCTCATAAAGAGACTAGAGGGGTGTGTTTAGTAATAAATACATATATTTTGAATATATACCTGGTGTGGTGCTCTTTCATTTGGTCACTCAAGAGATTATAGACTGGTAAAACAAGCTGCTTTACATTCCTTCAAGACTTAGCCTGAAGGCTGCTCTCCATAGCTACCACTAGGATAGCTTTCAATAAGGTTGTCTTTAACCTACCTACCATAAGAGTCGATTTGGACTGGTGCAAGGTGCCCACTATAATTAGTGGACAGCATATGCCAGGCCAACTTCTCACAATACGGTACTGTCTATTGATTCAACCAGGCTTCTCACGCTTCTTGCTGATCATCTTGGCACACATCTGCTCAGAAGGGTCACAGCAGCCTTGACCATACTTTCATCTTAGCCTCTTGGCATCAGCACGTGATCATCCCTTTTCCACAGCTTTTCTCCTCTATCACATGGTCTCATCCGCTCATGCGCACTCTAGTGACTCGCGGCCATTTTATATTGCTGCTCGGCAGGCCTAAGCGCAATATTTTCAAAGATAAACAAACTGTTATTAAAACAAAGAAATATAAACCCTTTCGTTTCCCTCCCGTCTTTCTACGTACCCCAATTAGGTATTACCTAGCAGAAGCAACATATAAAGCTGTCCCTTACTTACCATCACTTTATTTTGCAACCACACGTTTTATTTGAAAGCACAAATCATGCATTTATTATTGAATTAGTACGCAAAATTTTATATTATGTTAGACACTTAAACAATTACAAGTCAATTAATTTGCACACTGAATTGCGTGTTACCATCAACCCTTAACATACATTGTTGGTTATTTACTTTACGAACATGTTTATTAATATTGTACGAAAATATTAGGAGGTTAAAATTTTTATATTTACCCTGCTCCATCAACGGAAAAGGACCTAGGACTAGGCGGTTGCCCCAAAGAGCCAGCACAGGGATCACCCGCTTCAGGGAACTCAGGCAGAGTCCAGTCGGGAGTTCAAGCCCCCCCCCCCCCTCAGTGCCAGCAAAGCAGGCCACAAAGCTGCAGGGACACAGTTAGCAGCGAACAAACGTATGGCGAGGCCCAATATCCAAGGTATGGGATCCACGCTGGCCCTCCAGTGGCCCCCTCTCTAGTACCCCACCAGCAGCAGCTGCTCTTCCGCGATCCCCAGAATTGCCTGTCGGGTCAATCTCACTGTGCGTTGAAAGCTAACTTACTTCTGTTTCTCCAACCCTGCCAGAAAAGCGAGAAAGGGGGCCCTCTCCATGCGTAGGGCCCAGACCCCTGTGCGCCCCTCAATCACCACAGCTGGACAGGAGGGCCCCAGCCCAAGACACTATTGCAGGAGACCAATGCCAGGGGGAGGATTACACTCTCGATTTCACCTGTGATCCGGCACTAGAAGACTCCCCCAGTGTGTCAGCGGGCCGTGATTGGATGCTCCACCAGGGTCCTGATTCTTCCTGGCCTTCTCATTTCGCTGCAGCTCCTACAGCCACTTGCAAAGTTATATTCCTTGGTTGGTGATTGTTGGGGACATGTGTTAATAACCCACATTAACTGTCTCCACCTCGTGCTTCCATATGTTTTACCTGATTAAAAGGTACATCTCATTCCTGCCTAAAGAGATTGACACCAGGGTGTTTAACCAGAAATAGATTACATACTATATTTGAACCTTCCTGATGTTTCTTTCTCTAAGCTGCAACATATTCAGAACTTAACCATAAGTAGGGTGTTATATCCAAATAGGCCTGTTCTGATCTACACTCCTAGAAGATGTCTAGTTGGGCTCCAGTGGAGGAAAGAGTCTGTCCTAAGATCCTGTGTTTTAAGCATAGCATTGACGATGGGCTGGAAGACTTTAGCATCAAGGCGAGATCTCTCACCTTCAGGACCCGCCCTGTGCTTCAACTCTCGTATCAAACTAACCAAAGCAGTGGGCTGTTGCCTTTGATATTTGGGCCTATGTTTTAAAACAAACTCCAAGTACGTATGAAGGATGCACCTGTACATTGTGGGTGATTATTTCATACTCTCTGCTGCACCACAGCATCAACTAAGATTATCTAATGCAGGATCTCCAAAGTTAGCCAATGTTTGAAGTACTTGTCAAAGGAATTTATTCAAAATTGATAGGAGTAACTACTTCAGGGAATCCTTAGCCCCTCATTTAATGCAAATCAAACATAACATATACAAGGGAGGACATGCTAGCAAGGTTGATTTACAGGCTACAAGGGGTATATTCTGTGAGTGGAATTGAACTCAGTCTGATCTTGCTGCAATAACGAATAGTATAGTGCAGTGCACATAAGTCCCCAGTGATAACATGCCGTTCTCCAGGTTTATCCAGAGTAGTCTACTATGCATATTCTGAAGTACCCCCACCACATCTTTTGTGAATCGAATGTAACCTAAGAGGTAAATTGTACCCAAGTAGTTGATTCCCTGACACAGAGACCATTGATTTCTACTTAAATCTCCACTATGCTGATACCTTCCCACTTTTCTGAAAACTTTGAGACCTTTTCCCTATGACCCAATCTTAATTTAGATTTAGAAATGTACTCGTGTTTAGGAAGGAGAAACAGAGTTTCTTTAAGGAACACCAATTCCTAATTCTTGGTATCTGCCTTGCTCTGACTGTCGCTATTATATGCTTTATGCCATCGAGTCGGAATTAGCTTTGATGCCTTAATTTGCTTGTGTTCATTCCTTACATTTATAGTATGTTCCTGATTTTTGCGTTTAACGGAATGATTATTAACTTGTAATAAACCCACTTAACTTAAGCTCCCAATTCCGGGCCCATATTGTGTGGCCAAATGGGCGACACGAACTGTAAATTGTTTTATTGAATGTTGACTCTCTTCTGCCTTTCAGTCAACCAAAAAGTGTCATCGGTTGAAAAATGGTAACTGCTTTCCTGCACACCCCCATCATGATCATATGCATATGGTAACACTCCATTCCCTCCTACCCGGGTGGTGATTCAGGATGGTCAGTTGGTTCACCTCTAACAATTCTTCACTGTCATCTGAGTTTATCTAAGTTTTTTTTCCCTTTTTCTTGCTTTGCCACCTAATTTTCTCTTTTCCATAGCTTTATACTTTTATTATATTCCCTTTGCTATTCCCGTTCTATTTATTTATTCATTTACGGTATTTATAAAGTGCACTATCACCTAAAAGGTATCCTGACGCTATATCCAACCAACCGGGAATCAAGCAGCACTGAAGAGAAAGTGGCCTTAATGACCAGTGGGAAAAAAGTCAGGGTTTCAATGTCCTTCTGAAGCATAGGAGATCAGTCGAGTGTCTGAGAAAGGCAGGGAGCTGATTCCAGGGCTGGGCAGACTTCACCAAGAAGGCACGTCCACCCTGTCTAGACTTCTTAAAGTTAGCAATACATAAAAAATTGGCTGATGAGGAGCGCAGACATCTCCCAGGCGCACATTTTCAGAAACTGTTCTGGAAATGCATTGGACCACGGCCCTGACAGGCCTTGATGTCAATACAGCGAGCTTCAAAGACTATCCTTTGCCTGATCGGAGGCCAGTGGAGTTCCTTCAGTGCTTCCGATGTGGATTATCTGCTAGGCCTATCCAGAGCCAATTTGGCCGCTGCGACCTGAACTCGATGTAGTCTTTGCAGCAAGAAATCAGAGCTTCTAAAAGGAGCGCATTGCAGTAGTCTAACCTGCTCAGGATCATACTCCATACAACCAGAGCTTTGGCAGATGAAGGTAACATGGGGAGAAGTTTCCGAAAGCCCTGTAGAAGCCAGAAACAGGTCCCAGCTACTTTAGTAATGTGACTTTCCAGCGATAATTTGCTGTCAAAGGTCACCCCTAGTTTACGGACAGAGTCCAAGGGGGAAGGCTCTTCCTGTGTGGGTAGAGGCCAAAACTTCTTTGGACGACTAAGGGGAACTTTGTTGGCTTAGCAGCACAGAAGCTCCATTTTGTCTTTGATAAATTTCAGAGAATTAGCGCTCAGCCAGGTAGCAATGTCCTTCATGCAGTTGTCGAAGATCTTAGTCTCTGTCTGGTGGTCGCTATCCAGCAACAAAATTAGCTGGGTGTCATCAGCATAATTGACTAGACGAATACTATGAGTTTTAATAAGGGTCACTAGGGGTCTTTAAAATGCTTTGAGGAAGCCTGACCAGCGGCATCAAACAAAAATTGAAGAAGTCAGTAAGACATTAAACCTTAAACATTATTTACACTTCAAAGTATTGAATAATGATGTTTCCCCTCAAGAATTCGAGTAGTTTATAAAGGATGGAACATAATTAATGTAAGGTACCTTGGGTATCACAACAGAGTGTCTTCCTGTTCTCAATCGCAGAAATTCACGTGTTGGGCAACCAAAATCAACAGCTCCCTCAGAGTTCCCAGTGGAGTCAGTAAACATAACAGATATATGGTTGGTCGCTTTATAGGTTTTGCGAAGGAAGGCACGATGTGCTCCATCCCAAATGTTTCGCTGATTTATGTTGCACTTGGATGACTTTTCAGAGTCAATTTGTAGAGCAAGGTTTGATAGTAGACCATTCAAAGTTATATCCTTGCCTTCACTGAAATACAGGAAATAAAGCATAAGTTCTGAAATTTATTAATTCAAAATCAGATGTATAAATCAGAATTGAAACTTCCAAAATGACCTTTCGTGCGCCTCATTTTGTTCAGCGATATTGGTATTTGAGTTATCAAACTTTTCCTCATCAGGAATGTGCACATTATTGCTAGGATAAAAAACGCAAACAATCAAAGTATCAGCTTACAGCATTCTGTTACAAGTCAACTTTAGACTTAATTTATAGGGCTTCATATATGAAAGTTAGGAATAATGATTTCCTAATTGCGATTCACTGCCAATCGCAGTTAGGAAATTGCTAGTCCTAATGTATGAAACTCTTTTGAGTTTCATTAGCGATTCATATTCAGCCACAAATTGACTTACCTCATGAATATTAATAAGGTAAGTCGCATTTTGCGACCCATAAGGAATCACAGCCATCACAGGGATGGTGGCCTGCTGGGGTCAGCAGACAACCATGTCTGTGATTGCTTTTAATAAAGCAATCTGTTTTTATTTTTTTAACGCAGCCCGTTTTTCTTAAAGAAAAACAGGATGTATTTAAAAAGAAAGAAATGAAACTTGGAAGTTTCATTTTTTAAGAGCAGGCAGTGGTCCTTTGGAGCACTGCCTGCTCTTAAAAAATATTTTTTCAACCATTCTCAAAGGTTAGGGGTCCCTTGGGGACTCCTTCCCATTTGCGAATGGGTTACCACCAACTTCCAATTGGCAGTAATTGCTAATGTTTTGCGATGGCATTTCAGTCGGAAAACATTTGTACATACCACTCCAATTCGGTATTAGGAAGGGATGCCCTCCACACGCCCCTTCCTAATACCGAATCGCAAAACCCGAATTGCGATTCGGTAACAAGTTACTGTATCAAAAGCTTTGTGCATCCATAAAAGCATTTTTGCAGGTACAAACGGCCCGGTTCTGCGTTACCCAATTGCAATTTGGGCTTTGTACATCTACAAATCATTTTTGCGGGCACAAACTGCCCGGTTCTGCGCATTGGGCCTTTTGCGACCTCAAAAATGCTCTGTGCATGTGGCCCATAGTTCCTAAATTTGGAATACTAAAGTTTTACTAAATGAAGAAACAATTATCACGAGAGAACCCATTATGTAATTTGCACACACAAGGTATGCTCATGTAACTAACCCGGGTATGTTTAAATATGAATTATGCTTTATTATGTATGCCAATTACTTTAGAGTTGTAAAAATTGCCAGTTTTGTCCTTGCCATACACATTTACTTTGCATAGTAGTGCAAATTACAATTTTACCATCAATGCTTTTTAATAGACTGAAGACGGGGTAGTGGTAGCACATATAGTTAAGATCCATTCAATATGTAACACATGAAAGAACTACTGGCTCCATTCCAAACACCAGCTGGTATAGCTTGGAAGTGCATACATGTGGCACTCCACATTGACTACTAGCCACTAGACATTTGGTGTTACATCTCTTAAATTGAGAATGTTGTAATTCTGTCTGCATGTTAAGATGCCACCATACTACATTATGCCACACATGATTTGATTTATAATTTGATTTCATTTGATGTATAATTTTATATAGCACTTGAATGCCCTGAGGCGTCTTGGCGCTGCTGCTTTCATGAGAGAGAAAAGAAAAGCTGGAGAAGCTGCTCTAATGACTAAAAAGCCAAGTCTTCAGGGTCTTTTGAAAGGACAAGAGGTCTGGACAATTTCTTAGATTCAAGGGGAGAGAGTTCCATAGTTTTACCGCTCCCAAAATGAAGCTCCCGCCTCCCCATAATGCTCTCTTGGCCTTAGGTAATACTAGGCACTTGGCTTCCGAGGATCTGAGTTTCCTGAGAGGGATGTACCAGACAAATCTGTCACTGAGATAATATGGACTGATGCCATGCAGTGCTTTAAAGGCTATTCTGAGAGCCTTAAATTCTAATTCTTTTTTACCACTGGAAGCCAGTGTAACTTAGTCAAAGCCTGCGAGACTGACTGATATTTTAGTATTCCTAAAAGAAGCCGGGCTGAGGCATTTTGTAACATCTGAAGTTTAAGGAGAGACTTTTTCTTTATACTCATGAATAAAAAAAATTCTAGCTGACGCGTCAAGAATTTTCAGTTCTATTAAGGACACGGAGGCGAGGATTATGCTTCTCTTTCTTTACTGAAGCAAACAGCAGCCAATAACACTTTAAACTTGCAAAACCCGGAAGGACTGCCCCTCCCCTGTATGCACCAATCACAGTAACCCCACTTAGTATAAATGTCTCGAACACCATGGTCCGTCCTCTTTCTTTGCAAATCGTCAAACACAGTGCGTAACTTGAACCATCGAACCCCAAACTCCGTCGATTCGCTCCATCGACTTGATCCATAACTTCAATGAAGATAACTCTCTCGACCAAATTCGTCGTTATTTCCTCAAGACCCTTCAAGTCGCCTTGCTCTGGTCTCCTGAAAAGAAAATATAAATCATAATATTCCGATATCTGAATATACTTGAACAACTAAATCGGGCGGGAAACCCATAGACAATTCTCTTAACATGTACTAATACCATAAATCAAACTTCTGTCATAAACATAACCATCATCACATGATATACATGCTATTCTAGGGTGGGATAATCCTCCCCTCCGTGTCCCTAACAGAATTGAAAATTCTTGATGCGTCAGCTAGACATTTTTTTATTCTATGTCAGTCCACGGAGGCTTCGTATTATGCTAGTATAAAGTTGATCAACCACCGTAGATGCCACATCAACAGTTGGTTTGTGATAAAACGTTTTAAAAGTTGAATCAGAAGACCAATCTGCCGCAGTCATTATGTCCTCCAGACGAGAACCAGTCAAAAAAGATTTGGAAGCCATAGCTCCCCTTACAGAGTGACTCCAAATGCAGACTTAACAGCCAAGTAACCCACCCTACTTTTTGTCCAATCATTGGAATATTCTGGGATGCAATCTCCAATCGCTGGAGTCTCATAGGAACCGTGAGTTCCAATCTGCCACCACATTGGAACTGCCCGGGATGTACTCCGCCGTCACTGAGATGTGGTGAAGCAGGCAATAATGCCAGAAATCCTTGGCTATTTCCCCCAAAAGAAGAGACCTCATGCCACCCAGATGATTGATGTATCTCACTGCTGAGACATTGTCCATCCGCAGAATGATACAACAACTCGCCTTTTGTGGAGAAAGTGTCTGGATCGCAAAAGAGCCCGCTAGCAGTTCTAGGCAATTGATATGTAGTTTCAATTCCTCTAGTGACCATCTGTCCCCCGTCTCCACTGAACCGCACCGGGCTCCCCAGCCCCAGCGGCTGGCATCGGACTCTATCACTACTTCTGGACAGACGCGAATATGGCCTTGCCATTCCATGCGTCCATGTGCTCCAACCACCAGGATATTTCCGTCCTGGCCTCTGTGGATAGCAGAATCTGTTCCGCATAGCTCAAACCTTTGCCCAAGTGCATGATCTTCAGTCTCTGAAGGGCCCGGTAATGGAGGGGACCCGGGAAAATCGCCTGAATCGAGGAAGCTAAAAGGCCGACTAAGCGTGCCAGAATCCTCAAGGATATAGTCAGAGAGGCAAGTGCTCTCCTCAACTCTTTCTTGATTGAGATTCTCTTTTTCAATGGTAGTAACAACTGCTATTATCAAATTCACCTGAAATCCCAAGAACTCCATCGATTGGGCCGGAGTCAGGATGGACTTGTCTGAATTGATGACGAACCCCTAATCCTGTAGGAGTTGGGTTGTCCAAGCTAGATGAAGTAGTACTGTATCCGCACTCTGTGCCATAATAAGGATGTCGTCTAGATAAATGTTAAGTCTCACCCCCCTCTCCCTGAGATATTGTACCACTGGCTTGAGGAGTTTGGTGAAGCACCAGGGGGCGGACGAAAGTCCGAAGGGCATGGCAGAAAATTCGAACCATCGGGTTCCCCATAGGAATTGTAAGAACCTCCGATGTGGAGGGAAAATGGGAACTGCCAGGTAAGTATCTTTTAAATCGAGACGCACCATCCAATATTTCTCTAAGAGAAGATCCCTCAGTACGTGTATGCTCTCCATTTTGAAATGGCGGTACACTACCCAAGAATTGAATTCTTTAAGGTTTAAAACTAGTCTGAAACCCTGATCTTTTTTCGGAACCAAAAATATTGTACTGGTGAAACCATGAGGATGGGGAAATGTTTCCACGACTGCCCCATTTTTCATCAGAGAAGTCACTTCTTCCTCTATGAAAGACATCTCTACTCGGGAAAAATGTAGAGGTTGAGGTCTGCATATTTGCCGAGGGGAGGAGTAAAACTCTATCTGAAATCCCTGAACCGTCTGAAGTACCCAAGGGTCGTGTGTCAAACTCTCCCACTTGTGAAGAAACATAGCAATTCTGCTTCCACCAATACCTCCCCAGCTTGAATCAGATTTACCTGAATAGGAGGTTTCTCCAACATTGTTCTGTCCTCTATAACCGCCTCGGTTTTGCTTGCCTCTGCCACCTCGGTTACGGGTGGGGTAGAAATTTGAGCGGTGGGCCCAGCCACGTCCTCGCTGATCAAAACCTCTAGAGGTCTGGTTGAAACCTCGGCCGGTCGTTCGACCCCTTGAGCGTCCGGCCCTGGTAAAAAGGCCATTGTGGAACACCTTTTTAATGTTAGCTGGGCCTTGTCTAGGTCCGAAAAGGTAGCCACATATTTTCCCAATTCTTTGACGAATTTGTCCCCGAACAGCAATCCATTAGCGAAGGTGCCTGCCTCAGTAGTGGCCATATCCGCCAGGTGAGGATCTATTCTCATCAAGAAAGATCTTCTTTCCGTCGAAAGGGCACGATTCGCGTTGCCCAAGAAACATAATGCTCTCTGTGCCCATTCCAATATTTCAGTTGGGTCAAGGGGGGTATTGGAATCTTTAGCTCTAACAGCCGAGTCCAGGATCTTTGTGAGGGGTCCAGATATGTCTAAAAGCTTATCTTGGCATCCTCTCCATACTCTATCTAAGCCCTTCTTGGGGTCTTTGGCAAACTTTTTCATGAAGGTTGCCATATTGGGGTCTAATTCTGGGGTGTCTGCCACCTTGCCTAAAAGAGAGGGTCTAGGACATTCCGATTTAAGAGTAGTGCCCACTTAGCGCTCAAAACCCTGCCTGAGGTTCTCTTGAACGTAGTGCGCCACCTCTACGCAGGTCACCCATTCCGTTGACCTTGGGTAAATGATATTTTTAGGATCAAATAATAGGTTTTTATTATGGGTTTTTGTGCTCACATTGAGTTTTGAGCTTTGCGTTTGCGCTTAGCTGTTCTACTGGGCATTTCAGTGTCGTGAACTGAATCTGATGTGTCTGGCGCGGCAGGAGAGGACACCTCCGCTTCCTCTTGGTTTACGAGAGAGGAATTACCAGAAGGGAGGGAGCCACCATAGCCATGGACCTTGAGGACAGTGGACGCCACTTGGGATAAGATTTCTGCTGAGGAGTGGCATGAGGGTTCACCGAATGAGGCATTAAGTGCCCGTTTCCCATAACGTTTTAGGGGTTTTGTGACGGGTTGCAAAGCTTTTATCAAAGCCCTGTTAACTGAGCCCTGAACATGGGTATCCAGGGCTTCTACTAACTGCTCCTCCATTTGGTGCTCATAAGGCACTTCTTCATATTCAGCGTAGTCATTGTAAGCAGCCCATTGATCAACCTCCTCGGCGTAGTACGCCATCGTGCTAATGGAGGTGTGGAGGAGGTTCAGAGGGAGAGCAACCCAGGGGTGACAAAACGTCTTTTGCGCTACTTAGACTGTCACTGACTACAGTTCCCAGTCCTCAGGTTTATCCAAAAGCCTAAAGTTCGCCTGATTTATATTCAATATATGGTGGATGGAGCCACCCCTATAAGCTCTCCTGAGGCACTGCCTTACACCGTTTATTCGCCCCGTCGGGCGTTCTCAGGGACCAAGGATTGAGGCAGCCAATCCGCAGCGCTGACGTGAGGAGCCGATCGGGAGATAATAACCCGATCCGGCCGCTCGCACATGCACGCGTTATTTGGCAGTGAAAGGGGACTGCCTCCTCGAGCGCGCATCGCGCGTCTGTCCCGCTCCCGCTCCACTAACTGCCAGGAACAAACAAACCATAATAACAATTACCGCTATGCGCACTGAACTCGTATAATAGCAATAATCATGCAATATCCATCACAACAATCAGGGAATTGTAAGCACGCTACTCACCCGTGAGAAATGTCGCATGTAGTTAATTCGCTGCTGCAGCAGCAAAGAAAGAGGAGGGACCATGGTGTTCGAGACATTTATACTAAGTGGGGTTACTGTGATTGGTGCATACAGGGGAGGGGCAGTCCTTCCGGGTTTTGCAAGTTTAAAGTGTTATTGGCTGCTGTATTTGCTTCAGTAAAGAAAGAGAAGCATAATACGAAGCCTCCGTGGACTGACATAGAATAGGACATTTCCATAATCCAGTTTGGCTAAAACAAGAGTGGTAATCACCATATTTTGGAGGTCGGAGGGAATGAAAGAACAGACCTTCCCAACATCTACTGCTTGGGATTGTAGATTTTACATGGTTGCATTCCTGCATCATTGAAGTGGCTGTCATGCATACCATTACCTCTCTTGATGTACTGATTATTGTTTTGAAAAGTATTTGACCACTCCAGATGCATTGTACATCAACTGCATGATCCAATAGCGTTACATCACGGGAAAGAGCTGGGAAAACAGTCCTTCGTGGCCACTCTTGACTGGGCTAGTCATGACAAAACTTGCAAGAGTATATAGCCTTTTTATGACAGGCAAATACTTTTGCAGTGGTCTGACAATGTTTAAAACATGTAAACCTCAAATTTTTGGTTTGGAAAAAGCAGTACTGATAATGGTCATCAAATCCTTCACCAATGATACTGTGAGAGGACGATATCTGCATTGTGCGTTCTTCAGACGCGTTTGCAGACATTGGATTTGCTGTAATGTTGCGAACTTTCAGTCGATCTGAACTATCCTCTTAACCCGTTAAGTGCTTCTGTCGGCCAACGGCCGTCGCGCGCACTACCTCGGTAGTGCTGCGCACGTCCGTTGGCCGACGCGGCCCCGCCCGCTTAATAGAACGTTCCGCACTGGCGCGGAACGTTCTAAGCAGTTAACCGGTTAAACCGAATATTCTGATTCTGCAGAATTATTGCTGAAAGGTTCTTCTCTTTCCAACCACATCACTGTGTCAGATTTGTCATTTATGCCTTTCTCCTATACAAAAATCAATGGCACATCATGTAAATCTTGATGAAGATATACAAGAAATGTTAGTAAACAACCAATTTACAAATAGCCAGACTGCAGTGGTCATGCAAGAACTACTCCTACAAGACAGCATCACACAAGCATTTCAAGTGTTCACTGGCGGCTGAACATACCCACATCCTCCTCCTATAAGGTGGTTTAAACTGCCTACCAAGTCAGCCATATTTTTAAAGGTAAATTCATACAGTACATGCGGAAAATAACTCTCAGCTCAAGCCTGGTACCATTTACTGACCATCTTGTACTTCAAAAAGACTTGAAAAAATTAGACCTTTCCTTTTCTTCACACATCATATAAGAAACAACAATAATCAAATGGAATTGAGGAAGGCAATGACTACCAGATTGTTCCAAACAGATGCCCTCCTTTCCCCACAGCCGTGCCGGCACACCTGCACTCCAAGAAGTAGAATCTGACCCACTCGCAAGATATTAGGCATGAACACAGGCAGATGTATTTCTCACTGTTCTTTTCTCACCTCCCCATAAGAGCAGCTTCACAATCAGCACAACATGGCAAGAACTCTCCTCTGGTCATCACCCACCATACCAAAGATCTTGCCACACTATATACCCACATGCTACCAACCTAACCCTTTTGCAGATTTGTGTATTTTACTAAATAGCCATACTATGCACAATTGGACAAGTACCTATTTCCTTCATCTCTGACTCCATGAATGTAGTCACAATCACCTCCACATAGTATACACACAGACATAAACTCACTCACACACTCCATATAAGCAATCAGTTGTTCACATTTGTTGGCAGTCAGTTCATACACAGTAAGATAGAACTGCATAGGCTAGTGATACGTAGCCCTTGGACATGGCCCTTATTGAATATTTCCCTAAAACCTTTTGCTTTTATTCCTCCTGGTTTTTACTGACTCTTATTTCGCGGCCTTTGGACTCTGGGCACTTTCTTACTGTACTGCAATGGAAAGTGCGCGTGCCAGGAAGTGGTGCTTACTTAATTGGTTGAAGTGTTGTACCAGTGAGTGCCCTGCAAAAAGGTACACCACATACCCAGGGCAGGTACTGCACTGGCTAGTAGTGGAATGCACCACAGAGTAGCTTGTCAAACATGCATAATGCTTAGGTAGGTTTTTCTTGTGCATTAGCCAACCATGAGCGGGCCTTTCACTACCACCAGAGCACCCCTAGGGTAAGACCTGAGGGGTGAAGCACATGGTAGGTGGGCGACCAGGTGGGTACACTTGTGTGTTCTCTGCCCGGGTAGTGAAGAACCCCCATGCGGGTTTTCCCTACCTAGAGGGGGTCGGCTCTTCCCATTAGACAACGAATGGGTTTTGCGGATTCTCTTGTAGTGGACTTAGGGCTCTGGGCAGTTTCCCACTGTAAATGCAGTGTGTAATTGTGCGCACTCTTCCTATCCATGTTAGGAAGTGGTGCTTCCCAGATGGTTGTAAAATATGTTGCAGGCTACCATTGCAGGCCGGTGCATGCGCACTTGCATCTACGATTTTTAATCATGTGTCCAGCCTTCCATTGCAGGCCTGTGGGTGCTCACATGCACCAATGGTGTTTTTAAACATGTGTCCAGCCTGCCATTGCAGGCCTGGCGGTGCGCTATAGCACTTATGCTCAGTCTGGTTTTGCTAAAGCACTAGCCAGTCCTGAGGGGACCTTTCACTTCCCCTATAGACCTCTGAGGGTAAGTCCTGAGGGGTGATGTGAGTGGTAGGTGAAAAACAGGGCAGGTACACCTGTGCACCCTTCCCAGGTAATGAGGAATACCCATGTGTGTTTTCACCACCTACGAGGTTTGCTCTTCCCATAGGTTAACATGGGAGAATGGTTGAAATTGCTTCAAGCTGCAATAGTGGCTTACAGTGGAGCAGCCTCATAATGTTTCCTATCATTGGATTCAGAATGACAAACCCTCTCCTGTGGTAAAGGTGGTCTTGTCATTACTAGCTTAGAAATGCCTCTTCTAGAAAGTGGGCATTTCGCTGCTGTAAAACTCCTTGTGTGCTTTTTAGTTTGACTCCATCCCACAGTGGATGCTGGGGGATCACATCTGTGCATTCCCCAGAGACAGCCATAAACCTTGGGCATGCAACTGGAACGACAGACCTCTGCCATTTGAAGGCCTGGATGGATAGATTGGAGGGAGAGGTTTTGACACTTGGCCTCTGGGAGCCAGATCATGGCCCCACTAAAGATTAAGGGGCACATGCATCAAAGCTTTTTGCGATCGCAAACGGTGCGATTCGCAAAAATCGGTCGTTTGCGTCCGCAAAATGGGCTTTTGCGATGCATTAAACAATTTGGCATGCGCAATTTCGGTAATCGCAATATTTTGCGATTTCCCAAATTGCGATTGCATTTAAGCTTAAATGCAATGCAAGAAGCACTTTCAAATAGCGATTTCGCTATTTGGGGCCGCAATTTACCGTAAAATAAAACATAACGGTATTTTGCAAAAACTTTGAAAAATGCACTAAAGTGCATTTTTCAAAGTTTCATGTCACACACACACATGCCCTTGGGGCATGTGTGTGCGCAACATGGGTGCACAGTACAATTTCAGGGTGCAACAGGGTGTCCTTTTGACACCCTTGCACCCTTGAAATTGCATGCGCAATTTGCGAGTACCAATTGGGACTCGCAATTTGCGCATGTACTTCCCATTCATTCCTATGGGCCTGTAGGCCCATAGGAATGAATGGGAAGCCATTCCTTAATTGCGAATCGCAATTTGCGAGTCGCAATTAAGGAATGTATAGGAATCGCTATTTTTATAGCGATTCCTACATGCATGGGCTTTTGCGAGTCCTTAATTGCGATTCCTTAAAAATCGCAATTAAGGACTCGCAAAATCCTACCTTGATGCATGTGCCTGCATGATCTACATTCCACAGCCTCATGGCAGACAGGATGGAAATTTACGGGAGACATCTGTGGTTCAAAGGGAAGCCCTCTGTATCACTCCCAACTTCAAAGGTACATTCCAGTATAACTACTGGTGCCATACTTCAGAAGGGCAGGGATACACTTGTGGGGGTGTGGGACTGGAGAACCTGGAACTACATGGGTCACACTGCCAGAGGAATCTGTTGTGCACAAGGAGGATTACTGCCATTGAAAGGGACCGTGCACCCTACCTGAATATTGGATGGCCTGGTGTGACTACCTGCTGCTGTGTGGCACCCTGAAGTGTGCTCTCCAAGGGCTTGTTGGCTTGCCCCCTGTTCTCTTGTGGAGGTCTCAGGGACATCAAAGACCTCCCATGAGGGACCCACACCGTCTACTTGTGACACCTGAAGAGCGGTGCCCTCCTAAGTGCCCACATCGTCTGCTGGATCACAACTGGTAGTGTGGCGTGAGTGTGGAACTAAGAATTGTGCCTGGATACTGGATTGCCTAGTGCGGAGCCCCAAAAGCATTGCCCGCATCTAAGGAGTGGGGCCCCCGCATCGCTGGGATCTCAACACTCATAAACGTCTTGTTGGTGGTGAGCCAATTCACCGGTTATGGGATCCCACGTGACCCGCTTTGTCGATCATGCCGCATCTCTCTCGTGAAACACGCCGACTGCATGCTCATTGAATGTGGTGTCCAATTCACAGGGTGTGACCCTCAGAGATGAGGGCATACCTGTAATGGTGCCGCATTCTACCTCGTGTGGCACTGATGAACTTGCGCCTGTGTGTGTGACTGGAATTTCCTGGTGCGACTCGTATCAATGTGTACCAGGCGTTGTGCCTCATTTCCAGGGAGGTATTGAATTTGCAACTCTTCGTTTTGTGTTGACGGTATCGTCTGGTGCAACCCATATCAACACGCACCAGACGTTGTGCCTCATTTCCAGGGAGGTACTGAATTTGCAACTCTTCATGTGTGAGACCGGTATTGTGTGGTGAGGCTCGTATCACCATGCACCAGACTTTGTGCCCAGAATGCCTGGGTGCGACTCTGATCGACATGTGCCAGGCGGGGTGCCCTTCCTCCTGAGAGGCTTTCCTGCTACCTTCCCCATACATCACTTGTTACTTTTAGGCCTCAGTGCGGTGGACCAACTGCCCTCTCCTCACCCGGGCCCTGACAACATCATGAGGTCAGGTATTGTTGCCCGGATTGGGCCTGGATAGTGAGAGTGACTACGGGGTAGAAGGGACGCTTCTGAGAACGATCGGAAGCTAGTCAAGAAACTGCGTGACCCCCCCGCTATGCTTTGCAATACTGGACAGGTACCCGAAGGCCCCTAGCGGAACCCTTTTGAGCGACCAACTTTTGCCTTCAGTCCGCTTCTACTCTTCATTCTGTGATTGAACTTCTCAAGCAGGGGCCAAACCCCCAATTTGCCAACTGCCTAAGTGTGACTTTGGCCGCGTGCGGCCTAGTATCCAGTGCCTGGATACTAGGCCGCACGCGGCCAAAGTCACACTTAGCCCTCCGCTGGTTATCTCCAGTCTGTGGGTGTAGGGTAATTAGGGTAAATTGAAGGGTGGAGGGAGGCTTCGGCCATTGGGCCTCTGCATTGTGTTACCACTTGACCGGACTGATATCAGTTGCACCACATTGCGGTGCTGTGTACGTGTGTGCGAGCGCGTTCCCTACGGACTTGCCTGATATCCGTTGCACCGCGTATCGGTGCTGAGTGAGTGAGTGTGTGTGTGTGTAGGAGTGACAGTCTGTGGTCCACCTATGATTGATCACACTGTCCGGCGGTGATGTGTTACATGTTGATTTCTTGCCAGAGGAGCACTACGTTTGACATTGGTTTTACCGATATGGCCTCGGCCTGCGGTGCTGCTAAAAGTGTTATCATTTCTTGTACGTACGTATTTCCGATATCGCTGTGGCCTGGGTGCACCCCATAACTGTGTGGTATTGAATTATAAGAATTGCCAGGGTGGACCTAGGTTTGACAACGTGTTGCACTGCATAAGGGTGTTGGGGGAGGGGGAGGGGAGTAAAGTAGGATCTTTCCCAAGTGTGCAAACTACTGATGTAATTTCAACACGGTTGGGCCTTGTACTGCTTGTAATAATTCCAAGTGTAAGTTATGCCCAGAAGTACATGATGTTCGTGTTGTGCTGATTATTATGTGTGTTGAATACAAATGTTATTTACATACATCAAGTGTGAAGTCTCTTTTGTGTTGCTCAGTGTATTTATTGTGAGTGAGTGCTACGCCAGTGCAATAAGCCTGGCTTCTCAGTGACAAGCTACCCAAGGTGAGTGCAAGTTATACAGTGAGTGTAATCACCCACCCCTGATGGAAGTTGTAGGTTCTGCCTGGCTGGGGCATTGCCTCAGCCTACCAGAACGTGCCGGTTCCAACAAGGACGCACACCCAACAGTATATATGCTGCAGATCTCAACATTCTCAACGCAGTCCACTCCTCTACAGATCACCCCCACGTCGCTAGGGCGAAGGACTGGACACCCGGCAAAATGTTACTCAACGAAGACATCGGGGGTCTATGTCCACTTTTGCTCCTGGCACTGGAAATACAGTGGGCTACTCCCATGGTTAGTCCCAGTAGCGCGGCACAGCATGAAATCAATTTGCTGTAGAGTCCCAGGGGGCCAAATGCCAAGCAGGAGCCCATCCCAGTCCAAGCATTTGCAGTGGGGCCAAGCTGTGCTGTATAGCACCCGTACATAGCACAAGGGTAACTGGGACTTCAACAGGATGTACGGGCTTCAGTGGTAAGCATCGGCAACAGGCCTGGATAAGGGCAGCCCGTCCAGACCCAAGATGCCCGGAAGCTCCGCAAGATTGTGTCACCAGTGGTCTGTTCCTTCAAGGGGAGCCCAGCAATACCGGGATGCTCGAGCAGGCCCCTCTCCAACCCCCATGGCACTCACCTGTCTCCATGGGCCCGCTTGTATATTCTCCTCAGTGCCTGCTGTCCGGACCGCTGCCTGCCGTCACTACAGAGGTGACAAAGTGGGGCCACCCAGCCTTTTTACATGGAATTCCGTCCAGAAGCTGGGCCAGGGCAGGCGGCAGGCCACACCAACTGACATCACAGTTGCCGCACCGTCGTCACCAGCGCTCCTCGTCCAGGTCAGGGTGCCGATTTTGGAGCATGGCAGGGTCCGCCATCTTGACACTAGTTGGGCTGGATGTCTTATTCTGCATCTCTGATTTGTTATTTCTTACACTTCAGCCTAATGTTCTCATTCATCATCTTTTACTCCTCATCCTTTACTCCTCATTTCCCGTCTCTCACTCCACAAGCTTCATCTCTTATTCCTTATGCCTTACTAACCAGTCCTTGTCCCTCACTCCTCATTCCTCACTTATCATCCATCACCCCATATCACGTACTCATCATCCCTCACTCCTAATGTCCTCATTTATCATCCATGAATTGCTTCCTCATTGCACTGTATTCAGACCTCATGTCCTATCACTCATTTTGCATTCCTCATTTCTTATTCCGCATTCCACAGCACCCGCTCCTTATTTTTAATTTCTCTCTACTCGTCCTTCACTCCTCATTTTACTCCTTATTCTTCTTAACTTATTCCTTATCCCACATTCATCAGTCCTCAGCTCTCGCTCCTGATCACTCACCCCTCACTTCTCACCCTTCCCCTCATTCAGTACTTTCATGGTTAATCATGTCTCACCTTAGTTCTTATCCATTAGCCTTCATCCCCCATCCCTCCACATCCTTTATTCCTCATTTATCCCTTCTCATTTCTTAACACTTGATAGAGCACTGACCCCATCTTAATATTTATCCTGTGAGGAATCTTTTTAGTTGTCTGAGAGGTAAAGGGGAGATAACATCAATTAAACAATTTAAATTACTGTGTAGGCCATTTGGCCACACAAAGAGGTAAGCAATGTTAAGTATGTTTCAATATAAATTAAGGGCCAAACTGATGTATATAAATCTCAAGAACATGTTGTAAAGATACAGAATCACCGCTGATAAATCAAAGCGTTGAATGACATTAAATCTTAATAGCGTAAGGCATACAACAAATTCAGTTGCAGCAATACAGAAGATAAGGAATGGAAACTGATGGTCAGTGTACAGGTTTCGATCCTCCTGTCTATGCATGAATAAATCTAAAGTCACCTAAATTAATCCTAAACTAAAATTGAAAAACCTGGCAAACCGTAGTTAAATCAGGAAAAGCAAAGTGCCAGCATAGTGGAGATTTCAGTAAAAGTTCTCCAAATCATGAAAATGCATAGCATAAAGCCACACAAACTTAATATGAGCAGAGTGGTCTATACCCCTCAGAGTCTATAGGGAATCTGAATCTCCCAACCTACAGTGCAAGCCCTACCTAATCCACAGAACATTCGAGAAATCCACATCACCAACTTCTGTAACTTTCCACCTTCTAACAGTAGGAATTGTCCATCGGTTGATCCTCCCATCCCACCGTTTGAACATCCGGGGCCATATTATGCATTAGGGCGCACTTTCCCTGTTTCCACCTGGAGCACCTTAAAACAGGTGCGCCAGGCGCAAACGGAGAGTGCGCCATATTACATAGAATGCGCTGCCCCAGGGCAGCCGCACCTTGTGCTGCCCTGGGGGCAGCGCATTCAAGTGAAATATGGAGCGGCTTTGAAGCAGCCGATCCATGTTTTACTGTGCAGGGGGATTAGAGATCCCCTTGCAGGCGGGTGCAGTCAGTGACTGCACCCGCCTGCAAGGGGTGTCTGGGTGGTCCATAGGACCCCCTTTACCCCCTGCAGTGGGCTTCTCTCAGGGGGTGCACTGACAGTGCACCACCTTTTAGGTGGCACACTGTCCGTGTGCCTCCTGACAGCTTCTTTGCCTCTGCGCCCGCGTCTGTAATACAGCATGGGTGCAGAGGCAAAGGGATTCCCTCATTTGCATAGGGCACACCCCCAAGCAAATGAGGGAACGCCCCCTGCAGATAGCGCTGGTGCTTTTTGTGCACCAGCACTATCGGTATTACAGAAGGGACCGCACAAGCGTCTGCAGCCCCTTCTGTAATACTAAAGTGCCCCGGGGGGCCCGCAAAGCGGGCTCAAACCCCCGTTTCGCCCCCGGGGCACTCTCTGTAATACGGCCCCAGGACGACCTTGAGTGTCTCCTGGCTCCTGATTCGACATGAATTGGAGATCTCCCTTAGTTCGTTAGCGCCTCATATTCTTGCCAAAAGTTCTCCACCCGGACCTCACTATCTCTAATCCACAGTAGATCTTTCACTAACTATGAGATCATATGAAAACAATTGCAAAAGAAGAAATATTGCAGCGCAAACAAAACTTTCATGTTCAAGGTTAAAAATTGAAGCCCAAATGCTTAAGGCCTTTGAATTAGGCTAACTTAGTAAGACAGTCAATTTACACTTTGAAAGCATAATTATATGTAGGGATGTATGTTGGAACCACGCAGGCAACCAGGCAGGAAAACGCTTGAGTTTGAATAGTATAATTTACTTCTCCAACTCCAGTCTGTGCAACAGTAGGGAGAGTGTTGGACTTAAAGTCCAATATCAATCCAACAACGCTTCCCTTAAGGCAAGTCGTTGTAACGATTTGTGGGGTGAATGAATGCGTTGTAAAGATACACAGCGTGGTTCGAGCCGCGGGGTAAATGGTGCTTCCCATATAAGTACACATATGATTACAAAATAAATGCAAACATCAACAAATTAATACATCAGTACATAAGAAATGCAATTTCAGGAAGAACAATATAACTCGAAATACAGAAGTCTAAGTGTGAATGAGAACTACAATTTGAAACATTACAATAAACATTAAAGCACACTTACTTAAATTCCTAATTTTTCAGTGGATACACTCCAGTAGTATGTTTGGTGCTTCGCTTTACATTAATAAGGTTGAGGCACACAGCAAATATATTGTGCTAATGCACGTAAATATATCACTTCTGTGACATATAGGGGTAGAGCTTAAATTGTGAGTTTCCACATTCCCTCATCAGTCCTTATCCATTACTCATCCTACCTCACTACTGACTTCTCATCCCTTTCCTTCTTCTTCACTCCTCGTTCTTTACTTTTCTTCTGCTTAGGGTCCAATTTAAATGTTGGCAGAGAGGAAACAGTGGTTCCTGTCAATGCTTGAAATGTCCTCGGACTGGTAGACATTATAAAATTTGGCAGTCAGCACCTATGTCAGGGTGATGGAGCAATTTGCTCTATTGCCCTTGCGGAGGACAGACTGGCAAAATATAAATGAGGCCCTAAATGCCCTTCTTCTGGTTCTCGCTTTTTCTCTCCACCCCGCCCTCCTCTACCCTCACTCCTCATCACTCATCAATCAGCCATTCTCTCTTCCCCATATATGTCATCTCTCATGCCTCATCCCTTCACGTCCCTCACTCTGCATCCCTCAACTGATTTTTTAATGATTCATCCCTCACCCCTCATCCCACAGTTGTCCCTCCACATCCCTCATCCCTTATTCCATCTCTTTATTTCCCACTCTTCCACTCACTGTTCATCACTTATTTGTCACACTTTATTCCTCGCCTCTCCTTAATTTTCTTCCCTCATCCTTCCCTGCTGAGAAATGGGTTAAATGGCCAAATGGTGATACCTTAAAATGTATACCACACTGTCTGTTTTAAGACATGCTGATCCCTTACATCTCATGCCTCACTTCTCTTTCCTCATTCCGTACCCTCTTGTCCTCACTCCTCTTTCTTTGCTTTTCATACTTTTTTAATCACCATCATTCCTCATTATTATCAATTATTCAATGCTCAGCTCCGATATCTAACTCCTCATCCTTCATTTCTCATTTGTTAACACTCATCCCTCACTTTTAATTACTCCTTCTTTCAGTCTCACTCCTCAGCCATCACTTCTCATCTTTTATCTCATCCCTGACTTGCCTTCTCCTTCTCCCTCACCCCTCATGACTCATTCCTGATCCCTTACTCCTAATTTCTCACTAACTCACCAACTTCTCTCACTCCTCAGCCATCATCCTACACTCTTGACCCCTGATGTCTCACTCTACAGCCCTCAACCATCAATGATTACTCCTCCTCTCTTCAACAGTGACACAGGAGCTGGACAAATGATGTTTTCCTAAAATGTCCACCACCAGCCTGACCATTTTAGGATGTCCTTATCCCTCCCTCTTCATGACACAGTTCCCACTATTCACCCCATGTTTCTCACTCATCATGCCTCACTGTTCCCTCATTCTTCATCCCTCACTGAGGACTTATCAATCAAGCTTCAGTCCTCAGCCCTCAAACTTCTTCTCTCATTCTTTACCTGTCATCTCTCACTCCTCATCCATGGGGCGAGGATGTGGTCCGTCGGCTAGACTGCCGACTTTGGTGCTGGAAACCAAGGTTCGAGCCTCGGGGTCGCGTCCACATCCTGTGATTCTGGGCAAATCACTTAATCTCCCCGTGCCTAATAAAAATAAAAAATAATTTAAAAAAATGATTGTGTCCTTGTGTAACGTAACCGGTGCTCATGTAAAGCGCTCCAATACCTTCGGGTCGAGTTCGCGCTATATAAATCTGCAAAAAAAAAAAAAATCCATCATTCCTCAGTCCTTATCCTTCAAATGTGCCGTACCTAGTCCCTTTGAAGACATCCTCACTGCTCACTCCTTATCCTTCAGTCATCACCCCTCATTCTTCAGCCCTCATCCATTAAACCTTATCTGTCATACATCACTCCTTACTCATCAGGCCTCAACTGCCGCTCTCATTCCTCATAGCCCATCTTCCATGTCTCACCTCCAATTCCTCATCCCTCAGTAGTCACTCCTTATCTCTTGCACATCATCCCTCATTCCTCATCCCTCATTTGTCTTCCCTCAGTCTTTTTTCCATCATTCTTCCTCACCTCTTGCCCCAATCGCTCATTCTATATCTCTTAGATTTCACCTTTTCTTTTCGCTTTGCTTGATGAGTGAATTTGACAAATGATGATGTCCTAAAATGTTCAACACACTGTCTATTTTAGGATAATCTAATACCTCAACCCTCATGCCTCTGTTCTTATTCCTAATTATTTATCACCCATCCCTATCTCCAATTTCATTTGTCCATATGAGTTACTCATCACCCTTCATTCATTACACCTCCCTCCTAAACCCTCACCCCACATCCACCCAGAAAATTTGAAAAAACACTTTAATACACTATATTTCGCAAATATAGTGTACCACAGTGAACTTACAATGTTTAACATATTTGATTCTTAAAAATGTCTATGCAGTACCACAGAAATACCTAGACATTAGTGTGCTACTTAGCATCTTTTTATAAATAACAAACATTTTTAAAAAAACACACAAAAAACACATACTTGCTATGTACTAGCATGGTACTCCGTAAACTTGTTTTAAAAAGACGTGAAAAAATGTATACAAATTTTCCCTACCATTTAACACTTTAATAAAGTGGTAATAGATAACAAACAACAATAAAACCTACTAGTTTCCTACATATAAGACCCTTACCTAGAACACAGCCAAAGTTTAGTAAAAACAATATGGCTGCCTTTTAATTTTGTAAACACAGCCATTAGGCAATCATATACTGCCTTGTCATTGCCATGTGCCACACTATACCGTGAAGTTACAGCGGTATACCATGGCACAATATATAACAAAGGCCTACCAGTAATATTGTATTGTATTACCCTTGCATCACACATGGTGTCGCTTGGGCAACACAATACTTAAGTCAGATATGTAAAGCAACGCAAGGCCACCATGTGTGGCCCTGTGTTGCTTGGTAAATATGGAGAAATGCAGTGCACTGTTTGCGTTACTCTGCACACCGTAATCTATATTCCTACTTCATCTATACACCACTCCATTCTATACCACTGTACACCAATCCACTATACACTACTCCACTGGAACGCCGCTCCAGTAAACACCATTCCACCATACACCACTCCACTCCACGTCATTCAACTGTACACCACTCCACTAAATTCTATTCCACTCTACACTTCACTGTATGCCACTTCAGTCTAAGCCACTCCCCTGTACTTTATCACACTGTACGCAACTCCTTACTCTATGCCACTACACTGTATGGTATTCCACTCTGCCCCACTCCACTGTACGCTATTCCACTGTATGCCATTCCACTGTACGCTACTCCACTCTATACTACTACAGTGTATGCCACTCCACTCAACGCCACTTCACTGTATACTATTCCCCTCTACCTCACTCCAGTCTACTCCACTATATGCTACTATATGCCAAAAGAGAAGCAAAATCATTCCTGATGTACAAATTCCTCCCGTAAACACCCACAGGAACCACTCCAGCTCTACATCCTTTATACCTGCCTCCTTTCCCCCACCAAGGACTCCCTCGCACCTATTACCTGTTGCTCAGATTATCTTTGTCGCCTGTGCCCCTCCGATCTTTGACAAAACATGTTGATATTATGTACTGCCTTATCTTGATACTTGTTTTTATTCATTTTGTTTACTCTTTGTAAAGCGCTCTGATACCCTAGCCTGGGTCTGGTCCGCGCTATAGAAAACTCTAAAATAAATAAATAAATAAATAAATACTACACTCTACACTATTCCACTCTATGCCACTTCACTGTACAGCACTCCACTCTATGCTATTCCACTCTATGCTACTCCAGTCTACGTCACTCCACTGTATGGTATTCCACTCTACAGCACTCCACTGTATGCCAGTCCAGAGTACACCGCTCCTCTGTACACCTGTGCTGTACTCTAAATCCTAAAATCACCCTTACCTCCCTATGGGACATATTCATTTAAACATGGCTTGTGTGAATTTCAATATGTGATTTATTCATTGCAATGCATGCCACATTCATCTCGCATAGTTTCATATTCATTTCAAAAAGTGTCATATTCATTTTAGTTAATGTCATATTCATTTTCATGTGGGCCATATTAATTTCAACAGTGTTCATATACTTTTAAAAGTGTTTCATATTAATTTTAACATGTCCTATTCCTTTCAATGAATGTCATATTCAATTCAATTGATGTAATATTCACATTAAGACTTGACATATTAATTTTAACATGGGTCATATACATTTCAACATGTGTTATCATTATTTCAATACATGTCATATTAATTTAGATGTATATCATATCAATTTCAGAACATGCAATAGTGTCATTCTAATTTTAGCGTTTGTCATATGCATTTTAGAGCATTTTTTATTATTTTCAATGGGGTTCATATTCCTTTCAGTGCATGTCATATTCATATTTGCATGTGCCATATTCCTTTCAATGGATGTTGCATTCATATTAAAAATTTGTATTGTGTTTCCCCCTCAGCCACCACTCTAATCTTGACCATTTACCCTGCCCGTGTGATGGTCAAAGTGGACAATCTATTTTACACTTCCTGTTTTTCTGCAAATATTATCTAAAGTATATCAAGTGGTTCTTAACCCCGTTTTTTAAAAAGCTTATGCCCATCAGCCTAGAAAACGCTTACCTGAGGTTACTCACCCTGGCTGACGAAGAGCTGGTTTTTCGCACAGGCACTTTTTTGAGAATTGCCGTTCGAGCACGTCAGATGATGTCTAATCCTTGGGCCCTCACATTATCTATATATGAATTTTTGCACGAATCTGACATATTTTATTATTGTATATTGTATATTGTCTATGGATTTTATTATGACTCTCCTACTGTACATTTTTAAATTTGTTATGTTGCTGTGCTTTTATGGATATGACGTTAACCGAATAAAGTGTCTTTGAACCTTGAACCTTGAAAACTTTGTATATTCATTTTTTTAAAAGTCACATCCATTTCAAAACATATAATCATTCAAATGTGTATCATGCGACTTTCAATGCGAGCCATATGCATTTTGATAAATATCATGTTCATTTCAACGTTGCTGATATTCATTTTAAAATCATATCAAATTAATTTCAATGAAGCTCATATTCATATTAGCACGTCATATTCATTCTTACATGTCATATTCCTTCCAATCCCTGTTATATTTGTTTCAATGGATGTCATATTAACACTTGTCATATTAATTTTATCATGCGTCATATCCATTGTAACCTATGTCATATCAATTTCAACATGTATCATAATAATTTCATAGCATGCTATATTAAATTTTCTAAATGCTGCATAACAGCAGCAGAAATCCAGCACCATTGCATAGTAAAGGGTTTAGCGTTAAATCCTTTCTTCTATTCCAACTGCGGTGCCTTTTGCAGCTTTAACATTTTAAAGGGGTGTTGAAGACACAGGTCATGCCAAACATTGCAGCCATAGGCCTGGTGGTCCAATAATAATGAAAAGCAAGACAGGAAAGAGAAGGAGAACAAAAAGAGACGCAAAGAACAAAGAATCAGTGAAACAACATTTCCTACAGACAAAGTACAGGCCCTTTAGGGTGACATATCGTAGCTGCGAGGAACTGACACATGGTGTGGGGCAGGCGTAGTCCAAGGCCACGGTGTGTAGGTGGTGTCACTTTGCATGCACCATTACCTGGTGGGTGTCAATAGAACAACTGCAATGCCCTAAGACGAGGAGGGTTAAAGCAAGTGAACTCTATGCGGGTAAGATATTGAAGGCAGGGACGCCACACAACTTGGAATTTAGTGTCAGTTCTTGAAAGGTTATTTGAGAGTTGTTCCGTGGCTAAACTATACCATAATCAGGGAAACCAGTGGGCTAGGTTGGGTGTGGTAGGCTGCTTCCAGAGCAGGGTGATTAACTGTCGGGCTGCGTGCAGCGTCCATTCTGCCCAAGTCATTGCTTTGAGGGTTGAAGGCTGGATTCCCAGCACCACCGTCTGATTGGATGTAGGGAGAGGGGTATCCCACTGTGGCTTTAATATGACTAAGGACCTCCTTCCAGAAGGTTGTGATCGAGGCACACGCCCACAAAATGTGGTGAAAATCACCAAGAGCATTGCATCATCACCAACAGATGTCAGAGGACCCAGCATAGATGGTGGACAGTCGGGATGGATAGTGTATAATACCATTGAAACATGAGTTGATATGCTGTTTCCCAAAGGGAGAGACTACGAGATGTTTTGGGGATGTCACACCACAATGAGTCCCACTGTTTAGACATTATCTCTCCTGTGTCAACCCCATCCCACTGAAACTGATAGAGATGGGTATCGGCAGGTGCGGAGTGCTGTATCGTGGTGTCGGTGATTCCACGCGAGCCATCATAGGTGAACACTAACTTTTCTTTTTATTTCAAAGTGTTTTATTACATTTTGTGAGAACAAATAATACAATTAATACATCAATAATATGCTGGGTATCAATACAAAGTAATAGACCATAAAATATATAAAGTAAGATACAAAACAAATAATAAAACATTACAAAGCAATAATAATAGTATAAATCAATAATTGGCCTCAGATCATATGTAGTGAGCTAGTCTGTAATATATGTAAGAGGAAAGAGGGAGAGAGAAGAAGGAAAAGGGAACCATTACTTACCATGTATATTGACAAATGCGGAACAATCTTCAGTGAATAGGGGTGCGAAGTGTGGTTGTGGGTCTATGTTAGAGGCAGAGCCACTGGCGGTTGTTAATAATCCATGAAATTAAACCGTTAGGTCTTAAATGAGATAGTGTACACCCGTGGATCTGCCTAAGGTGGTTTGTTTGTGGTGAAGAAGTTGTCTAATCTGACCCATATGTGATTAGCTGGGGATTTCCATGGGGAGTGTTGCAGGGAGGTATTGTCTGCGCCTCGAATGTGCGTGATCCAATTAATCCAACATTTGAATGAGGCCTTACTTGTGTCTTTCCAATTGTTTAGGACGATTTAACTGCAGATGTGAGTAGGAGGTCCATAAGTGCCATGTCTGCTTGGTTACCTAGCCCTGCATAATGAAAGCCAGCAATTAGTGAGGCAAATTCTTTCTTTAGATGACAATTAAATAATGTGGATAAAAAAGAGAAAAGTTTCTCCCAAAAAGAGGATAGAGCTTTACAGTGAAGGATGAGGTGGGCTAAATCACCTACTTCTTCTTTACAGTTCCAACAGGTGGGCTCTGAGAGGAGGTGTTGTGCATGTAGAGGTGCTGGTGTCCAATAAGGTTGTGAATGAGCCATAGTTTTGTTTGTGACAAAACTGGAGAAATTTTTTGATAGTTGACTGATTTCCATATCTGGGCTCATTGAGCTTCAGCAAAAGGGTTGGAGGAGTGTTGTTCCCAGAATGATGTTAATTTATTGTTTAAGTGCGAAGATTTAGGACTTAGGAGTTTATATATGTGGGAGACTTGGTGTCCCAATCTGTTAATTTTTATTATGAAGGCAGGGAGATGCTGTTGCTCTGTGCTGTTTGGATTTCGAGATGGCAGCTTTGATTTTAAGGAAGTTATAGAATTCTATTTTATCGAGGTTGTTTGTATTTTGGCGTTCCGAGAATGTCAAGGGATATGATGAACCTTCTAGTTGAAGTGGGACGAAAATACCTTTATTTATCCATGACTCAAAGCATAGGGGTTTACCATTGTATTTGATGTTGCTGTTGCACCATAAGGAAGCGAGGTTTGAGTTTTTTATGCTTGTGTGGAGTTTTTTGTCAAGTTTTAAGAGAGAGGTTTCTGTGTTTTTAAAAATAGATTTTGATCTATCTATTTTGTCCGTATTGGTAGTTAATAATGTGAGTGGGTTTAGATTATTTAGGGAGGCCTTTTCTACTTCTAGCCACACTGGGGTGTAATTGTCAGGAGGGTAGAGCCAATAGGAGCCCTGTTTTGCTAAGAAGGCAATTTGATAGGATTTAAAATCGGCCAGATTAACTCCCCCTAATGATCTCTCTAGTCTAAGCTTTTTGAGGGCTATTCTAGCTTTCTTTCCCTGCCAAATAAATTTTGAAAGCAAGTTGTCTAGCTTGTGGTGAAAGTCTTCGGTTAGTAGGAGGGGTAACATATTGATAAGGTAATTGACCAACGGGGTGATCATCATTTTTATTGTTTCGATCCTGCCCCACCAGGTGATAAATTTAGGGGACCATTTCTCCTAAAGTCTTTTAATCTTATCTAGAGTAGTGTGTTCATTCTGGTGTAACATGTCTATTATGTTGTTCCCAAACTCAATTCCCCGGTATTTTATGTGTCCGGATTGCCATGCCAGGCTTGATGAGCCTAGGACCTATTTAGTGGTTTTACTTCTGATTTGTCTTTGTTTAGTTTATAGCCCAAGTGTTCCGAGTATGTTCCTATAGTGTGCATAAGGGCCTTGATTGAGGGTCCAGGGTTCTTTGTGACTATCAGAATGTCGTCTGTATAAGCGGCTAGTTTACCCTGTACATCATTGAATTTTATCCCAGTGATTTCGGTATTTTGTTTCATGTCCAGTAGGAGTGGTTCTAGGGCTAAAAGAAATAGGGAAGGGGAAAGTGGGCAGCCTTGCCGTGTGCCTTGTTGAAGGGTGAGCGGTTCAGAAAGAGAACCGTTGATCGCAATTCTCGCAGAGGGTTTCGGTTATAGGGCCATGAACATCTTTATAAATGGTTCACCAAGGTCAAAGGATTGCATGCATCGATTTAAAAATGACCAGGAAACCCTGTCAAACGCCTTCTCTGCATCTAAAGTTATGGCTACGGATGGTGTGTTAGTATAGTTTGCGTTTTCTAGGACGTGGCAGAGAAGACGGGTATTGTCGTTAGACATGCGGTGTTTGAGGAAGCCTACTTGGGAGTTGCTTATTAATTTTGGGAGGAATTCGTTAAGTCTAGTGGCCAATATTTTCGCATAGATTTTGCAGTTTACGTTTATGAGCGATATCGGTCTATAGTTTTTCGGTTGTAAGGGATCTTTCCCTTCTTTGGGGATAACTATAATGTTGGCTTCTGCCATTGAGTCTCTTATTCTGCCTGAACTAGCAAAATTGTTGAATACCTTCAGCATGGTTGGTTGTAATACGTCTGTAAATGTTTTGTAAAATATGGCAGTGTAGCCGCCTTGTCCAGAGCTTCGTTTTCTTTCAGTGTTTTAATGGCTTTAGTGACTTCCGAGGCGTTTATCGGCTTGCCGAGGGCAAGTCTGTCTATTTCTGCTAGTTGTGGAATTTTAATCCTTTCCAGGTATTGTGTGCATTTATGTAGGTCGAAGGCCTGATCATTACGATATAGAGATTCATAAAAAAAATTAAAACAATTTAATATTTCTTTTTGATTAGTGTGTGGAAGATTGTTCATATCCTTGACTGATGTGATTCTGTGTTGATTTTGTTTATGCTTGAGGTAAGAAGCGAGCATCTTCCCCGCTTTGTTACCTTCGCATAGTTTGAGTCCCTTAAATTTATTTATCCACACTTCTGCTCTTTCACTCAAAATTTTGTTGTATTCATATTTTTTTTGCGTGAGATGGTTAAGAGTGTTGTTGTTTAGAGAGTTGGCATGCAAAATTTCTAATTGTTTGATTTCTTGTTCTAGTTTTAGTAGTTCTGCATTATATCTTTGTTGATTTTCCTTTTAATTTCTATAAGAACCCCCCTCAGGGCTGCTTTCAGCGCATCCCATAGAGTGTTTACGCTTATACCTGGGAGGTCATTGTTTTTGAGATAGTTCGTGATAGTGTCTTCGATTTTGTTTTTGTCATTGGGATCTAATAGGACATCGTTATTGAAACGCCATCTTTTCAGTGGGGGCTTAGAGTGGCTGCCAGTTAATATGGTGTTAATGCATGAGTGATCAGATACAAGTTTCGGGGAAATATTGGTCTGGTCGATTAGGTGAGTGAATGATCCCGATATTAATAGATAATCTATCCTTGTGTACGAGTTATGTGCGGCTGAATAGAAAGTATAGTCTCTGGAGTCAGGGTGCTCAAGAAGCCAAGAGTCCTTGCGATTGTATTCAGAGCATAAATTCTGTACTACGGCGTGAGATTTTGTGGGGTGGTATTTGCAGGTAGATTGGTGGTCTAGTATAGGGTCGAGTGGTAGGTTAAAGTCACCTCCTACTATGATTAATTCGTCTTGTGGTAACTGCTCTATTTTGTTAGAGACTTTCTCCCAGAAATTTGGCTCATCTGCGTTCGGTCCATATATGTTTACAACATGAAAGGTGTCATCGCCTCTGCGTAAACTTGTGGTTAGGATCCTTCCCTCCTCATCATGTGAGCATGATACTAAACTGATATTGGATTTTTTAGCTATTAAGGTACTTACGCCTTTCTTTTACTGTTCCGCTGGTGAGCAGGACACTTGTGATATCCAGTTATGTTTAATGAATTCAGAGTCTTTGTTGGACAGTTTTGTCTCCTGAAGGAGTATGATATCTCCTTTTTTTTTTTACTAAATAGTCCATAATTTTCCGTCGCTTAATTGGATGATTGAGCCCCTTCATGTTTAGGGAAACGATGTTAAGGTTGTCTGAGATATTATGTGTCATTGTATGTATGTCTAATGGTGGCTGGGTTTGAGTTTGCGCTGATTATTAATGCGTGCCTTGAGTAATGGTTCCGAAACACTGGGAAGCACATGGTGTGTGTTAAAGGAAGTACGAAGATAAAAACAGCTCCGCGTACATTCATGTGCTGATCTGATGGCTGGTTGCGGTGCAGGGTAGCAAGTAATAATAAGGAAAGGTGAAACGGAGAACAGGCCAAAATTAGCAGTAGTAATCTCAAAGATGATGATGTTGAAAACAAAACCAAAAAGCACAAAAAACAGAAAACCTCCAAACCCCCCCCACACCCACCTGCTCCACCCAAGCCCTGAAAGCATCGAACGTAGAAGGTGCGACAACAGGAGCGTCCATCCGCCGCTTCGGAGAGGGATATGGTTATATATTAGATAACCTTCTAAAGTATAGGAATTGTGTAGTGAACATAGATCTTAATTCGCAACAATTAGCATCAAAAAGCATCAAATAGCGACAAATAGCAACAAATAGCTCCTCTAATTTTAACTATAGTGGCTGTCTCGATCGGGTTTAACCTATTAATAGATGGTGATAAAAAGCATAGTGTTCGTGTAATTAATACTTCTGAATAACCCTGAACATGGGTAATAATTCGATTGAACAACCCAGCGCTAGGGTGACAACAAAACTCTTGCAAGGAAGTCCTTAAAAAGGCGAACGTTTACGTACTTGAAACCCAGTTGACAGCATATTATAATCTTATTGTAACATATTGTAATCATAAACAGTAGATTTAATCAAGAACAGTAAGTCAAACCGTGTAATCCTGTTCTATGGAGGTATTACTCCACATGGGAGGCAGATTTTAGCTGATGGACTGGATAAGCAACATCACAATTTCCTTTTTTTAGAGAAGGAGTTAGCATGCTCCATGTCTTCTGAGTTCGGGCTGTCCAGGAAGATCCTCAGTTTGTTTGGATCAGTGAAGAAGTGGGCTTTTCCATTCTCTGTGATTTAAAATTTTGCTGGGCCTGCAAATGAGAATTGGATGTTTCTTTCACGTAGTTTGTCTCGAGCATGAGGAAGCCCTTCCATGTATCGACGGTTGTTTTTGAATAGTCCTGTGTGAAAGTTATTTTGTGGCCGTTCCAAGTAATCTGACGATTTTTGCGAGCAAAGTTGAGAATGGCCTCTGTATGCTGATATCTCAGAGGTTTGCAGATGATCGGACGAGTCGTCTTCCTTGTCGTTGAGTTGTAAGTTGGTATTCTGTGTGCGTGGTCCATTTCCAGGTTTTTGTGGAATTTTATGCCAGTGATTTGTGGAATCCAGTTTTCTAGGAAGGAAATAGTGGACTCTGCAGAGTCCTCTGACCCTTCCGTTAATCCAAAAATGCGGATGTTGCCCCTTCCGTTCCGGTCTTCAAGTTCGGCGGCTTGTCTCTTTAGGCTGTTTGTGGTGGCAAGCAGGGAGTTTATGTCTTTGTTGGAGCTAATAGCGGAGTCTTCTATATTGCTTATCCTCTGTTCCGCGGCGTCAATTTTAGAATTGATAGTATTCATGTCGGCACGAATGACGGTCAATTCCAATTGCATAGCATCTGTATTTTGTTTAGTGGACTTTGCCAGGTCGTGCACATAAGCTAGATTTTTGGGGATCATTTCCATCGTGCTGCTCATATCGGTCTTGGGTTTGATAGGAGAGTCAGATGGTGACGGCTCAGCTTTGGAGCATTTGTAGTGAGCTTTAAAGTCTTTCTCAGACATGGTGTTAGGGGATATGTAGCCAGATATTGAAGTAAGTGATTTTTGAGTAGATACTTTAGTTGTGTGTTCGCTCTTCGCGCGTTTTGCACTCTTTTGCGTGTTTTTAATCCACTTGTTAGCAAATACTGGAAGAAAGTGACTTAGGTGTAGATTGCAGATCGTTTACTCTCACTTTTTTGCACTCTTTGCGTGTTTATTGGTGGAGGTATATGTGGCAAATGAGGCTTTAGGTAAAGCAGCTCTTCCTGTGGTGGTGCTGCCTAAATTTGTGAACCCGTCTGGCTTTACCTGTGTGATCCTTCAGGTGAACTTCTGATAAAGTGTCTCAGTTTTGTTGCCTTAATTTTGTTCTATTCTCAACACAGTGACAAAACATTGTATATATCGCTGCGTATAACAGTAGGCGCCATCTTGAAGACAGGCACAGAGACCGGCAGAAGAGGCAGACTTGAGCTTAGATGCAGCAGCAATATGGATAGGAGAAGTGTGGCTCAATGGTTAGAGCGGCAGACCCTGATGCAGAGATCTGGCCCGGGACCAGGGTTCAATTCCCGCCTCGGCGGGTCTTGGGCTCAATTTCCTCGGACCTGATAATTCTCGCCTCGGTGCCTATTCTAATCATGGGTCCCACTCTGCAACTCTGGGCAATAGCTTGCTTAATCTCCACAACGGCCCCAACAGCGCTGGGATGCCTGGCTTCACCCAGGAGTGGACATTTCACAGGGAAAAGCCAGGAAGGGTTCCACAGCGGTATGCGTACAGCGCCTGGACACCCCTTTGGGGGTATGGGTGCGCTTTACAAGTACAAATTTCATTTCATTTCATTTCAGGTGTGTGAGCAGAGATGGTTCGCTGGGCTCATTGGGTTTATTGACCGTTGGCAGATCTGGCCGCTAGCTTTACATTAGGATTTCGCATTCCCTAAGCAGGCGCCAGCTTATATATACCTGGGCGTCAGATCCTTGTTACTGTAGACTTTATTGAACTCGGTCAGCGCCTTAGGCAGAGAGCAAAACCCTGGACAATATCTCTGGCACAAGTGAGGCACAGCGTTGATTCTCTGGGCTTATGCGGTTACGAAGTGCTACTTGCAATGTCATAAAGTGTTCGCTACAAGCGCGGTCGCCATTTTAGAGTCAGGCGGCGTTTAGAGAATGTTCCCCCTGCAGGTCTTATTGGGCTTAAATAGCTGAAGTCGATAGGTACCTTAAGACGATACTTGTCCGGTGAGACGTTGAACAGGCTACTCTGACCAACAGCCACTCGAGGAGGGGATCCGGAGCTCAGTTATGCTGTAGTAGGGTAAGACTGGGATTCCGCCATCTTGGGCTGAACGCTCATTGCATGTATTCGCGCTGGAAAATTTATCGTTGAATTAGACAGGCATTGACAAATCTGGTCGGTGTTTGATGGGTTCCAGAGACGCCCCCTGGCATGGGGTCTCAGGATCTGGCCTTAGATTCTCTTTAGTTTGCTGATGCTCGGTGAAAGTCGCATGGTTTTCTCTGAGTCAAGCGGAGAGACGGAATCAGGCAGCCATTAGCACTGCCATCCAAGCCACGCCCCCAGAACACTAACTTTTCAAAAGGGATGTCTGGTCGAATGGCCTTGGAGTACACAGTGGCATAGAGCGTCCAGTGTCTCAGTTGAAGTTGAAGCTGGGGCTGCCATGCGCTATACAAACCCAATAACATAAACTCAATAACATTGTATCATAGCTATTTCTGTGAGGCAAAACTCCACTTTGAACTGGTCGAAAGTTTTCAAGTCTGTCCCTATAAATAGGTCTCTGAGTGTCCGACAATCACTGTCAGTCCAGCCCTTAAAAGCAGTGGGGGCTAGTGCAGGGGCAAACGCTGGGTTACGCACAATAGGAGTGTTAGCCGAGGGGAAGGTGGTCAACCCCTTTGCGAGGGACAACTTGCCCCAATTGTCGAGGACAGTCTTAGTGGGGTGGCTATAGACGCACTGCAGTGGTGGGCATGTTTGGGTATCCAAGCAAGATCCCAAAGCGATCTACAAGCAATGGCTCAGTTCATATGAAGCGTATGTGCCTCACTTTGCCGGGTCACCCAGGCAGAGAAGAAACGCAGGTGTGCTGCCCAATAATATTCTAAGAGGTTAGGGCATGCCAGACCACCACAATCACGATGCAGCATCATGAGGGCATTAGATATTCTAGGGTGTCTCCCATTCCATATGAACGCACGCTGCAACTGTGCGATGTCATCCTGCTGGATTGGGGTAGGCAGGGTCTAGACTAAGTAAAGGGCCTGCCAGGGCTTTAAGTGGGAAAAGAAAACTGGGGGTGCTCTAATTGGGGCATGCCACATCTCTTACAGGGGTGTGGCCTATCCAATTAGGGGTTTGGTCTAAATCATGTGAACTAGCATTGTGTGCTTAAGAAAATCATAAAAGTTGCATTCAGCAAAGGATAAAAAATAGGCAAAAAGGTATATTTATTAAGTATAAGCAATAAAAATACCAAACACTTTAAAGAACATATAAAAATTATTTACATTACTTAGAAATCTATTGCAGGATTTTCAAAAATCCTTCAAGATATTCACTGTGTTTATTTTGCTGGGGTTTCCCACAACAATTTTTTTCATCAGACCTTCTACCTTTTGACAGCCAACTCATTACATACAGCTTTGCGTCAAATGTTTCAAATGGAGGACCATTGAGTTTTACCCATAAGCATGAAGAAATGGTCTCTACAAGAAGAGAGGCCCTTGTTGGACTAGCAATTAAGTTCATTGCGCTGAAACCTCTCTCGCAATCCGCATTACTTGCTGGCAGGGTTTCCATGCAAACTACTAACTTTTTTAATGCTTCAGGGGTTTTCTTTCCACCAAAATCTTTGAAAAGTCTAAAAGCTTGGATAGTATCTCTTGCTGGCAGCTGAAACTCTGAACACAGCTTCTGGATATCTGTTTCACCATAAAGAACGCATTCATCATCAGCAGGCAAGTTGCCTGCATCTAGCACACTGAAGCTGGCTATAAGTTCTTTCTCAGAATCCGGAGCACATCGTTTACTGATATTTACAGACAGACTTTGGTAAAACTGATTTTGATTAAGGGCAACAGAGTTAATTCTTCCGTGGAAAAGAGGAATATTCTTGAATTTGCCCTCGTCAACTGCTCTCTGAGCCGCAGAAGCTAACTCCCCTGGTGAGTCCTTCATTGCTCTAAATATACGTACTTGACTGACCAAAAGTCTGTGGGCATTAACAATTGTAATGTCTACCCTCTGTAAGGAGAGTGATAAGTCTTTGGATTCCTGGAGTGAATCACACATTGCCCCCAAATCTCTGATAAAAGAATAGGATGTAAGCTTCTTCAAGAGACCTTCATACTTACTCCGGTCTCTTATGGGTCTGGATGGGTCTTTAGAAGAATTCTCAAATGTTTGCACAAGGCAGGGAAGCAGTTCCAAGCAGCTTTCACAGATCTGTAACTGGATGCTACCCATCTAGTACCAAGCATTTCCCCTATCTTCTGAAGCTGTACACATAGCTCGCTGGCGGCCAGATTTAGCTCTATGGTTTTTTGGTGACATGCTGTATGTGGTATACAATGAGTCCATGAAAATCTTGAAGTGATTGACCCCTGCAACCTCATCCACTGTATCTGCCACAGCAAGTTCTAGTCTGTGAGCCAGACAGTGCCATGTCAGTGCAAGATTTGGAAATTCTGATTTCAGCAATGCTGCTACTCCTCCTTTTTAACCAAACATTACTGCTGCTCCATCTGAACATACTGCAATCAAGATATCATGTAGCAGACTTTTTGTGAGCCCAACTTTTTCAAAGTAGCTTAGGAGAGCTGTCTTTACGCAAGGGCATTTGTTTCTGCCTGCTCCAGAAGACCGAAATAGATGGTCACTGGGGTACTTTCATTTCCAAAAATGCCAAGGAGGTAGATAATTCAGGTAGAAGTATTGCTAATAGACGTGCTCTCATCAATTAATACTGTGATCTTTGCTTTGTGTTGTCTGATATAACAGACCAATCTGTTTTGCATTTCCAGGGCAAAGTGTTTGATTATTTCAGTTGCAGTCACATTGCTGTGCAACACCAGGCCCATTGCACTGCCATTCTTTGTCTGACGGAGAATTAGATCAGGGTGGTCCCTGGAAGGGCGATCTTTTTTTGCCAAGTAGTAGGCAGTGTCAAATACCCTGCATATGCTTTCCATATGTTTTGCATTACATTTGTGTACTGTCGCCACCAATGTATTGTTCTGCTTAGCTGTAAGAATGTCTTCAGCTGCCAAGTGAGCAGCGCTCACCTTATGCTCCATAATCTTCTTCCTGAGCTGTTTCTGCCTGAAAGCTTTTCCGTCACTGGAAGGACCCACCTTGCCATCCGCCCACCTTTACTTATGCGCATGCCCTGGGTGTTATTGTGCACTGGAAGACCTGTTGATTTAGCCTGTTTGCAGAAAGAACATCCAATACTACCGGACTTCAGATACTGCCATTTATCTTCCTCTTGAAAGTAATACCACTGTTTAGTGTTCCAGCAGTCAGAGAGTTTTACAGTTTCTTTCTCTGGCACACGTTGAAGTCCTTGTAAAGGTGGACTGTCCTTGGCAGACTCTTGCAGAGTTTTACTAGCCTCATCACTAGTTGGTTGCGCTGGACAAGACTCCTCCTGTAACAGGCTGGTGCTTCAGTGACAGTAGGAAGTCAATCATTGAAGACTGCATAGACTTGCGCTTCAGAGCAGAAGCAGATAAGCCACTAGTAGCCATGTTAATATTTAGAACTTCCTTCTTGAAGGCGGGACTGGTATATCTGAAAAAGAAAAGAAAATCTTCTTCCTCTGCTGGTTTTGGTTTCCAGCTGATAAGGCCTTGCGTCACGCAACGAGAAGATTTAGCTTCTTATCTACAACACAAATTGAATAGTTTACTCCAGTGATCAATTAAACATTGTTGAAGTGCCGTCTGGCAGGCAGATGTTCCTCGTCATTTTGTGCTGCTCCTGAAAGGATCTCTCATTGTGCAGTGGAGTTGCAAGGTTTTCCTGATCTGTAGGCCCCAAAATATGTCTAGCCCGGGGCTCCAAAAGTCCTTAAGATGGCACTGGTACATCCAAACAGAATTATCACACAATGGCACTTAAAACACATGGACATGTACAGTTTCGCAACTGCACTCTAAATAAGTGTTTCCCAAACTGTGGGTCGCAACCCATTTTGACCGGTTCAGCCTGCACACATCTTAGTGGGTCAATATTCCCATGTTAGGAGGACCTGTTGCAGCATGCATCACGACCTAAAAGCTTTTAGTGAATCAATAATGTTACATTTTCGTGACTGTGTTTACTTTGTCAATTTGATGGAAGTAGTTCCAAATAAGGCTTGGTAAATAAGGCTGATCCAAACCCTTCTTCTGTACTTTTCTGCAGACTCCATTGCTTTATGCATAGCGTACATTAACAGGGCACAGAGGGGCCTGGAGCACTGCCGATTACGGGCACTGCAATCTCACCAGTGACCCGTTGTTTTTAGGTCAAGCCTTCTAGACAGTGCATGCTAAGTCTGTTGCAAAGTAAACTGTGGCTCACCATGAACATAGAGAGGCTCGGAGCCGCCCATTGCTTTCCATTCGTTGGCTTCCCTTGTCACTCTCATTTGTGCGAACATCCTGCCTGCAATGAAGAAACTGTTTATCTTATAGCTATTTGTTTCTATGTTATCTTATATTATGGCATTGGTGATTGCTTACTACACGTCTCCACCGGACTAATATCCCAGGCAGAGGTAGAAGGCCCAATACAACAATATGGAATGAGCCCCTCTAACTTCAAAAAAACACACACACACAGACATGCACACACACACACTCTGACCACCCAGCCAGGCCACACAACTGAATGTACTCCCTGAGTAGCACACATAGCCACTTCCAAAGACACGCACATTATTGCTGTCTTCCTCTTGCACAGAAACACACTCTGCTGCCACACACAACTGAGAGCAATCTCTGCAACACACCACACGCACTCCTTGAACTGTCTAAACACACATGCACTTCTGCACAAAGACATTTTACTATTTCTATTTTTGTGGTATTATACGGACCAATTCAAGTGAACCCAAGATCATACTCTCGGCATGAACAATAGCAGGCGTGCAGTGAGTAAGTCTGTCCGTGCATTTCTTTGTGTGCATTTAATTTAGTAAAATTGTTAAAGTTTTAAATACATAATGTTAAAATATCCTCCGGATATTAAATTTTACAGTTTTTGTTTCATGAATTTATGGCGAGTTTGAATCTCTAACACGTGACGCTTGCTTTCTCCCTTACTGAACCCACACTTTTTACTCATCCCCACGCACACACACTTATTACAGATGGTCACTGAATAGTCCACACACGAGAAGCAAATTGTTATTTGCTACCTTCCTCCCTGCTCGATTCCTTCTGCTGCACGCACACGCAAACACACACACACAGGTAGTACATACACCCTGTCCACACACTACAAACATTTCTGAAAGTCCACACAATTCAAACACATATGGTGTTAGCCCTCTTCCAATCTGCGCACGTTTTTTCTGCTGTTGTACATACAAAGCTGTATGTACTCTACTCCTGTCTACTTACTCCATCCTGATTTGCATACACTGGGCTTGTTTGCTGCCTCACACACAGATACCGGTACACACTGCCTGCACACTACTCTCACACACATACACACACTCCCTGCTAAGGCTCCATGTACACACTGCCTGCATACTGATGAAACGTGTACACGTCTTGCACACGTACACCTTCCCTTGTAAGCACACCAGATTGCTTTCCCTGCCTCACAAATATATCATCAGCTCCATGTACACCATGCCTGCACACTAATCACACACATTCACACTCTGCGCGTACACATACAGCCTTCTCCTGGACACATCAGACTGCCGTCTTTCTACCTCACATGTATATCAGCAGCTCCCTTGTCACACTGCCTGCAGGCTTCTCACACATCATGTACACGTCTTACAAGTGCACACCCTCTCTCGTGAATACCCCAGGCTGCTTTCTACTACATTCCCGTTTCAATGAGAACCCTGTAGTTTGGAAGCAATGGCTAGGTGTGAAATGCCGAAAACAATGTGAAACCAATTCTTTTCCTGATCCCTCCAGTTATCCTACCTTCGGAAAACATGGCATCCTAATCGTTAAGTGTAGGTCGATTTCACGTTCAGCAGGCTTTTAACTTGCTGGTGCTATTAGGGCTGGGGCAGGATCACACAGACTAGTTCCTCCCTCTGCAAACCCCTTTGGAAGGGGAGGGAGAAACGCTTCACTTGTGGCTGGATTACACTGCAGGCTCCACGCTCGGTGTGAAAGGTCTGAGCAGGGTCGTGCTGAGGCAGGCTGCCTGTGATCATCTGCCTCTTTAGTTTTTAAAGCAAGTCCTGTCCGTTCGTTGGTAGTTCATCCAACGATGTCTTCACTCCAAAGGCTGGCACCATGACGATATTGCTCCTGGGTTGCAAAAAGAGAAGGGAAATCTGAAGAGAAAATGGCTCTTTAAAGGATTTCCCTTCCTCCTACAACGCGCACCTGGCATGATGTCATGCCGTGTCCTCCACTAGTCAGAAGTGAGCAAACCGAGCATGCGCACATCAATGTGCATGCTCTCAGTGCAGTCCGGAAAAAAACAGACTGACTGTGCAAGGCCAGAAAACAGAGCCCGATATGGACTTGTTTCAAGGCCCCCGGCCCACTTAAAGCCCTGGGGCCTGCGGAAAGAAGTTCATTTTGACCATGTTAACCCTCCCCAACCATGAGATTGGCAGAAATCTCCACCTCCAAAGATCCTCCAGGATGACACGACGAAGAGGAGGCCAGTTCGCTTTTGTCCATGCAGTAAGCGTGGGGGTGGGGTAGAGGCCCAGATATTTGATTTTATCGGAGCACAATCTAAACGGGGCCAGAGTCTGAAGCTGGGGTACATCTGTTGCTGGAACTGTGAGATTGAGTATGCTGGATTTGGACAAATTCACTTTAAAGCCCGAAATGGTCTAAAATTCCTGAGGTTGGAGACCACCACTGAGAGCAAAATGGCTGGTCCCGAAAGCGTGAGTAGCAGATCATCCACAAATAGGTTGAACTTATGTGTTTAACCCCCAAACATTATGCCCTCTATGTCTTTGGTGTGCCGGATTGTAATGGGCAAGGGTTCTACAGCGGTGACAACAGAATCCCCGGCCTCGTGCCGCTATGAATGATAATGGGGTCAGTAGTCTGACCACACGAATAGCAACTGGTGGCGGTGTGCCTTTTCCACCAAGTGTGCTATCCGCTGCAAATTTTGTCAGCTCTCTGTCGATTACATATGAAACCCACCTGATCTGGATCTATCAGGGAAGGCAGATAGCACTCAATCCCAGAATCTTAGTGAAGAGTTTTGCATCCGTATTTATTAAGGCAATAGGCCTGTAGGAGGAGCACAGGGCCGGATCTTTGCCCAGCTTAGAGATGAGCGATAACTTTACAGCGGACATTGTGGGAGTAAGGCCTGTGCTGTGTGTAAAGGAGTAGTACAGGCTGATCAATTGATCACCCAGCTCAGGAAGGAACAGCCTGTAGAAGCTGACCGGAAGGCCATCTGGCCCAGGAGTCTTGACAAGCAGTAGCATTCACAGCGCCAGCTCCTCCATTGAGATAGAGGCCTCCAGGAGCTCCGCGTGTTGGCTCCCAGTCACACTGCACCCGGTATGCTGCTATCAGTGCATGTAGGGCCTCCTCACTGTCATACAGAGCCTGATAGTAGCTATGGAATTTTCTTCACTTGTCATACTCCACGGTCGCCTATTCCCCCGACGCCATCCTGAGTTTGGCAGTATGCGCTTTTGCTTGTGCTTGGTGCAGTCTATGTGCCAATAGAGTGCCCACCATGTGTTGCCCCCATCATAGTAACATTGTTTGTGGGCCAAAGGGGAGGGCTCCGCCCTGGTCATTTGGGGTGCTCGCAGCTGTCCCCGTAACACTGCTAGCTGTCTTTTGAGGCGCTGAGTCGCGCCACCTTGTCCTGGTCCTCTACTGTTTTTATTTCTTCATCCAGTTTGTTTTTGACTAAATGTCCCTGTCTGCTTTGTGCAATCACTACCGATGATATCATCACCTCCCCCCGCCATATGGTGGCCTTAAACCCGTCCCATATCACCGGCAGAGTAACATCCTGGACCGTGTTATGGGCAAAATAGTCAGCTACACCCTTGTCATGTCCTTTAGGCGAGTCCTGTCATGTATACCCCTTTTTACATACATTGTCCATCCACACGACAATAACAGTTCTGAAACAGGTGACCATTTACCTAGTAGCTTGATCCTGTCTCTTCGACACCAGCTCTTAGTATTCTATCATAATCCATGTACCCGACATACATAAACTTGTCCTTAGGCACAGCATAATTACTCTGTATAAGGGTCACCACTTTTTTTCATCCTTGGCCAACAGCCCGCTGTGCATGATCGCATTTGTTTGGAAAAACACTTATGATTGTTTCCAAAACATTTGATTGTTTTCAAAACATTTGATTGTTTTCAAAACATATCGATTCTAGAAGAAACCCTGGAGTGACCGCTCTAGTATATAAGACCCTTATTCCCCCTGCAAATTAGAGGAGAATTCCTTCCAAGCTGACACAGGTCCTACATGCTGAATCTTCGACACGCAGCGGTCTGACATCCCTTGCGGGCTGTCATCCTCGGAGCAGAGATGGGGTCCTTCATTCTCAACCATCAGGTGAGGGGGCTGGTTCTTCCCTAGGGGATTCTTGGCTACATATACGCATATACATGCTACACATACAGATCTAGGCTAGGTACATTTAGGAAAATTACTTAGGGCGCGCATTTTAGGAATATGCAAGTGCTACTGTTTTTATCTGAACTGCTTATGTTCATCTCATTAGCACTATGGTAGAAATGTATCTCCTATTTGCTATATTGGTACGAGCAATCTCTTTCGTATGCTTCTGTCTCCTGATTGTCGCAGAAAATATGTTTTACACAAGGCTGTCACTGGACCAATAAATACTTATTGAAACGTCCTAATTGCCATCCTGTGTATTTTCTGAGAATAAGCAAGCACGAGTGACTGAGGGAAAAGTACTGTACTGTTTTCCACGATCCCTGAGGAATCAGGGTTGTCATGTTCAGTGGTTGCCAGAAACTACCTACACCACTGTAGAATACAGGGGGGTGGTAGTGGCACTGTGGAGCTAGCTTGTCTAACGGCTGACATACCCTGTGTGGGTGTCCAGAAGCGGTTGGGACACCAAGCTCTCGTTTAGGTCATCCAAAATACGCAGGTCCTTGGGATTCCTAGGAAATAAACGACACACTTACGTATCTCTTCTACATCAACTGTAGTGCAGCCATGACCTACTTGCTAGCCTCGATAGATCGACTGAGCCTAGGGGGACTTTGGGAGGCCTCTGGGATGCATACTAGCTTCAAACCTCTTGTTAATAAGACAGTGAAAAAGGTCTCCTTAGTGGAAGACAAGGAAGTGCTAAAAGAAAGGGCCCACGGATGGTTTGTCCTGCAGAGCTCCATTAATCCCTTCTCCCAACCTTATTTAGGAGCAGGATTTACGAAGTCAATAAAGGAAAAATATCTTCAATATCGACTGGGTATTCTTCCGACCCTGTTGCACCTGCCACCTTGGAAACGAACACTGCCGTCTATGTGGGAAAGCAAAATAGGATGTGCTTCAACTATTGTGCATCTGTGGGAAGTTACAATATGACCGCCGACTGCTATTAAAACCCATTTTTAAGATCAAGGGGATAAGAACATGCAGGCAGGCAATGAAAGCATGCTTTGAAGGTGGAAAAGTTCAATTGATACGCCGTTTTGTACGATTCATTGATATAGTGGGGGGAAAGAACTCTAATAACTAGCAACTAATGGGCTAATATCTTTCTGTAATGCAACCAAAGGCTCGCTGCAGAGATGCTGATTTGACAACAACTAGCAACTGAGCGGAATGATCCAACCTCCTTATCAAGCTGCATAACCCTTCTGCTCATTTCCCCCAACCCATAGCTGATATATGCCTCTTACTCAGCAATTGGGTCACTTTATGCTCTGGCCAACTCACTTTGAGACTTACAAACATTCAACAGAATCTGGAGCTAGAGACCAACTGAACTGATGTCACCAGCAAACATCACCTCGACTGTCTAGAGAACTATTTTGCACATTTCTGGCTCCTTATAATGTACTGTTGACCATTGACTTCTACACTATCACATTTTGGGATCTTTTATTCATCTCTTTTTCAAACAACTTTTTATAAACTTTTTTAATAGGGTGCAAATTCAGTATAATCTTTGGCATAAAAATCAAATTGTAACTTTTGGTCTTAATCTTGGAGAAGTTAAGACACTATTGTTACTCTTTTATTGCAATGGTTTTAAGTAATCACACAAATAAAGTTATTTTCTATATTCTTCTTCGTTGACCTTGTCACGGAGTAGTCGTGGCGGCCCCAGTACGAGAAGGTATGATGGACCACGTCAGGGCTATAAGCGCGTGGTCAGAGAGGGAGATGTCAGAGAGTTCTGCAATTTCAAGAGTGCGAAGAAGGGAGTGTGGAACAAACAGATAACCAATTTGGGAGTAAGAGGTATGCACATGGGAATAAAAGGAGTAATCCCTAGTGTCCGGATGGACATAACACCAGGCTTCAACAAGGCCCACGTCCACTATATCTCTTTTCAGCTGTGCGGACATGGCCCCTGTGCTCTGGCACGAGGTTCCCTTCTGTCCATTGCAGGGTCCCTGACCAAATTAAGTCCCCCCCGCTATGATGTCTCCAGTAGAACTGTGTAATTGCTTCCTGATAACACAACGCAGGTAGGAATCTTGTGAGGCATTGGGGGCCTATACATTAAATAATGTGAGACGGCTTTGCCCTTTGGCCTGATGCAGTGTCAGAAAGCGGCCCTCCTTGTACCTCACTACCCTTGTGACGAAGGGGCCAAAGCGGGGTTTACAAAGTATTCCTACACCCAGTGTTTGAAATCTATGAAAGCCCAGTGGTGTATAGGATATTGTGGGTGTGTAATCCTATGACAGTCTACTCTGTGGAGGTGAGTCTTCTGAAGGAAGACAATATTGGGGTCATGGAAGAGGATGTATGTCCTAACCTGTTTGAGCTTGTTGGGGGAGTTAAGGCCACGGACATTTAGAAAAACTACCTTAAGACCCTCGTTCATGAAGGGGAGGGGGATGATAGTAGCCATCCCAAGCATGACGACAGATAGTCCCCGGAGTGGTCACACCCCACCCATGCCATATGTCATTAAGCTGAGATTCCAGCCTAACCCATCCATAATCATCACAGTATACACAATAGTGCTGAGACCTGTAAAGGAAAAACATTACAACAAACTATAAAACAGTTGCAGGCCAACTGGTCACAACTCTTACGTCCATTTCCCACTGAGATCAGAACCAAGGTGCCTACATCCCTCCAGAGGAGTCACTCTCATGGGGTGCACGACGCATGGGGGGGGGCCTGTCCACGGGGAGGGAACTTCAAAGCAGGAGACCGTCCGGGTACCTCCCTGGCCCCCCATTCACCACCGCCATCCCGATCACTTGATGTCAGCCCGATGTCCGGCCAGTTTGTGTGTTGAGGGTGAGTTGAGCCACCACAAAGACGTCCTCACTATACAGACCTTGCATTGGAGGGGGCTGGCAACTTTTCCTGGTCCATGCTGCGGAGGCGCTGAACAATGCCTCTCTTCGTCTCCAAGGTGAGCGCCCCCGCCGGGCACCAGTTGGGTTTCAAAGTGTCCCTTGGTGCAAGCATGGCCAGGGAGGAAGATCCCTCCCCATCAGGGGAAGCTATTCCCAGGAGCTGCCTTGCCTCCACTAGGGAGCTTAGAGATTGCTGCTTGCCCTCCCAGGTGAATAGTAGAGCGAATGGTTGGCTCCACTGGTATTTAATGTCCGGGGGGTGCAGCTTTTCCGTGATTGGCTTGAATTCCTGTCTGCGCCTCAAGGTTGTTGGTGAGAGATCCTGGAATAATTGGATAGTGTGCCCCCTAAAGACCAGATCTGCTTTCTTCCTTCCAGCACGTAGAATCGTCTCCTTTTCTGAGAAGTAATGGACATGCATTAAGATGTCTGGCGATGCACATGGACGATTCGGAGTAGATGCTATACTGTGGGCTCTACCCAGGGCAAGGGAGGGGTGCCTCTTCATCTCCCCGGATTGCCTGTAAGAGTGCTGTCATGAATTCCAGGACGACTGAACCCTCCTGTACCTTCAGAAACCCCCCGGTACGAATATTGTTCCGGTGACTACGGTTTTCAAGGTCCTCTTGCTTGGCCTGCAGATTGATATGTTGATCTTCCAGGGCCGTGACACCTGCCAGAGCATCTCCTGATCCTCCGACTGGGCATCCACTGTGCGCTCTAAATCATCCACTCACTCCCCAATGTCTGATACTTATTTCTTGATGTCTTTGATGCAGGCCTGAGTAAGCCAATCTCAGGCCTGATTTCTTGGACAAAGTGGTTCATATAGTCCTGCACTATGGAAGCCGCTGCAGGATTGTCCCTACTTGCCGGACTCACGCCACATGGACCCACGCTTCCTGGGATTCACTCCACGCGCCCGCAGAGCCCTGCGGATATAGAATCCCCACATATTCAGCACCCTGAACCATCCCAATGTACACGCCGTGACGCCTCCAATCCTCCCGCTGCTTCATCCGCAGCTCTACCCACCAGAGGACAATACTCCTTGCGCCCAGGTCGGCATGCAGTAATCGGATCTTCTTAACAGGAATGCTCTACCATCCATTGGATATACCCTGACGCTTCCCATCCTTCCGCTGCCCTCATCGCAGTTTTCCCACCTGGACCTACCACATCCAGTGTGCCCAATCAGTGTACTACCACTGGATCCCCATATTCCTCCCCCTGAGACCACTCCGTCTCCACCGCGATTCGCTCGCTGCCACACTGTTATGTAATTATCTGTAACCTGGTCCTGATAATAGCCTAACATTGCAGACAGGCCGAAACGCCGTCGACTTTTTACAGCGAAATTTACGGCGCCTCTTTCGTGTTTACCCAGCCAAATCACTCTGTATTCATTTGTATTCACTGTATGGGTATTACTGCGAATACACCTTGTATATAATTTGTTTTGTTGTGCGCCCCCTGCCTGCTGTACATACTTCCTCACGTGTCACTTGCGCCGTTCACCATTTCACAAGCACTTGTGCACAGTATAAACACAGGTTACATGTCATTTAATGTAACACAGTGCTTTCTTTGCATTTAAATATATGGTATCTTACACAAAAAGTTTTTCTTTGTCTCTGCAAATTATTGTCTCCCCCCTCTCCTTCTGTGCTCATAGCAACTACCTGTGCTCCCTTAAAAATTGTCTGACAAATAATACCCTATGAGACATTGTTGTATGTTACACGCGGGATTGTCTTAAGGCATTTTTTGAGGTGAAGGGGCCGTATCCATCTCTGCAGGTGTTGCCTTGTTCCAGAAGGCGGTCACTGATGTCACCTTGGTGGCCTTGTTGGTGCGTGGCATGTCGATGAGGGGGCACCAGCCACGGGCCGCAAAGGCTACTCCAAGAAATCCTCAGTGACCTTATGTCTCCCAAGGGTAGCGGCAGTTGGGCGCCAGCTGCGGAGTTACCGGGGCGAGATAGCTCCCCCAACCAGGTCCGATCAGGAGGGGAGAGCGCTACTCCAAGGCAAGGCCCCCGGAGCTCCGTGCTGGTAGTCCTCGGCCTATTCACATGGCTGATGGAGGCTGATATGCACCCCGGCGCACGGTGCTATACCCCAGAACACTGCGGAGACCACGCAGAGTATGCCAGGGACGGGGCAAGGCCCCCCACACGTGTGTTGCAGGCAGACACTCACAATAGGCAAAGCGTTCACTCTATAGTCCACAAAGCATATGCAGGGGGGTGCATTGAGGTAGTGCACAAAGGTTCCTTCAAGCCTCTGTGGTGAGGCATGTCGTTGGTGCCCTCATGCAGAAAGTGCTACCACTCCACAGGCCTGTGACTCCCCCACACATTCCAGCTCAAAGTGCCAGGCCCCTGTGGTGAGGGAATATAGCTGGGCAGGATACCACTACTCTCAGGGATTGGGGGCCTAGGGGAATTGGACAATAACGACACAACACGCTTAGTGGGGATGTACGGGCTAACTGCCACGAGTGGAAGTTGCCCCTTTATTTATCACCGCCCGTCCGTGCCCGGCCGGGAGGGTGAAAGTGCTACATTGTCGGGTAGTGGCCGGCTGGCTCACTACATCCCTCATAACCTTTAATTTGTCTTTTTCTTTTTTAAATCAACCAACATAAACATTGAACATGACGAGTTCTCCACATGGTTGTTGTGTTCACATTTCCCAGTGAGAGCATACAAAGTCTTTCAGTCTCTGACTCGGCCTGGGGTTCTCTCGTAGCCGATATGGATACCCCCTCGGCAAATCTTCCAACACTTCCCCTCCGGTATTGCTTGAGTCTTCTTCTCCTCCTTCTTCGGCACTCTCCGGTGCGATTTCTAGTTCCGCATTCCCCTCCAGGGATCCACTGCCACTGGTTCCTCTGAACGCTTCTTGTGTCGAGATTGGGGACTCTCGCTCGTGACCTCCATCAGTCGGCCAGACTTTTTTGAACCACGACACATTCCTGGCAACACTTCTCCTTCCCCTTCTAACGGTGATCAGGGTCCCTCTTACCCCAACCACTGTCCATACATCTCTCTCAAACGGTGTCTTGAACTTTGACCCTTGCTGGCGACTCTTCATCACCACTCGATCACCAACCTGCAGCTTCACCTGCTTTGCTCTCCTGTCACTGCCAGCTCTCTCATTGTTTCTCCTTCATTTGTCTTGTGCCGCTGACACATCGAGCACTCCCGGTACCCATTTGCTGCTGACTGGGACCACGTCCCTCACTGCCCTACGCATCATGAGATCGCTTGGGGAGCAATTCGTTGTGCTGTGAGGAGTTTGGCGATACGCCCTCAAGAATTGATGCAAACACCCTTCCATGTCGGCTTGCTGGTCCACCCCAATCCTCAGTGCTTTGTTAAGGGTACGCATGAAGCGTTCCACCTCTCCATTTGCCTGAGGCCACTGGGGCGTTACCTTCCGGTGTCGGATGTTGCGCTTGTGCATGAATTCTTTAAACTCTGCCCCTTGAAATGGTGGTCCGTTGTCTGTTTTGATTTCGTGAGGGAATCCCAGCATTGCAAATGTTTTCTCAAGCACTGGCTTGACCTGCTCGAACGCCGTTGAACGCACCACTTCCACCACCGGGAACTTTGAAAACTGATCCATCAGTACCAGAGTGGCCCGCCCATCCGGGAACGATCCAAAATCCATGCTTACACTCATCCACGGTCCCGCACTCGCTTCCTCCGTAATGACCGGATGAACAGGAGGTTCACTTCCCGTTATTAGACATGAGTGGCAGCTTCTCACGATTTCTTCTACCAACCGGTCCACCCCCGGGAACCACACCTTGGCTCTGATCCGTGACTTGGTCTTTGCGATCCCTTGGTGTCCCTGGTGTGCCAACTCGGCCGTTCTCCTCCACAGTTTCCTTGGCACTACTATGAGCGATCCCCGGAGCACCAGGCCTTCCTCACTCTCACTGAGCTCGTCCCTGCAGTGCCACAGTCCTGTCAGGTTCTCCCTTTCTTCGTCCGTCAGCCTTCGGACTCCATCCAGAAAATGTTTCCAGTTGTGCCCCCTGAGGGCTTCTTTCACCTCTGTCAGACATTCATCCTCCCTGGTAGCTTCCACCAACTCTTCCATTGACAACGCCCTCGGGCATGCTAGCTCCGTGATGAGCCATACATAGCGTTCCTCCCCTTCATCCACTTCCTTCTGTTCTCCCGGCCCAGCAGCCACCAGATGTCTCGGTAGGTAGTCCGCCGGGTTGTTGGCACCTGGGCGGTACTGCACCTCCAAGTCGTACTGTTGCAGCTGCACTGCCCACCTTTCGATACGCGGTGGCCCATTTCTCGCCGAGCCCCCAAATAACGGTACAAGTGGCTTGTGGTCCGTTATCACTTTGAATCGGTGTCCGCAGAGGTACAAGTCAAAATGCTGGCAGGCCCACCGGATTGCCAGCTCCTCCCTTTCTATTTGCGCATAACGCGTTTCAACAGCCGTCAGCGCTCTGCTTGCATATGCGATGGGCACCCACTCATGTCGGTCCGTCTCCTGTAGCAGCACCGCTCCCAACCCCACCGGGCTGGCGTCGACAATCAATTCAGTGGGACTCCCAGGTTTGAAGTAACCACAGTGGCCCCTTGCAGGAGAGCATCCTTCACCTCTTGGAATGCCTGGGCGGCCTTGCAGGTCCACTCCCACTTGGTATCCTTCTTCGTTAGCGCCCTGAGGGGTTCTGCGAGGGTTGCCAGCCGCGGAATGAAACGACCACAATAATTTGCCATTCCCAGAAAACTCCTCATCTCTGTGGAATTCTGAGGAACTGCCGCTGTCCGTATCGCTTCCACCTTCGCCGGGTCCACCTGTAGCCCCTCTTTCGAGAACCGGTATCCGAAGAATTCGACTTCCGTCGCGTAGAACCGACACTTCTTCTTGTGCAGAGTGAGGCCTCTTTCCCTTAGCCTCGTGAGTGTTGCCCGTAGTCTTTCGTGGTGCTCCTCTAGCGTCTGTGAATAAATGAGCACATCATCACTCACATTCATGACCCCGGCCAGTCCCGACAGAGCTTCTCGAATGGCATCCTGAAACACTTCGGCGGCCGAGGACACTCCAAAGCTCAGTCTTTTGAATCTCCGCAACCCTACGTGGGTGGAGAATGTGGTGATATAGCGACTGGCGTCGTCCAACATCAGCTGATGATAGCCAGAGTTCAGATCTACCTTTGAGAACCACCTCGCTCCATTGATATCAGCTACGATCTCATCTATTGTAGGCGTGATGTGCCTTTCCCTTCTGATCGCCTTGTTCGGCAGCCGCATGTCCACACACAGCCGGATCGCCCCCGGCTGCTTGGGTTTGGGCGCGATCACCAATGGCGACACCCACGGAGTAGGCCCCTCCACCTTCTCTATGACACCGGCTTTTTCCAGTTTATCTAGCTCCGCCTCCACCAACGGACGCAAATGGAACGGCACCCTCCTGTGCCGAAGCGCCACTGGCCGGACCGTTTCGTCAATGTGCAGCTTTACTTCCACTCCCTTCAGACAGCCTAGGCCCTCAAACAGCTCCGGGAACTCCTCCATAACGTTCTCGGCATGCGACTGATGAACTTGGCGCGCAAACATCACAAGCCCCAGGTCTTCCGCCGAGTGGCAGCCCAGTAGAGTCCCGGCGCTGTCCTCTGTGATGTGGAACTTCGTCAAGACCGTCGTCTCTCCATGCGTGACCTCCATTTCTATCACCCCTTGCAGAGGAATCGGTGTTTCACCTCCATACGTGTATATCCTTGCCCTCGTGGGTATCAATGGAGGGGCTGGATCAAGCTGTTTGTAATGTTCGGCATCTAGGACGTTCACCGACGTCCCCGTGTCAATGAGCGCCATCATAGGGGTATCACCCACCCGGATCTGGCACATCGGAGGTGGGCGTTTTTTCTTGTTACTCCTCCCTGTGAATGATACTACCCATATCTCGTCGTCGTCTTCATCCTCCATCGCTTGGAATCTTTGGCAGCTCGCCTCCAACTCTTCGGTCGGGCCACCCGCCTCTGTCACTTGCTTGACCCTGTCCGGTCGCTGTCCACGACCGCTCCCTGACGCCTGTGATTTGCTCATACAGACTTTGGCAAAGTGCCCCAGCTTTCCGCACTTCAAACACGTCTTCCCTCTTGCCGGGCATCCTCTTTGCGAGTGCCTCTCCAATCCGCAGTTGTTGCATCCTCTTTTGGGTTGGTAGCCCCCCGGTACTCCTTTACCTCGATCATAACTTTTTTGTATCGCCTCCACACGTTCCTCCTTGACCGCTGGCGAACTTGCTGATGCTGTGGCAGCCGACCTGCGCGCGAGCGCGACTTCCATTTCTCCTGCCCTGGCGTCCGCCAGTTCGTGCGACCTTCCCAATATGAGTATATCATCCAAGGAGATTCCCGGTTGACGTAGGATGAGTTTCCTCAGTTCCGAGGACTTGCAACCCTGGATTAGCTCCGCCCTTATCTCCAGCTGTTTATCAATACCTGTACACGAACTTGCAAGCCTTTTCAATCTGGCATAGAACGTGTCCATCGACTCCTCGTCTTGCTGTCTTGCCTGTCGCATTTTAAAATGTTCGAAATCCGGGTTTAGCTGAGGGTCAAAATGGCGGTTTAGAGTAGCAACTGCTGCTGCATAGTCATCCGCCTCCCCCGTGTTTGGTAGATCCTGGAACAAATCGTATAGTTCTTCTCCGCCCATGTGTAGCATGGTAGGGCGCTTGATCACTCCGTCCGTTTGTTTCATTGCCTGAAAGTAGTTCTCCAACCACCCGATCCACTTCCTCCACCGTGGCACGGCGGTGGCGGGATCCGCTAACTGGCTGAACGGCAACAGCGCAGACAAATTCAGGCGTGATCCCTGTGGTGCTCCTCTGCCACTACCACCAGCTGCATCGTCTCCAGCTTGCACCGACATTCTACTCCTCTCACCCACCAGCTGCCTTGTGCCAATGTCACCTCCTGGCTGCTGGTTGTATAAGTGCTTGTTTGGTGGTTACTGCTCACTTCCCTCACCAGGGACTCTTTCAGGCACCCTCTCCGGGCCCTTCCACCTCTGCTCCTGTGACCTTGACTGTCCTGCGCTCCCCACTGCCACTTCTGCCCCCTGGCCTTTGCATGTGCCAGTGCTTGTTGGGGCCGAGCCACTCGCCACCTCGTCTTTGACTCCCTGGGAGGCACACGCACAGTCTCCTCGCCTCCCCTGACACACTCTCGCACCGCGCGGGGGCTTGCAGCCTCTCTGGGCCTCCCGGCGCGCACGTGCTTTTACCGGCCCCCTCTTGCGCGCGTACGCGCTCCGTATGCTCCTGCTTCGGCCGGCGCGGCAGCGTCACCCCCGCTTGCTGGTGCGCGATAGCACCTACACGCCGCCCGCTCCCAATCTCCGGAGCCCTCTCACCTTTCTCCGCCGATGCGCGGATCGAGTACAGGCTTGCGCAGCAGGCCTCCGCACACGCTCGGCCGTCCGGGAACGGGAATGAGACCTCCGCTCCAGCCAGCGACCTGCACCACTCGGGATGCTGGACACACACAGGTGCGGGCACCCCCTCGTCGCCAATGTGGTGAGGGAATATAGCTGGGCTGGATACCACTACTCTCAGGGATTGGGGGCCTAGGGGAATTGGACAATAACGACACAACACGCTTAGTGGGGATGTACGGGCTAACTGCCACGAGCGGAAGTTGCCCCTTTATTTATCACCTCCCGTCCGTGCCCGGCCGGGAGGGTGAAAGTGCTACATTGTCGGGTAGTGGTCGGCTGGCTCACTACAGCCCCCACGCTCTCAATTAGGCCCGACGGGGACCCAGCCTTTAAGTATGCTCCGTTTCACTATTTCATGTAGGGCCACAACAAAGTCCAGGAGCGGCTCACTACCCACGGCGGAAACCATTCAAGCAGGAGGGGCAGCAAAGTAGGGCACTGCAGCCGCACAGCTCACCTCAATTAGTCCCGTGGGAGTTGGTTCCCCGCTCTCGTTGCAGGCAGGCCCAGGGACCAGCGATCAGGCAAACTTCCTCTTTGGATTGCCGGCAGCAGCATCTACATTGTCTCCGTGGTGTCGCCACAGCACCAGCTCACCCTGCACGGTGGGGACACCTACTGGCAGCACTGCAGCCGCTTCAGCGCACCTGCCCCACTCGACAGGAGGGCTGCAGAGAGTGCTGGGGCCAGCAGCCTGCCTCGTCTGGTGGTGGGAGGGGGCGTCACGCAGGGCCATCCACCCCGCACTTCAGGCCTTTGATGGATCTGGACCCCAGGTCCTGGGTTCGATACCCAAGGTAGACTGTCTGGCACCACCTCAGTCCACGCCGCTGCAGTCAAAATGACAGCCACGGGAGGGCTAGGCCACAACTCGAAGCCTGCACAGTCTGGCCGGGACCGGCTCTCTACGAGCCTTCAAACCGCCATTGCCACATAGGTGAAGTCGTGCAAGTGCCTCCCCCGTCCTGTGCAGTGGTCCGGCCGGTCCCGGTACTGCAGATGGGCCTGTAAAGGTTAAAATTTGTGTTCTACTCCATGGCGAATCAGGCCACGCCGCCACCATATTCATTTTGACAAATGTCATGAGAATTTCAGTGTTGGTCAGCCATGCGATTTTCTTTTCAATGGGCTTATATTAATTCCAAATCAACTCATATTCATTTCCGTATATCTCATATTTATTTCAAACTGGGTATAGTTCATTTCAACTCAATTCATAGTCATTGCAACATGTGTAATGTTCATATCAAGGTATGTAATATTATTTTCAGTATACGATATATTTTTTCAAAATATTACATATTCACTGCAGTAACTGATATTCATTTTAATCTGTAATATATATTTCAACGTATGTCACATTACTCTTGACATATGTCGGTAATTTTCAAGAAATGTGGCAAACACAAGGAGATGATGGAGGAGCGCTGAAACTTTTCAGACACTCACCCCCAGTCACAGATCTGGGTTGAATCCATCATTGTTCTGTAGCTCAATTCGCCACCCCAGTTCAGACTAAGCCTGGGCGTAGTTCGCGAAGTAGCGCTACGCGAAGCTACGCAAAGTGCAGTTCGCACTACGCGAACTACGCGTAGCACTACGCGAACTGCGTAGTGCACTGTTCGCAATGATTGCACAGTGCCGGATGCTTGTCCGCACTGTGTAATCATTGAAAACGGCATCTTGCACAGTGCGAGCTGTCTTTTACTGCCGCTCGAGTAGATTTTTACTCGAGCGGCAGCTTTCTCAACGCGGACTGGTAGTTTCTCATCGCGAGCGGTCACGAGCATACGCGACCACTCGCAATGAGAAACCTGACCTCCTGCGTTGAGAATCTCGCCGGGAGGTTTATTTTCCACGCTCGTGATCGGCAACTTGATGTTGCTGATCGCGAACGAGGAAAAAGTCTCGCCGGGATGTCATTTTGCTTGCTCGCGGTCGCCAACTTGACGTTGAGGACCGCGAGCAAGCAAAAAATGACCGCTGCACTACGCTACGCTACGCGTGTTTGCACTGTGCTACGTGCAATTCGCGTTGTGCGAAGTAGTGCAAACTTCGCAAACTACGCGAGCGTAGCGTAGTGCTTTGCCCAGGGTTAGTTCAGACCCAGCTATATGCAAATCAGTCTTGACCCTGTGCCTCATGGGAACAGTCCAGCCCGAACTCCCAAGCCAGGTCTTCCCTGGACCGGAAACAAGCATCCTGGGACCGGTTTCGGGGTAACAGCCCCCATCATCCAGGCGAGTTTGAATCAAGTGGCAAAGTGAGCAAGGGACCCACGTCTGGGCATACCCTACCAACTTAGGGCGAACAAAGCAAACACAAGGAGGTGATGGACGGAGCGCTGAAACTTTTCAGACACTCACCCCCCGTCACAGATCTGGGTTGAATCCATCATCGTTCTTTAGCTCACTTCGCCACCTCAGTTCAGACCCAGCTATATGCAAATCAGTCTTGACCCTGTGCCTCATGGGAACAGTCCAGCCCGAACTGCCAAGCCAGATCTTCCCTGGACCGGAAACAAGCATCCTGGGACCAGTTTCTGGGTAACACCCTTCATCAGCCAGGCTTGCTTGAATCCAGTGGCAAAGTGAGCAAGGGACCCACGTCTGGGCATACCCTGCCAACTTCAAAAAATGTCCCATTCTTTTGAATAAATATTGTATTAATTTCAGTGCTTGCTATATTGTTTACAGTGAGGGCCATATTAATTTCCGTTCCGTTTATATATTTTTCAGTATATCTCTTATTTAATTCAGAGTGTGTGTTATTCATGTTAATCAATAAATACCATATGCACTCTGCCATGTTTAATTTCTGTTTTGGTTCAAGTCAGATTCTTTCTGCCAGGTATCCTATTTATTTTGACACTTATTACATTCATTGTTATACGTGTCATTAATTTTGCAGCACGCTATGCATTTTCAGGAGGTGTCCTATATGAGGATCTGTAATTTTGACGTGAACGGCTCCCCACAGGGCGGTAATCAAAGGTTTCTTCCAATGTGAGCACCCCAGAACCCGTGGTGAGAATAACTATGATGTTGTGTAGAGGCACATTTACAGTTGTAATGCAGCGCTTTCCACAAGTCTGACATTCCGAAGCACTGTGGGAACTACGGGGCCTATTAGCAATAACCGGCGATAATTATCGCTAAGCGCAGTTAGCGCTAGGATAATTATCGCCGGCTATCGCAGGTTTCTATCGCGGAGATAGCGTGCTATCAGCAACGCTTATCTCCAAAGCGATAGAAACCCTGGAGAACAGTGTGAATATCGCTTGAAAACAAGCGATATTCGCACTGTGACCGGCGATAGCTTGCTAATAGGGCGAGGGGGATTTAGCCATGTAATCCACCTCCCATTGGATTACATGGCTAAGTCAGGGTGAGACCAGGCGTTAACAAACCAGCGCTAAACGTGTTTAGCGCTGGTTCGTTACTCACCTCCCCTGCCTCGCTAATAGGCGATAGCGACCTTAGCGACTGCTTCCAGTCGCTTTTAGGTTGGGAACGCCTACTTTGCATGCCATTAGCGATAAATATCGCTGGCATGCAAAGCGGCACCCAACCCGGTCGCTATCGCCTAAAAGCTGTCGCTAACAGCAGTTAGCGACAGCTTGCTAATAGGGCGTTAGAATTATCGCCGCTTTAGCGGGAAAAAGTCCCGCTAAAGCGGCGATAGGGCCCTTGATAATATGCCCCCTAATTTGAACGTATTAACCTGCCATCTTCTGAAGGATTGGTGAGCCCTGGCAGGATTCGTCTGACCTTCAGAATACACACAAGTGTCCCATTTTACAAATGTTTCTGGAAAAATTACGCGCTGCATAAATTATAAAAATAATGTAAGTTACTGGGTGGTCGGTGACCTTGTAAAATGACCCTACATATGGCCACTAACCTCCTGTGTGCCAAGAAATAAAGGTGAAACTTCAGCTCAAACACAAAACATCACCATTAGTGTCTGAATCCGTCGCCCTCTCCCTTGGGGTGGTGGGGCATATGTATTAAAAATCCAGGGCCTCATTTACAAGCGGTCTGTGCTGCCGTTGCGCCAAACTTTTTGGAGCAGCGCAGGCATTACTCCATATTAACAAGTAGATGCATGTCGGCAAATGCGTCAGTTTTGGTAGGCCTGCATTAGAATATATGTGCACCAGAACTGGCTGTGCCACACAGGAATTGAAATATGCAAGGTAGGCGTTCCCACATAAAAACCATCGCAAAACTGATGCAGAGATATTTATGGTTTTGTCAATGTGCGGCACCCTGAGCCTGAAATGCGCCAAAATGTCTGCGCATCAGAAACCTAGGCGTAGGAAATGACGCATTGGCTGTGGAACATAAGGATAAGTCACACAAACCAGCCTGACAAGTTCAACTACGCCCTGGATGTGCTTATTTTGCAGCTGGGAGTTGCAAGGAGACTAATACTATCACCACCACTCCAACCACTCCCCCAACACCCCCACCACCAGGTAGGCAGCACAGGAGAAGGGAGCATGTTTATCGGACGCAGACTTCACTCATTGACCTCAGGGAGGATGAGGTCATCACCTACTTCCAGCTCAGGAGGGAGTCCATAGTAGAACTGCTACACCAGAGTGCGCATGGGCCCTAACCACCAACTCCCAGGGCCACCAACATTCCTCCGCAGGCCATGCTGTTGGCTGTCTTCCACATGCTGTCATCTGGTTCATTCCAGATTACAACAGCCAGAGTGGCAGGAATCTTGCAGCCATCTTTCTCGGCCTTCCTACCCTATGTCCTGGATGCCATCATCCGCCTAACACCTCAGTACCTCCTCTTCCCCAACACACAACTGCAGCTAGAGACCAAGCAAGGGTTCTATGCCAGCGCCGGTTTCCCACATGTGCTGGGTGCCATGGACATGCTTAACTGGTTCCCCCTATAACGACATCCCATTTGTACAGGAACCAGAAGCACACCTACTTGATCAATGTCCAGGCCATCACGGACCATCGGGGGATGTTCACCAACGTGCTGCCAAAATACCTAGGGAGTGTGCATGACACATACATCTTCAGGCACTACATCGTCAACGAGCACTTCCAGAATGGGCGATATGGGAATGGCCTACTTGTAGGTAAGCAAAACTCAAGTACATAACAGACCTACTAACCGTTAGAAATGTATGACATAATAACCATCTCTATGTCTGTTGACGCATATATATAGGGCCCTATGTGTGAGGGGTGTGCCTCATACATGCATCATGGTACATCTGTAATGCAAATCCCAAGTCACACTTGTTAAGACACACAAAGCCACTTTGTGTGCCTTTGAATGGCATAAAAGTACAGAGCAATGCATTGCTAGCCAAAATGCAGTGCAGCAACACTGTGTGCAAGGGAGGTGTTACATGGGCATTGTGGGGGTCTTGACGCATGTAATGTATCCCATCCCAGGAAAAGAAAATTATGTGACAAATCAATTGATTTCCCCAGGTGAAGTGTAACGATGAAAAAGAACTGAAGTCATCCAAGTCACTCCTGTTACCTATGTGTGCTGCATTCGATGGCATGCATACGTAGACGATCAGGACTCTGAGGGGAGGGTGCACCCTGTGCAGGAATGTGCACCCTCCTGCAAGAATAAAATCCCACATGCAATGCAGGCCCGAACACTGTGGTGCAAGTGTGTCTGTGTTTGTGCTAGGCAGCCATTGTGTGCTAGTGCAGTGTGAAAGTCCAGGAATGTGCTGTACAGCCTAAATGCAGTGCACTACTGCCCTTTCTCAGTTTCGTGTTGCAGTGCAGAAAGATGGCTTGCTGTACTGCATAGTGCCACTCTCCCAAATATCTGGATCCTTGTGTCATGTGCACATAGTGGGAACAACAATGCACTACAACTTGTAGACAATGATGCCCCACGTTGACATGCCCTTAGTAATCTGTCAATGGCAGTAGTGACAGAACGTCAGTGAGTAGCAATGTGTCAGTTCACTATGTGTGGATGGATGGAACCACATCAACTGCACTGGGTAACGAATCATAAATGAAATCATGTGCCACGACAGAAAGGCCAATTATGTGTTCAAAGGCAACACCACAGAAAAGTCTAAGGTGAGTGTCTCCTCGAAGCCATACCAACTCTTGATATCAGTCAAAGGTCAACAAGGTCAGTGGTGTGAGAACAAGAACTGTGTAAATCAGCAAGCCCATTACACATGGCAGTTTACTTGTATGTTGACCAAAGTCTCAGAAGCAACACAGGAAGAAGGAAAGGCAGCAGAGACATGGTATGGAGACAGCCAGGCAGTAAGGCCCGTCAAAGGGCACAGGACGATGCCCAACATTGCCAAGATCTGGGTCATCAACGGCGCAACCGGTGTGAGCCAGGTGTGAGCCACACAGGACATACGTCACAGCCCTGCCACTGGTTGGACATTTGAGATCCAGGCCCTGAGGGATCTCAAGGAACTGAAAGATTGTGTGTCAGGCATTGAGGGTGAGCTGGCAAGCCTCCGTGCCATAATGCTTACTCTGCAGGAGGCCATGGAGAGAATCTACGTAGAAATATGACTCTCCCTTGTACAGTTCCCTTTCTGCACATATTGTTTGTTACTTATAGTTATTTTTGCACAGTGTAGGTTAGGATTTAGTATAGGAATAGTGTAGGTTAGTGTAAGTATTTTAACATGTTTCATTAGGTAGTAGATTTTAAGTGTGTTAATTTATTTGTATATCGTTTTAGTGGGCGGGGGCTGATGTGTACTGTGTATTTTTGGAGAAAAAGAAAAATATATAGAAAACAAAATATATTTGTTTAGATGTATATGTTTAGGTAGTGTATGTTTAGGATGTGTTTGTCTTTTGTGTTGTGCTGAGATATGTGTATGTCACATTTGCTTAGGTTGATTTGTGCACATGACGTTGGGATTCCCTGCAGTGTTTGTAGGTATGTGACTAGTGTCAGACGCCTACGGACAAGAGTCAGTCAATGTTGTAATGGAGTTACTTAAGAAATCTTCCACAACCTTTGGGCTTTGTCAGTGGTCCTCTTTGGGTGAATGGACGGCCAGCCTAACACAGAGTCAGCTACTGTAGCACTGTGTGTGTACGTTATGCTACATGTACAGTAGGGATGGATCTGTCACCCCCTTGGGACTCATTCATGGATGTGTTGGGACACACACTGGTGCCTGGCACTTACACACTCACCCTTGCAGCACTGTACTAGTACCTCATTGTTTGCTGGTTTGTATTCATAAAAGTGGCCCCCACCAGACCATAAACGTCTTTCTTCCTTGCCATTGAGTACTTGCTAAATGTGGCACTTTCTGCATCTGGATTTGTGCAACTAACTGCTAAGTTAGAATGTACAATTGTCTGACATTTCCTCTTAGCCTAAGGATATGTAGGCTGGTTCCAGGGTCTGTGCTCTGAGTCCTCTATATTGTTGTGTGTAGATGGTACTCTTGAAGTCATGTGTGGTTACACTCACACTCAATGCATGAGTGTGTCAGGGCCAAAGGGACACAATGTCCCTACGAATCCCAGTGTGCCTTACTGAAACATTTGTTATTTGAGAAAGGCCCCAAAATACTTAGTAGTTGCAGTTCATGCTTAATGACATCCAAGGTGTATCACTGAGCGTCTGCATCCTTGAGTGGCATAGATATGATGCTCTGCAGAAGGAGTCTGGCCATTAGTATCAGCATATTGTCCGTGCATGCATCATGCCAGTGCTCATAGGATATCTTCAGTTGAAGCATTGTGGCAGACATATGAGCATGATGACATGATAAATGAGCTAGAGATCTGTGGATGTGTCAGCATGTGTTAGTGGCTCACATGCGTCGCAGGACACATTTTGTGCAGTTCTGCAATTGTGTGTATAGTTGGCCAATTTGACTGTGTGGCACAGAAGGTACCAATGCTTATTATCACAACATGACGTACAATAGTTCAAATGGATTTGCAACATTATGCCCTGGCAGGGGTGATCCATGATGATTGACCTTGTGCAACAAGAGGAAGTGAGAGGGACTGTGGCGCAAGTTCCTAGAAATGTAGGAAGTGCCTTTGATCTCTGCACATTAACCATGGTGTCGTTAGTCCTATCTCCAACAGACATACAGCACGCAGGTTCAAGGTAGTGCATTTATTTACAGGTGTTAAAACGAGCAGTTTGCACGTAGCAGTCCATGCAGCAACAACCTCAACATTGTTTCAGAGCCACGGGATGTCTAGACAGAATCAATGGGGGATACATATTATGCGACATGTCAAGGAGAGAAGTATTCCAGCGAGGAGGAGGTCCAAATTGCCATTAGGGAAGTTAGGCCACATAGACAGTCCACAAATGGATCTGATTAACAGGTGGGCATGCAATAAGGGGACAGTAACAGATGACGACGGAAGTGGCAGGATCATAAACATGGAACCAATGAGAAACTGGCCAAGTAGCACAGACAAATGTTACTGGGTAGCTCGGCTACCCCAAATGGTGAAGTTCTGATCTTCCTCCTCTGATGTGTGTTGTGCTTCCCCTGAAGGTGGTGGTGTTTGTGTTGGAGGCATCTGAGGCACACCCACATCAGCGGCAGAAGATGTAGCACTGTTAGATCCAATTACAAACATCCAAAGTTGTAGAAATCTCTATTGTGGAAGCAGCACAGCATAAGTCCAGTAAGGCAAACAGCTCCAGATCTAACTGCAGTGCACCCAGGGATTCCAAGATCAACATTCACTTGGAATCCAGAATGCACTACAAAACATAACAGGGCATGTGCCAAGCATGTATGCTAATTCATAGAAATACAATGGAATGTAACAGGCACCCCTGCCCCCAGCAGCATTTGCCTGTTGAAGGAAGTGACCCGATTAGGGCCACCAGGGTCATTCACGACCACCTCTCAACCTTCCATACAAATGAAGAGTCGGTCAGACAGTAGAGAATACAAACCAAGTATATTTTATTCAGGTACACTCGAGCAGAGTCCAGTCTGACCAGCCTCCTGGGATTGCTGCAGAGGGACTGGCTTCAGCCAACATAGAGATACATTATGTACATTTCTGAACCTATATCCTTTGTGTCAATGACCATTCTTACTCGGGGGGAAGTATACACTCCTACGCTGCAGCTGATGATCTTTATGGAAATTGGGCGGAGCAACATACACCGAGGGAAGAAGAAAAGAGAGGTAACATCTGCCAGACCATCCCCTAGGAAGCCAGACATAAGCTTGGGATACACAGACAAAGTAGACATTAGGGGGTAAGATCAAAGGCGGACTATTAATTGTGCTGAGTGGGTAGGTGAAATTGCATGTACTTTCCCCCACCTCTATCCCCCCGTCCCCTGGACACAGAAAGCAGTTGCTGAGCTGACCACAGACACTGGCATTGGTTTGTCCTTAGTGACATTACGATCTTGGAAAGATTGGAAATACTCAGAGGTGTTAAACTCCTGGAAATCAGCCATTTCCATTCGAAGCCATGTGTTGTTCTTCACCTTTTCATATTTGCTCATACAGGAGTTTGGGGACAAAGTACCGGAAATCTCTTGGCCTGCCTTTCCTATAGGGGTAAACCCATGGTGGAAACGTATATAGTCTACCACAGTGCGAGAATCAGCAGACGTCAAGACCTGAGTAGAGAGTTGGAAATGGTGGTGTACCATAACGAACAATTCAAACCAACCCTCACAACTCCCAATGTATGACAATGGCATGGACAGCAAATTATCACTTTTATGAGTAATTGAGGGGAGCAATCCACAAACCCAACAATTAGTGGTATTGGACACATCATGAGCTTGGTGCAACATTTGTATAAAGACATTATCTGTGTAAGTCTTTCAGTGCTCTCCTTTGTGAGGGGCCAAAGTAACAAAAATGTGTTCAGGGGGAATAGGCGTTGTACCAACCAAAGAATGTACAGGATACTTCTCCTCTAGAAACCAAGATATTCCAAGTATCGCTACTAGTGCAATCACAACTATTACTGCAAAAACTATTTTACTCTTAGTAGACCAACCCCGTGCTGGACGCGGTCGTGCAAATGACTGTTACTCCTCATTAATAGGCCGACCAAACGGATGCATTATGAAGCACGAAAGAGAATGCAGTAAAAATTGATAACAAAGGTAAGTGTTCCCAGTGTCCGTCTGAGCCTCACTGGTACAGGCTCCTATTGTTCATCAACGTTGGCGCTCTTGAGCACCGGCGGTGGAACTTGCTCAGTCCTAAGCTCTGGATGAATCCCACGTCGATCAGGATAACATACCCCGCTCCAAGGGAGCACATTCAATCTAGTACACCCTAACTTGCACAGTCCATCCCTAACTAATCTGACTTCTCCTTTGGTGTGCCGTCCTTCAGCCGAGGACGCAAATTGTACCTGGTGACTCCAGGCACAGAGGGGTCAACGAAGAGGGGCTCTTTAATGGCTCGAATTTCCGGCGGGACTGCTGCATTTAGTACATCATCGTTCTCAGCATCCGTTTGGGTCCATATAAGCTGTGCATCGCCAAAAGGGACGAACTGAGGTACCTTTTCACCCTCAGCATCCCCAATGCCGTCCCTCACCCACTGTTCATAGGGCAAGGGCAAGGGTATCCGGCGACAATGGATGGAATGTATCCAATTCTTTTGGCCGGCAACCTTCACAGCGGTCCGAGTTGCAAGGAGGACCTGCTCAGGTCCCTTCCAGCGGGTCTCCAAGCTCTTCTTCCGCTGGAAGTTACGCAGCAAAATCCAGTCTCCCGGCTGGATATTGTGACCAGGCCCCTCTGGAATGGATGGAAGCGACTTGCGAATTTGTTGGTGAATAGAACGCAAACTTTTAGTTAACTTGTACAGGTAGTCTGTCAACAAAGGGTACTCACTCTCTGAAAACCTACGCGGCCGCAGGACGCCCCAGACATTTGTGGGGCGCCCAAACATGACCTCGTAGGGTGACAATCCTGTTCTAGAATGTGCTGTTGTTCTCGTTGACAAAAGAGCTAAAGGCAAAGCATTTGGCCACTGTAACCCTGTCGTCTCCTGAATTTTTGCTAATTTCAGCTTGAGAGTACCATTGTACTTCTCAACCAAACCTGCTGACTGGGGTGATTCGCAGCATGAAATTTCTGTTTTATGTGTAGACCCTCACAAACTAACTGGATAACCTTGGCATTGAAATGACTTCCGTTATCACTCCAGATGAAACGGGGCAAGCCAAAGCGAGGAAAGAACTCCTTCAGGAGTACCTTTGCAGTCGCAATGGCTGTATTTTCTTTGGTGGGGTAAGCCTCAACCCATTTACTGAACGCACAAACAACCACCAACACGTACTTCAAATTATTGACTCTGTCCATTTCGATATAGTCCATTTGAAGGACCTCGAAAGGGAAAGTGGGAGTGCAAAATTGCCAGGTGGTGTAGGGGTACCCTTACCAGGATTGTGCACACCATACAGTATTTCACTAAATGCGCAGCTGTCTTTGAAATGTTATCATTCTGCCATACGGGGTCTAAAACTTGCAAATACCCTTAGCACTGATATGAGCTGGCCAGTGAGCCATAGTGACTACGGGAAGAACATATGCATCTGGCAACATCCATCTCTGCTTCCCTGACTTGTCAATCCAACATCCCTCATCATTCAAATTTGCTGTACTTTCTTGCCACACCACTAATTCCTCCACCGTGGCCTCACTCTGTATTTCCTTCGCATTCTCTAGTGTATCCTCAAACATGGTGACCTCGGGCACCCACCTAGCGGGACCTGCTACAAACATTCTTTTCATCTTTGTTCGGGCTGTTTCCTTAGCTGTCTGATCTGCAAAGGCGTTCCCCACCCACATCATCAGTAACTTTCCTAAGGGCGCTGCACTTCACTATTGCCAATTTCTTAGGGAGTGTCAGAGGGGACAGAAGCCTATATATGAGAGGGCTGTGTTGAATTCTCGCCCCATGGGGAGTAAGGAACCCTCTTTCTGCCCAGAGCCACCCAAAATTATGGGTGACTCCGAAGGCATACTGACTGTCAGTATAAATATTGACAACTAGTCCCTCACTCAATTCACAGGCTCGAATAAGGGCGACGAGCTCTGCAGCTTGGGCTAACTGATAGGGAACTCGTGATGTCTCAACTACTGTGTGCAGTGTTGTAATAGCGTACGCAGCAGTTGTAGTGCCATCTGGTAACTTAAAGCAAGAGCCATCGACATATAGTTTCCCTTGAGGATCAGATAAGGGAACATCAGTCAGGTCTACCTGTCCTTTCATCTCTTCTTCCGTCTGGAAGATACAATCATGTATGTCAATCTCCTCATTCTCAGAAGGGAGGGGTAGTAACGTAGCTGGATTCAGAGTGGCACAGCGTTTGATCGTGATGTGTTTCGTAAAGAGCGTCAGCTCATAACCTGTCATACTTGCACTGGTGAGGTGCTGTGTCCTTGTCTTATTCAAAAGTGTATCCACTGCATGGGGTACCATAACTGTGAGGTCGGTATCAAGTACGAGTCCAGCCGATTGTCTTATTGAGACAGCCACAGCTGCGACCGCTCTTAGACAGCTCGAGAGGGCTCGCACGACGGGGTCAAGCACAGCAGAGAAATAAGCACACAGTTGTTGCTTATCCCCGAACTTTTGTGTCAAAACAGAAAGTGCTCAACCACCCATCTCATGGACGTACAATACAAAGCATTTAGCGTAGTTAGGGGTACCAAGCACTGGAACCGAGCAAAGTGAAGTTTTCAATTGCTCTAAAGACTGCTGACACTCTGGCAAGGCAGGGGTTCATGCACATCTTTTAGTGTTAACGCAAGCAGGGGCTTAATAAGCAGCGAATAGCCAGGTATCCACTGCCTGCAATAGGAAGTGATACCTATGAAAGCGCGCACCTCTTTCTGGGTTTGCGGAACCGGCATTTTAACAATGGTACTGATGCGCTCAGGGGTCAATCTCCTACCTTCCTTCGACAGTAGGTGACCTAAGTAGGTGACCTCCTGTCGACAATACTGAAATTTGGAAAGGGATACTTTATGGCCATGTTGTGCTAAATGGAGCAACAATTTAACTGTACTGTCTCTGCAAACTTGTTCTGTATCCGAGACGATGAGCAAGTCATCGACATACTGGAGCAATACATTACCTGTAGGGAGCGACAAGGAATCCAGCTGACTTTTCAATGCCTGACTATAACTACTCGGACTCTCTGTATAGCCTTGAGGAGCGCGACAGAATCTAAAACTTCTACCAGCTTGGGTGAACCCGAACAGATATCTGCTATCAGGATCAATGGGAATACTGAAGAATGCATTTTTCAAGTCAATGACAGAGAAGAATTTAGCAGAAGAAGGAATCATTGTCAAGAGAGTCGTAATGTCAGGGACCACTAGGAACTGGGGAATCACTATTTTATTAACTTTACGCAAATCAATCACAAAACGATAAACATCTTCTTGATACTCAGGGGGGCCCAAAGGCTTCCTTTTGAGGATGGGAAGAATAGGGCTGTTACAAACATGAGCAGTCGTCTCTTCAACCACTCCTTTCTCAATCAAATCCTGCACAATTTGTATCAAAGCTCGCTCCCCTGCCTGCGGAATTTTATACTGAGGGATACGGGGTAAAATAGCACCCTCCTTTACACGTATCGAAACAGGCGATATCTGCAACAATCCCACATCTGTGTCGTCCGTTGCCCACAGTGTGGGTAGCACATCTTTAAATTCAGCAGGGAGGTGCGCATCTTTGGATAGGCACTGCTTAACGCTCACCACATCAGGACCCATTGTTATATAAACAACTGCTGGGGAGCAATAAATGATAGCATGCAATTTTTTTTACAAATCCAAACCCATCAAATTCTCTCCACAATTGGACGTCAACAAGAATAGCGAATCCACAGTGAAAGGACCCATAGTCAACGCAAGGTGTTTCGAAATGGGGCTCACAACCGGTACACCAGAAAAACCTACCAAAACATTATTATGGCCAGACAGAGCCGCCCAGGGACAAAGGAACGAGAAATAGAGCTGTTCGTTGCACCTGTATCCACCAAGAACTCCTGAGCCAAACCACACACATCCGCACTAACATACGGACCGCGTTGATCTACAGGTATCGGAACTGGTCCCTCACTCTGTCCCTGGCTTACCTAGCTGTAACAAAGCTAGCAACAAAGTCTCAACCGGATTTAATGGAAATTAATATATATGTATGTACAAGACATTACAGGATTGAAACAAAAAGGGGGAGACTCCAAGTAATTTGTTGAATGTGTTCATGGCATCATATATTTAAAACACATTTTAAACATGACAGTTATATCAGCACTGTTAGCATAAATGCAGAGGCAACCCTAAGGAACTTGGTGCATGATGTGCTCATGACAAATAGGTGACGGCGCAAGTGACAAGTGAGGAACACAGCGATAGGTGCGAAGTGATATAGAATATATACAAAGTAATTGGTTCAACACAATGATTTTAAGATAATTAAGCAAGGTTTAGAACAATTCTGTGAACCAAAGATGAATGTGCGCCATAAATAGCACTGGTAAAAATGGTCGACGGCGTTTCGATCCTAGTCAATCAGGATCATCATCAGGACCGGGTAGCCAAGATTGTGGGTGCTGTATAGAAAAGGAAAGGAAAGGGTCAGGGCGGCTGGGGGCAGGGGGCACACTGAGAGAGGAGAATGGGAGAAGGGGAAGTAGAAGTAGGGGCAAGGCTGCCTACCTGTAGCACACGGGGATGGGGATCCAAGAGTAGATCAAGAAAAGGGGTCCTTTCGTGTGAGGCAGCGTAGAGAAACATCTGCGAATGGTCACGGGACCGGAGTATGTACTCTGGGGAAAGAGGAAGGGAGAAACCGGGGTAAAACGAGTTGCCGTGCTAATGAGCACGCGTAGTTGGGGGTGAGGCAGCGATGCTGGATTGGTTGACTCACCCACTGGTAACTTGATGAAGGAAACGTAGGCGTAAAAGGGCATAGTACTGCCACCGAGACCTCCTCCTCACACCGCAACCTAAAAAGATGAATTCTAGAATTCCGCTTGTAACCAAATTCAGCCCCTGCAGTAACCACGTCAAGAAGATCATCAAACGGAACTGGACTATATTGAGAACTCACAAGTCCTTTCAGGAACCACCACTCTTCTCTTTCCAACGAGGTGATAACCTGGCCAATCACCTGGTCCATGCCATTACTTGGCCCACCAAACCCATTCAGCAAAACTCCATCACCGCCACCTGGGGTCTACCACCATTGATCGGCCACTACAGATGCCAAACATGTAGCGTCTGTGACCTCACCTCCAACACCAAGGAATTCAGGACCAACAACAAATCATACACATTGAAAACTTTTACCAACTGCCGTTCCCAGAATGTGATTTACGCAATCCAGTGCCCATGCAACCTCACATACATCGGTCAGACTACCCAGATGGTCAAGTAAAGAATCATACAACATAAGAGCAGAATACACTGCAAAGTTCTGACAGCCCCGTTGGTTGAAAAAAACCACAGTGAACTTGACATTTCCTGGCAGGTGATTGACCAACCTCTGCTTCCCCTCAGAGGTGGCAATCTCCAGACTCTATTGAACAAGAGTGAATGCAAATGGATCACACGCTGTAACTCAGTGAACCAGGGCCTGAACACGATTGACGAGTGGAACAGCACCATCCAGGTGTGACCCTTGTTCCCCATTGTATCAGTTATCTATTGCTTATCTCTTCCTATACAACAATTTATTCATGTACATGGTCCGCCTTGTTAACACCCCAGCCACACTATACTCAAACGCATGGGATCATCTCTTGCACATTACATGGTTTCCGGTCGTTGAAACTATTCACGCTATTATATGCATTTGAACTGTCTGCGCCAATTGTAAGTTGTTACCTACCTGCCCACTCCTTGTCACAGCCCGGTTGACTCTGAATTCACCCTTTTGCTTTAATCTTATTAACGTTATATCCATGTCTTTCTCATCAATGTATTTTTCATCAATTTATTTCCATTTCGTAATTTTAGACTGCCGATACAACCAACAGTAATTATTGACGCTATTATATGCTATTGAACTGTTTGCGCCGATCGTTACTTGTCACCAGTCTGTTTACTTACTGTCACAACCAGATTGACTCTGAATTCACCACTTTTGCTTGAACCATATTAATGTTACATTCAGGCAATTTTTCATCAATTCCTTCTCGCTACATTCATAACCGTAACTATTGACCAATAACTATTTCACAACACCCTCATGTGTTCCCTACAGGGCCTCTCCCAGAGTAGCTCTTCACTTTCCTCATGACGCCCTTCTGAGGATTGACTAGCGTCCTTAACAACGCCCCTCCCACCCCCTTCGCAACCTATCCGGAGGCGGTCACGCGATCAATTGACTCCCCCGGAAATGGTAGACGCATTTAACTAATCCGTCCACCAACCACCCACGAGACACCGGAGGACACCGCACACGATCGTGGCAGCCCGGAGATACTCGTTACCCATTCTCCTTACGGATTTACTCTACATCGCCCCCTGAAACCTCAAGGTAAGCCGCGGCTACACTCGAGCCCCCAATACCTTACTTTCTTTTCCTACTGCCTGCACTTATGCTCAGACCCCCTCTACCTCCCTAGGAATCAACACCCGTTGTTGTTGCAGTGGATCGGGGCTCCGACCCTGCACCTCGCCTACGTTTCCTTCATCAAGTTACCAGTGGGTGAGTCAACCAATCCAGCATCACTGCCTCACCCCCAACTACGCGTGCTCATTAGCACGGCAACTCGTTTTAACCCGGTTTCTCCCTTCCTCTTTCCCCAGAGTACATACTCCGGTCCCGTGACCATTCGCAGACGTTTCTCTACGCTGCCTCAAACGAAAGGACCCCTTTTCTTGATCTACTCTTGGATCCCCATCCCCGTGTGCTACAGGTAGGCAGCCTTGCCCCTACTTCTACTTCCCCTTCTCCCATTCTCCTCTCTCAGTGTGCCCCCTGCCCCCAGCCGCCCTGACCCTTTCCTTTCCTTTTCTATACAGCACCCACAATCTTGGCTACCCGGTCCTGATGATGATCCTGATTGACTAGGATCGAAACGCCGTCGACCATTTTTACCAGTGCAATTTATGGCGCACATTCATCTTTGGTTCACAGAATTGTTCTAAACCTTGCTTAATTATCTTAAAATCATTGTGTTGAACCAATTACTTTGTATATATTCTATATCACTTTATCACTTCGCGCCTATCGCTGTGTTCCTCACTTGTCACTTGCGCCGTCACCTATTTGTCACGAGCACAACGTGCACCAAGTTCCTTAGGGTTGCCTCTGCATTAATGCTAACAGTGCTGATATAACTGTCATGTATAAAATGTGTTTTAAATATATGATGCCATGAGCACATTCAACAAATTACTTGGAGTCTCCCCCTTTTTGTTTCCTTCCTGTAATGTCTTGTACATGCATATATATTAATTTCCATTAAATCCGGTTGAGACTTTGTTGCTAGCTTTCTTGTACTCACCCAGATCTCAACCTGGTCTATGGGTTATACTCCTGTTGTCTTTTACTTTACCTAGCTGTAAGACATTCCTGTCACCTCATCCATATCATAATCGTCATGATAATACTGTCCACCCCAAGCATCATCAAAATAATTCTGATCTGAACTACCCTGAGAGGCCACCGTATTCTGAGTCCTGTCCTGTCCACCAGCCCCACAACCCCGTCCACGAGAACCTCGTCCTCTAGGGGCCGCGACCTTCTGCAACAACACCGGACACTCGCTACGCCAGTGTCCATACTCCTTACAATACGCATGCTGATTCGGTCCTACAGGCGTAGTTTTCCCGCTAGTGCGTGGGAGCTGTTGTCTGGCCATACCACCACGTCCCCTACCATTTCCCCCTAGAAGCCTGCTGTAACAACACCTTCGTCTTCAAATCCTTATGCTTCTTTTCCGACTTCTCCCTATCCCCATTTTCCCTATGTTCATAATACTGCTCCATATTCAAAATAACAGAAGGGGAAGAGGTGGACTAGGTGCTTTCGGAAGCCTGCAATCGGGTCGCAGTCTCAGGAAGCAAATTGGAAACAAACCTATTAACGAACAGTCGCACACCGCCTTCATTCGACAAGTCCTGTCCACTATAATCTAGAAACACACCTTCAAACCGAGTGAAAAAATCAGACACACTCATCTTTCTTCTGACGACAAGCTGCTAACTTGTCCCAATCACCCTTCCTTGGAGGAATAAGAGAATGCATGTACGTAATGATACGCCCGGGCAAAGCAAGTATTTCTGCTCTCGGCTTATCACCTGGCTTCCGTTCCTGATCCCATACTTTAATTTGATCCCAGGTACTACCCAATTCAGCTACGTGATCCTGCATGTGCACTTGTCTTCAAATATCAACCGGGACTAGTAGACCAAAAAACATTTCAATATCGGCAAGTGTCATTACAGTTGAAGAGGCTGCCTCAATCAGCTCTTTATAATAAGCGGTAGGATTTTTCCTAGGGTCAGGTAACTGAGTCTTAAGAGACAAAACTTCGCTCCTCTTCCATGGAGTATAAACCCATTGTTCTTGAAAACGGGCCTCTACCCTTGGCCTAGTCACATTGTCATCCTGATCTCGTAGCTCGGGTATCTCGGGATGGTATATAGGATGTACCTCCCTCATCGGAAACTGAGGTACTAGGGTTGGGCTTTCCTCCAGCAGCCTTCCCCGATAAGCGACCAACGTTGCAACATTACCAAAGACATGAGCAGGCTCCATATCAGTAACATACACATGATCCCTAATATCATATATGGTCTGCGGTGCTGCACCCTTGAAATACTGCTCCCAAAGACTGATCAGAGTAGCCGACATGTGCTTAAGGGCATGTTGCTGTACAAAAGGCTCATAATCTTTCATCACACTCCACACGTCTTCCACACTGTAAATGGGGTTACGGGCCCACTGCGCAGCCTGATTAGCCACCACCTTTTTCTCTGCATCTCCCACATCAGATCGGACCAATGTCCACCCTATGCGCTCCTTAGATTTCGTCCAATCTCTATCCTCAGTACGGCGTACCGGTGTCTCACTACTCAGTAACGTCGGGAAATGGAGGAACACAGTGGTGGTGACAAAAGAGGGAGTGGGCACTAACGTCATAGTCGGTTGCGTCGTGGGTGTAAGAGCTGGAGAGAAAGGCGCCAAAGCAATAGGCGTTGCAGATGTACTAACAGTCACAGACGGCGAAGACAAAGAAAGGACAGGAGGTGCCGTGGCCAAGGCAGTCTGATCAACAGTAACAGAAGCAGAAACAGGAGAGACAGAAGAACCGGGTAGCTGGGCCTGTGAGGGAAGAGCGGGATAGACCCTCTGCGGGGCTTATGGAGGTGGGGGTCGAGTATCTAACAATTGCTCCACAAATGTATAATTTTCTTCTCGGACCACATATGATTTATCCATCTGTAACAGGAATCTCCTATCTTCACGTTCAATCCCTATCTCCTGCTTCTCTCTATCATGCACTACAGCTTTCTGAGTCCGTGTTTGCATTCTCCCTTTCCGGGCCTCTTTCTCCGCTTTCATTCGCCTGTTTAACCTCTTTTTGCCATGTTCTGAGAGAATCAAACATAGACTGTCTGCTTCTTCTTGCAAACAACTTCTCCTGTAAAAACGCAATTTTTTGTTCATCAAAGGTGCCCGTCAAAGGCCACTGTAACTCGGCATTGTCCCGCTTATATTTGTGCCATAGCCTACGAAACATAATAGGGCCAAGGCCATGCTTCACATACATATCAAAATTTGGAGTGCCTTCCAGAGGCGCTGGCTGACTTTCTTCTAGTCGAGCATCATCAGAACAGCAACAACAACAGGAAACCAAAAATCTGCTAAACACAGCCATTTTCAAAAGTAAGCCAAATTCGTGATATTGCCTGGCAAAGTGTTCACAAACACTTTGTATCGAAATCGATCCTCAGACCGTACCAAAGACAAACCAAAATCGGTCCTCAGACCGTACCAAAGACAAACCAAAATCTGTAAAATCAGGTAAAAGCCGAGCCGGCTTCTCATGCACAAATCGCTACACAGCTTAACCGTATGACTAAATTGTTCATTCATTTGACTCACAGCGTCGTTGAAGTTTGTAACTGTGCCCGCAGAATGGCTACATTGTTTCACTCGGACACGTTGGCCTAAATCGTGCCAGCCATGAAGTTCCTACACTGGGTCAATTACAGGAACACTGCACTCCGTAAGTGCTCGGCGCTGCGCACGCCCGCTTTTGATTTCATTTGAAGAAGTTTGTTTGAATCGAACAGCCTTCCCTTTGCTTTTACAGAATCGCACCCCAGTATTCAATCGGAAAGCACATTGGAAATAGATGTGAGCCCCCGCCAACCCTCCTTTTTACTCGGGCGTCCAAAAAACATACAGAAAGTAAGTCCAACTACTTTCAATGCTGACAATTTCAAAACACTTTCTCTCACCGTATTCAGGAACTCAAAAATTAAAGTACAAATCCTTTTGTCCTTAGCCTATGAATGTAAGACATCAGCTGCCTCCAAGAAGATTTGACTGGAAAAAATTCAGGTATTCCCCTGTCCCCCCTCCTTTGTTCTCTCATCCAAGATGAGAACTTAGCTGAAATAACACTGAGAGCATTGTTGTGCAACCTTAATTAAATATTTCTGGAACTTGTTTCTTTCCAGAGAATCCAGTCCCAAGCCCTGAAGAGAACCCTTAAATGGCATAGGGTTTCGAAACACGTCGGCGTCTACCTTCTACTGGGTTTCTTAAAATGATAATTGTCTATGCTGAGCATTATGTGTTAAATGTTGTATGCCCTCAAGTCACCTAAATGAACCCCCAGTAGGTCAACAGCCATTGCAGTGTGGTTTTTGATAAATGATGTATTCGTGTTATCGCAATTGGTTGTTTTAGGTATGATTTAATATGACTGGAACACAATTTTGATTTAATACGTTATTGTTATTATTTGGTTTGTTTTGTATTCACAATGTATAACTCATGTTAAACATGGATCACAGTTTCTCTAATGAAGTGTATCTTTTGAAAAGACATGGTTCTACAATGTCGTAATGAACAAAAAGTTTGCTTTGCACAAAGAAATTAAATTACGTAAGACCATTCGAACTAGATAAAGGTCTCAGACTGTTTAATTATTGTACAGCATCATTAAGTAGCAGGTCAGGTTCTTGTCTTGTATAATGCTATAATAGGTCCTTCCTGACCTTAGCAGGACCAAACCCCCCTTCCTCTAAAAACCTATAGCGCCACTCTGGGACATATGGTCGCGCTTGACCAGGACAAAGTCAAAGTTTCAGGCCGACCACGATGGGGCCCTGGCCGGATAAACTAAGCGGTAGGCCCCGGTCAAAATTTTACCTGCACACTTAGAAACTTTTGGGGAGCTTTTTCTTCCGACAGCACTCAGTGCTCTTCACCAGGCCCACTTCGATGAGGGTTCGCTGGCTTGATTTTCAGGGAGATCCCGGTCAAATCCTGGAAGTCGGAGCTCCGGAGCTTTTCAACTGTACGAACCTTAAATCCTGGCCAGGTTGCAGTTGAAGGTGGCCGCTTGACTCTTGCGGTCGGGTCAGATTGGTCACCTTAGGGAGCTTTTTCCAAAGTTCTCCAAACTTCAGGAGATGATTCCTGAAGTCCTCCTTGTAGGTACAAAGTGTCCAAAACACATATCCAAAGGTCTGGAATCTCCTGGATGGTCTCTGGAAGATCTGGACCACAATTCCCACAATGCACCTGGCCAAATCCTTAAAACTCCACTGGACGCACTCCAGGATGGGGACTCTTTGTCGAGATGATACAGGTGGGCTCTGTTAAGAAGCAGCTGCAGGGAGTCCACTCCTTAATTCTTCTTAAAGCAAGGCACAGTCCCCAGGGCTGTAATACCAAATTGTGCAGCAGGCGCAGTCCTTCAGAGTGCAGGCCTTTGTGTACAAATTCAGATTCCAGCAGGATAGTCCATCTCTTCCTTGTAGTTTCAGGCAGCAGAACTGAGAGGCTATGCACCTCTCACATATTTATTTATTCTCAGCTTCTGGGCATCAAGAGGGGGCACTCCTGACCAATGGGATGCTGGGTGTCACCCAGGCACATGACCACTTCCTCCAAAGTGTGGCATCTTCTTGTCCCAGAAAGCACTCTTCCTCCAAAATCCATCATGACTGAAATCTCAGCAGAGCATTAAGAGCTAGCTAAACCAACTCACAGAGTGACTCATTTCCATGAACTTCCCCTCCTCACATCTGCAAATTCCTCTCCTAAGCCTGCCATCCGGCAGGAAGAGGGAGTGGGCCGGACTGGTATTCAAGCCTGTCCTGTTCTTCTTTGAAGCTTATGCCTTATAGCCCTTCCCCCTGCTCCGTCATTCCTTTGCAGCTGCAGGCCTCCCTCCATCAGATAAACTCTGCTGAGCCAAGGCACTTATTACCTAATCAAGGCAGCCTGGCTAATCCTGTTAGAGCTGACCAATCAGGGAAGAGTGCAGAAAGGCTGGATTTTGGCTCACAGAAAAGAAAGTCTTATAACTTATTTTCTGTATAAGTTATGATAAATTCAACAATGACAATCTGTTGGATTTATCAATACCAATCTTTTAAGTCTTTGAAGGACATTTATTCCCTTCCTAGCAATAATTATGTGTGCATAAAATATTGCAATGTTAGCCTATGGGCAAAGTATCTACAATGGGGGAAAAAATGGGCAGATTTCCCTCACCAGTCTTTATAAAACATCTTTTACAAGGACCCTGCTTATAGTTACATGACCCACCCCTGGAATACCTATGGGAGCCCTAGAGGGTACCTAATATGTACAAATAATGTAGATTATCATTTCTAAAGTGCCCTTAGCACCAAAGTCGAGTTTGCAGTGAATTTACTTTTTAAAGCAGTGCTGCAGAGCAGGGCTGCTTTTAAAATGACCTCCGGCACTCTGCAGCGCACGCATGCAAGTGCAAACAAAGCTGCTGGCCCCTAAACTTCCATACCCTAATATATACTAGGATCTTATAGGTAGTTTCAATCCCCCTGACCCATTATCTACTAGGGACTTATAAGGAAGGTCACGGCAATTGCAAGAATTTCGTTTTAAAGGCAGTTTGCAAGGCAAGGCTGCATTTAAAATGACAGACGGTCATTCAGCAGTGCATACGTGCAAAGTGAATAAAATCTGCTGGGCTTCTAAACCACCATGATCTATAATCTACTAGGGTCTCCACTATCCTTCTGAATCCAAATAACTGACTAACATATCCACCACTCAAATTACTTTCATATTTCACTATACTAATTCACCATTAATCCTTTATGGGTTCCGGAGTAGCGTGCTACTCGCCGAAAAAGCGCTTCAACGCCTTGTCAGGGGTAGTAAGCGATATATAAATGCAATTACAATAAAATACAATAGGTAGATTAATCCCCCTTGCCCTATTACCTACTAAGGACTTATAGGGTCTGTCACGCCAATTGTATGTGTACCCCAATACATAGTGGACCCTATACATGTGTTGTGTTTTAAACATAGCACTGGCCTGGCCTGCCAGGAGAGAGCCCAGGGCACAGTCAGAGTCATCACCACCTGTATAATTCAGCAAAAAATGGGGGTGAACAAGGCAAAACGGTGACTACATCTGCTACTGAAGGGACCTGTGAGCCAGTGGTTGCAGGGCTGACGTAGCATTTCATCCTTCTGTTGCTGACAAAAATCGGAACCTTCCACTTCTGCAGTACCCCCCCCCCCCCCGTTGCAGTGCACTTGTCTTCTACGGAAAAATATAATTAACTGCAAAAAGTGGTAGCGCTTAGAGACCGGCTCGCGCTAAGCACTACGTAAACCTGACCATGTGTTGCGTCTTGCTTGTAGGTGTCCCTGCAGCGCTGGCATCCGACTCCGACCCCAGGGGTGCTCATTAGCGCTCCCCCACATAGTCTGAGCCACAGGTAGGCAGGGGTCCCGCCCCAGGTGCCCGGGCGCCTACAGCCACGGCTCGGTGGGGCACCTGATGCCAAGATCCCAGCCCTCCACCCCTCTCATCTCCTGGTGCTCACCCGGTTGCCGGGAGATGCGGAGGCGGTTGCTAAGAGACAGAAGGAAAACGTCAGACTCCGGCCTTCAAGGAAAAAGGAGAGAGGAGGTAAAGCGGGCAGGAGGAGAGGGTGCCAGGGGCGGCGGTGAGCGGGAGAGGGCGCCTGTGCCCTAGAGACGCCTCGAGGCGCTGCCTGGGACTTGTACTTGGGAGGAGGGAAGCGGAACAGAAGCAAGAGGTAAGGTGGGCTCTAGATCAGACAGACTCCTTCATACAGACCAGGGCACAGCCTGGGAGGGGGTGGGGGGCTGCACCGGGAGCAACGGAGAGCAATAGGTGAGGATTGTCGGAGGGGAGAAGGGAAGGCCTGTATCCCCGACAGGCCCCCAACATGCCCCCTCAACCCTCATACAGACCAAGGGTACTCTGGGGCCTGCTCCCAGAGGAGAGAACAGGATAGAGGGAGTGCAAGAGGTAGGAGGAAGGGTGAGAGATGCCTGTACCCCAGCCCACTGACGTGGTGCTCGAAGAAGTCACGAGAGAGGAGGGAGCTGGGAGAGCGCAGGGGAGCAGAAAAGGATGGGCCGGAGGAGAAAGACTCAGACAGACTGGGGGGGCTGCACCCAGAAGACACGGAGGGGCAGGAGGTGAGAGGGGGCACGAGAGGGGAGGAGAGGAGCTCTGCACCTCAGTCTAGTGCCTCGTACCCAGAGAGGAGCTGTCTCTAGAGAGGCACCGACACAGCAGGGTGTGAAAGGGGGCACTAGGGGGGGGCGTGGGGGGCAGAAAAGGAGAGGGTTAGACCTCAGCACCATAGTCTAGTCTAGTGCTTGGACCCAGAGAGGAGCTGTCTCAAGAGAGGCGCCGACACAGCAGAAGGTGAGAGGGGTTGCAAGAGGAAAGACGAGAAGGGGGGGGGGGGTGGGGGGAGAGGCTTCACTTTGCAGTTTGCACCGACACCGACAAAGGCACACGCCGATGTCCCCGTCCAGACGAGACAGACAAGGGACGGTCGGGGGATGGGGGGGGGGGGGGGAGGGGGGAGGGGGGGGGGGGTGGAGGGTCTGTACGTGAACCCGGTGACTTGTCTCCAGGGAGGACCAATCTGAAGAGAGGCCCCCAGACAGAGGGAGCAGGGCAGTGCTTAATTTGAGCCGGACAGGGTAGGGTCAGAAGAGAGGGGGCTCCGTACCTGAGCCTGGTGACTTGTCTCCAAGGAGGACCGGTCTGAAGAGAGACCCCCAGACAGAGGGAGCTGGGGACCAATAGTCAGCGAGGCAGCTTGATGGAGAAGAGGGGTCTGTCCTCTGTGCGACAGACAGACCCCCTCACACAGACGGAGGCACTGCCTGGGGCTTGCACATAGAGGCTGGAGAGGCGGAGCGCATGGGTGGCGAAGAAGGAGGAAGAGAGAAGGGTGAAGGTGGGGCGGAGGCAGTGGGCAGAGATCCATAATCCAGACAGACACCGAGGTGCAGCCAGGGGGACTCGAGACAAGAGAGGAAGGGGGGGGGGGGCAGAGTGGCGATGAGTAGAACGAAGGAGTCATGAGTGAGGAGTGCTAAAATATAGGAGAGACTAGAAGGGACTGTGACCTTGACAGACGCCTGACAGACACCGCCCTGCAACCTTGGTAGAGATACTAGGGAAGTGGAAGAGCAACCCCCCAGGGCTGAAGGGGGTAGAAGGGGAGAAGAGCCAGTGAGCGCGACAGACACCTGACAGACACTGCCCTCTTAAATAGGCACAGCCTGTGGTCCGCAACCATGCGAGAGAAACTTTGGGGGGGAGGGGGAAGGAAAACAACACCCAGGGGGGTAGAAGGGGAGAAGCGCCTGTGAGCTCGACAGGCACCTGACAGACACCTCTTATATAGACACACACTGCGGTCTGCAACCATGCGAGAGATACTGGGGGGGTGTAGGGGCAGCACCCGGGGGCTGCAGGTGGTAGAAGGGGAGAAGAGGCTGTGAGTGCGACAGACACCTGTCAGACACCCTCATATATAGGCACATTCTTTGTCCTGCAACCATGCGAGAGATACTGGGGGGTGGGGGGGTGTAAGAGCAGCCCCCGGGTGCTGCAGGGGGTAGAAGGGGAGAAGAGGCTGTGAGTGCGACAGACACCCGACAGACACCCTCATAAATAGACGCAGACTGTGGTCTGCAACCGTGCGAGAGATACTGGGCGAACATCAGTCACCCTGTGACTGCTGGAGACCGGTAGGGCTGTGACCTCAACAGACACCTGACAGACACCCTCATATATAGGCACATCCTGTGGTCTGCAACCATGCGAGAGATACTGGGGGAATGGGAGAGCAACATTCTGGGGCTCCGGGGGTAGAAGGGGAGAAGAGTCTGTGAGCTCCACAGACACCTGACAGACACCCACATATAAAAGCATATTCTGTGGCCTGCAAACACGCGGGCCAGCTACCATGAGAAAGAGGTCGAGCACGGTGATGGGACTGCAGGGGGTAGAAGGCATAGGTGTCTGTGACGAAGACAGACACCTGACAGACACCCTCATATACACAGAGACGCTGCCGTGGGCGCGCATCTAGGAGCAACGAGAAGAGGGCCTGGAGAGAGGGACAACAGCATGGTATGGTCAAGAGGAGGGCAGTGTGTGTGTGTGGGTAGGGGGTACGTCCTCGGTAGACACCTGACAGACACCCTCATACAGACAAAGCCACTGCCGCGGGTGCGCATCTAGGAGCAACGAGAAGAGGGCCTGGAGAGAGGGACAACAGCATGGTAAGGCCAAGAGGAGGGCAGTGTGTGTGTGTGTGTGTGTGGGTAGGGGGTACGTCCTCGGTAGACACCTGACAGACACCCTCATACAGACAAAGCCACTGCCGCGGGCGCGCATCTAGAAGGGGAGAGAGAAGAGGGCCTGGAGAGAGGGACAACAGCATGGTAAGGTCAAGAGGAGGGCAGTGTGTGTGTGTGTGTGTGTGTGTGTGTGTGTGTGTGTGTGTGGGTAGGGGGTACGTCCTCGGTAGACACCTGACAGACACCCTCATACAGACAAAGGCACTGCCGGGGGCGCGCATCTAGAAGGAGAGAGAAGAGGGCCTGGAGAGAGGGACAACAGCATGGTAAGGTCAAGAGGAGGGCAGTGTGGGGGGGGAGTGTACGTCCTCGGTAGACACCTGACAGACACCCTTATACAGACAAAGGCACTGCCTGTGGGCACCCTTGCGGGAGAGGAGAGGGCCGGGGTTCCGAAAAGAGGGCCGGACTGGGAACCGAAAGCAGCGTGGCAAATGAGTCCGATCAGGCCATCCAGTGCACGCTGCGAGCAGGAGACCCGGGTCAGGGCAGCAAGAGAGGGGGAAGGGGCATAGTTCTCTCCTCGAGAATGTTTTGGAAAAAATAGCAAAAACAATGCATTTTACTACACATTTGTCATTATATATTCAGACGAAAATGTTTTAGTTTGACCTGTCTGGACCACAGTGCAGCCTTGGTGGTTGCAGGTTGACTTAATCATATTTCAGACCCAGTGGACCTGCTGCCAACACTTGCACAACAGGCCCTCTCAGTTCACTCACTCGTGCACATCATGCCAGGCCCTCTTGTTCGCTCACTCTTGCGCATCAGGCCCTCTTGTTCGCTCACTCGTGCACATCACGTCAGGCCCTCTTGTTCACTCACTCTTGCACATATCACCAGGCCCTCTTGTTCGCTCACTCTTGCACATATCACCAGGCCCTCTTGTTCGCTCACTCTTGCACATCTCGCCAGGCCCTCATGTTCGCTCACTCTTGCACATATCACCATGCTCTCTTGTTCGCTCACTCTTTCACATCACGCCAGGCCCTCTTGTTCGATCACTCGTGCACATCACGTCAGGCCCTCTAGTTGACTCACTCTTGCACATATCACCAGGCCCTCTTGTTCTCTCACTCTTGCACCTCAGGCCAGGCCCTCTTGTTCGCTCACTCTTGCACCTCAGGCCAGGCCCTCTTGTTCGCTCACTCTTGCACTTCACGACAGGCCCCCTCAGTTCACTCACTCGTGCACATCACGCCAGGCCCTCCTGTTTGCTCACTCTTTCACATCACGCCAGGCCCTCTTGTTCGCTCACTGTTGCACATCATGCCTTGCCCTCTTGTTCACTCACTCTCTCACATCACGCCAGGCCCTCTTGTTCGCTCACTCTTGCACATCACGCCAGGCCCACTTGTTCGCTCAAACTTACACATCACGCCAGGCCTTCTTGTTCACTCATTCTTGAACATCAGTCCAGCCCTCTTGGTCACTCACTCTTGTGCATCATGCCAGGACCTCTTGTTCACTCACTCTTGCACATCACACCAGGCCCTCTTGTTCACTCACTCTTGTGCATCATGCCAGGACCTCTTGTTCACTCACTCTTGCACATCACGCCAGACTCTCTTGTTCGCTCACTCTTGCACATCAAGCCAGGCCCTCATGTTCGCTCACTCTTGCACATCACGCCAGGCCCTCTTGTTCACTCACTCTTGCACATATCACCATGCTCTCTTGTTCGCTCACTCTTTCACATCACGCCAGGCCCTCTTGTTCGCTCACTCATGCACATCACGTCAGGCTCTCTAGTTCACTCACTCTTGCACATATCACCAGGCCCTCTTGTTCTCTCACTCTTGCACATCACGCCAGGTCCTCATGTTCGCTCACTCTTGCACCTCAGGTCAGGCCCTCTTGTTCGCTCACTCTTGCACTTCACGACAGGCCCTCTCAGTTCACACACTTGTGCATATCACGCCAGGCCCTCCTGTTTGCTCACTCTTTCACATCACAACCAGGCCCTCTTGTTCGCTCACTGTTGCACATCATGCCTTGCCCTCTTGTTCACTCAGTCTCTCACATCACGCCAGGCCCTCTTTTTCGCTCACTCTTGCACATCACGCCAGGCCTTCTTGTTCGCTCACTCTTACACATCACGCCAGGCCTTCTTGTTCGCTCATTCTTGAACATCAGTCCAGCCCTCTTGGTCACTCACTCTTGTGCATCATGCCAGGACCTCTTGTTCACTCACTCTTGCACATCACACCAGGCCCTCTTGTTCACTCACTCTTGTGCATCATGGCAGGACCTCTTGTTCACTCACTCTTGAACATCAGTCCAGCCCTCTTGTTCTCTCACTCTTGTGCATCATGCCAGGACCTCTTGTTCGCTCACTCTTGCGCATCAGGCCCTCTTGTTCGCTCACTCGTGCACATCACGTCAGGCCCTCTTGTTCACTCACTCTTGCACATATCACCAGGCCCTCTTGTTCGCTCACTCTTGCACATATCACCAGGCCCTCTTGTTCGCTCACTCTTGCACATCTCGCCAGGCCCTCATGTTCGCTCACTCTTGCACATATCACCATGCTCTCTTGTTCGCTCACTCTTTCACATCACGCCAGGCCCTCTTGTTCGATCACTCGTGCACATCACGTCAGGCCCTCTAGTTGACTCACTATTGCACATATCACCAGGCCCTCTTGTTCTCTCACTCTTGCACCTCAGGCCAGGCCCTCTTGTTCGCTCACTCTTGCACCTCAGGCCAGGCCCTCTTGTTCGCTCACTCTTGCACTTCACGACAGGCCCCCTCAGTTTACTCACTCGTGCACATCACGCCAGGCCCTCCTGTTTGCTCACTCTTTCACATCACGCCAGGCCCTCTTGTTCGCTCACTGTTGCACATCATGCCTTGCCCTCTTGTTCACTCACTCTCTCACATCACGCCAGGCCCTCTTGTTCGCTCACTCTTGCACATCACGCCAGGCCCACTTGTTCGCTCAAACTTACACATCACGCCAGGCCTTCTTGTTCACTCATTCTTGAACATCAGTCCAGCCCTCTTGGTCACTCACTCTTGTGCATCATGCCAGGACCTCTTGTTCACTCACTCTTGCACATCACACCAGGCCCTCTTGTTCACTCACTCTTGTGCATCATGCCAGGACCTCTTGTTCACTCACTCTTGCACATCACGCCAGACTCTCTTGTTCGCTCACTCTTGCACATCAAGCCAGGCCCTCATGTTCGCTCACTCTTGCACATCACGCCAGGCCCTCTTGTTCACTCACTCTTGCACATATCACCATGCTCTCTTGTTCGCTCACTCTTTCACATCACGCCAGGCCCTCTTGTTCGCTCACTCATGCACATCACGTCAGGCTCTCTAGTTCACTCACTCTTGCACATATCACCAGGCCCTCTTGTTCTCTCACTCTTGCACATCACGCCAGGTCCTCATGTTCGCTCACTCTTGCACCTCAGGTCAGGCCCTCTTGTTCGCTCACTCTTGCACTTCACGACAGGCCCTCTCAGTTCACACACTTGTGCATATCACGCCAGGCCCTCCTGTTTGCTCACTCTTTCACATCACAACCAGGCCCTCTTGTTCGCTCACTGTTGCACATCATGCCTTGCCCTCTTGTTCACTCAGTCTCTCACATCACGCCAGGCCCTCTTTTCGCTCACTCTTGCACATCACGCCAGGCCTTCTTGTTCGCTCACTCTTACACATCACGCCAGGCCTTCTTGTTCGCTCATTCTTGAACATCAGTCCAGCCCTCTTGGTCACTCACTCTTGTGCATCATGCCAGGACCTCTTGTTCACTCACTCTTGCACATCACACCAGGCCCTCTTGTTCACTCACTCTTGTGCATCATGGCAGGACCTCTTGTTCACTCACTCTTGAACATCAGTCCAGCCCTCTTGTTCTCTCACTCTTGTGCATCATGCCAGGACCTCTTGTTCACTCACTCTTGCACATCACACCAGGCCCTTTTGTTCACTCACTCTTGTGCATCATGCCAGGACCTCTTGTTCACTCACTCTTGCACATCATGCCAGGCACTCTTGTCCACTCACTCTTGCGCCAGGCCCTCTTGTTCACTCACTCTTGCACATCAGTCCAGGCCCTCTTGTTCGCTCACTCTTACACATCATGCCAGGCCCTCTTGTTAGCTCACTGTTGCGCATCAGGCCAGGCCCTTTTGTTCACTCACTCTTGTGCATCATGCCAGGACCTCTTGTTTACTCACTCTTGCACATCAGGCCAGGCCTTCTTGTTCACTCACTCTTGTACATCAGGCCAGGCCCTTTTGTTCACTCACTCTTGCACCAGGCCCTCTTGTTCACTCCCTCTTGCACATCATGCCAGGCCCTCTTGTTCACTCACTCTTGCACCTGGCCCTCTTGTTCACTCACTTTTGCACATCAGGCCAGGCCCTCTTGTTCACTCACTCTTGCACATCAAGCCAGGCCCTCTTGTTTACTCACTCTTGCACATCACGCCAGTCCCTCTTGTTCGCTCACTGTTGCACATCAGGCCAAGCCCTCTTGTTTGCTCGCTCTTGCGCATCACGCAAAGGCCCTTTTGTTCGCTCACTCTTGCGTATCACGCCAGGCCCTCTTGTTCGCTCCCTTTTGCACATCACGCCAGACCCTCTTGTTCACTCACTCTTGCACCAGGCCCTATTGTTCGCTCACTCTTGCACATCAGGCCAGGCCCACTTGTTCGCTCACTCTTGCACATCACACCAGGCCCCCTTGTTCGCTCACTCTTGAACATCACACCAGGCCCTCTTGTTCGCTCCCTCTTGCACATCAGGCCAGGCCCACTTGTTCGCTCACTCTTGCACATCACACCAGGCCCTCTTGTTCGCTCACTCTTGCACATCATGCCAGGTTCTCACTCACTCGTGCACATAACGCCAGGCCATCTTGTTCACTCGCTCTTGCACATCATGCTAGGCCCTCTTGTTGGCTCACTCTTGTGCGTTACACCAGGACCTCTTGTTTATTCACTCATGCACATCATGTCAGGCCCTCTTGTCCATTCACTCTTGCACCAGGCCCTTATTCACTCTTGCACAGCACGACAGGCCCTCTTGTTCACTCACTCTTTCACATCACGCCAGGCCCTCTTGTTCACTCACTCTTGCGCTTCATAACAGGCCCTCTTGTTTGCTCACTCTTGCACATCATGCTAGGCCCTCTTGTTCACTCACTCACTCTTGCACATCACGCCAGACCCTCTTGTTCACTCACTCACTCTTGCACATCATGCCTGGCCCTCTTGTTCGCTCACTCTTGCACATGACGCCAGGACCTCTTGTTCGCTCACTCAAAGCAGAATGCTCCCTGTGCAGTGTGGGCCCAGAGGAGTAAGGACCCTCGAACTGAGCTCAGACAGGCCTCCAGCTTGTTTACATGAACACCCAGTGGTTTAAGTCGACATATACTCTCAGGTACTGAGTGCCTGAACTTCTATAAGTTGAAGAGGAGAATGCCAGTACTTCTCTGCATGGGTGCAAAACTTTTAATTGGAGAGTCCCAGTACTACTCAGGATCAAACAAGTGCCACACAAGTGCCCAGGGATAGTGAGTACCAGTACTTCATACTACCACTTCAAGCACTCTCAACACCCCAGTGTAATCTTTACCAGAGTTGCTGAAAAGTATGAGGGTCCTGTTTCAGGATGATGTATGGGGCCCCCATAACACGAAGTGGCATCAAGGGCGGGCCACAAAATAAAATTCTGCTTTGACGTACTTCTAATTAAATCAAAATGCACAAGGATGGCCTTCAAGGTGGCAAAAATAGGTCTGTCAACTTCTCATAGAACATATGCAGCTTGTTTGTATTAATCTCAAACCAAACATGTAAAAGAGCACGTGTGTGGCCTGTTACTGTTGCAGGATTCAAAGGCATGGTTTGCTGTGGAGGGTTATGTCCAGTTCATGCATGTCCGTCACACTGTGCCTCATCAGGCGTGTGCTTTGAACAGGACGCGTTGGCCCAGATTCTCAAAGATGTCACAGAACACAGCGCAGCAGCAAACAATGCTGCGTTGCATGACAGGGAGGGAGCAGGAGAGCGCCATATTCACCGAGACATGGCTCTCTCCTCCCCTCTCCCTAGCGTCAGCGCTGATTTCAGCTGCTGTGTGCCAGGTGCACACCTTAGTACCATAGTGCTAGGGTGCGTGCCTGAGTCTGTAACACACAAAGAGGAGTAGTGGGTGATGTTTAAAGAGGTGGCACGTGCTCCGTGAAAAAATACTGCCCTCACTCACAAAATTGTGACATGCTTCATCATTGGGCTTGCTTCAATACGCCCCGCGCAGACCAACGCCTGGGGTGGAGCAAAAGGGAGGGGAGGGCAATACAAACATGAAAAAATGATTTATAGTATTAAATCTGGGATCACCGAAAGAAGAAGTGCAGTGAAGATTAAAACTAGTGCAGTGGTGTCTTTGTGCAAAAATGTATTCCTAGACCCACTGACTAGGGTTAAAAACGTGAAGAATGGTGGTGACAGGAAAGTACTAGGAGTTCCTTCACCCCTCCTTACTGCCAAATCATCAACATGTTTCTGCTGCGTATCAGGTGCCCACAATGTCGGGTCACAACGGCATTCCTCAGCACCTTTCTGACCCCAGTGACTTGTATTTCCTCTGTACCCGGAATTAGGTATCCCTGGAACCAGTAGTTCCCAGAGAGAGGGTCACCCTAAGTAACTCACTTCGGTTACTCTGTGGATGAAAGTAACAAAAAGAGTGAAGTCAATTATTTCTGCATAGGATACTGGCCGTGATACACCAACCTGTCTCACTCCAAGTATCCATCCAACACTCTCTTAAAATATTAATAATCAGAATTAGTTGTGGCACGTATGTTCTACCTCTATATCCAGGCAGAGCCTTATGCGATTATGCAGTTTTTTCAAATGTCCCTGGTCAGACATATCATCCACACTCGGGGAACTACCCCTTTCAATTCTTTCAGGTAGAATCGTACTTAATTGGACAGCTGTCCCTCACGCTCTCGTAACGCCTCCACATACAGCGCAACGAAAGGCTCAACTCACTGAGTTCATATGTGATCATGCTAAAACTGGCGAGTAAAAAGGAAGAGCCCCCCTGTAGTCAAACTCTGGGGGAGAATAAAAAGCATGGAGAAGAAAGGTTAAGCAGCGAGCCAAGATCAGTTGTTGGCCTGTAGAAACCCGTCCGGGTTAAGGCCATCCAGGTTAATGGGCCTTGTGCACCACGTAAAATGGCCAGTGATTGCTGTGATGTTTAGCTATCACACCATTAGCCCGTGTAGATCATATTTCACACATCAGGCCTCGATCTTATCTTGACCCTTCTGTATATGCAAATGCCACCCAAATGTTGTGAGTAGGGTTCATCTGTGCCTATTGTGATTAAACCCAGCGCCTTCTGACATACGCCCGATCTTCACCAGGCGATCTAAAGTTATGGAACGAGAGACCCCTGATTGTAAAACCATTCCTCAGAGTGCCCACCCCAACGACTCCTTACTTCGTCAAGGGTGGAGCTCTGCCAGACCCTTTTGTCCCATTACCGCCGTGTAGATAGAGCGGAGGTCGGGCGAGGTGTCTCTTTGAGCGGAAAGGGCTGGTGGTCACGTGACATGCGTGGAGTAGCATCGCCACGTCACGTGACCGCGTCTCAGGACCTTGCTGAGGCATTGCTAGGATACCATTGGGACCACCGTTTTTCTCATTCCGCCCTCTCAGTATAGGCAAACTTTATTGATGTTCTCATAAAGTGTTTTGTAAAAAAGGTATTTTGTCAAAAAGCTAAAACAAGGGTCCACACCCTCACCATCGGTGGCAGTTGTATAAAGAGATAAGGTTGTACTGCACAAATACCAATCAAAACCCTCATTTGTATCGGGGATGTAACTGTGGAGGTGAAACCAGGATATTATCCCCTAATATAACAAGCATTTGCAATGCAATAGGTCTCGCATTTACGCAAGTTTAAGCTATTGGCATTGTAAATGACAATGCCTTTTATTTATGTTTAAAAAACAAAAATAAAGGCATTGTCATTTGCAATGTCAATAGCTCAAACTTCGCGTAAATGCGAGACCTATTGCATTGCAAATGCTTGTTCCTTCTTGTGTACTAGGAAAATAGAGCTTTCAAAACGACACTTGGCTGGAGCAGGAGCAATAACACCTTTATGCAAAGTCTCAGGGATCTCTTGATCGACTAGGTCAAGTTTCTCTGCAGGGTAGAAAATAGACAGGGGTGACGAGATTTGAAATGGGGGGTGGGGGAGACAAACCTCTATACAGTAGAGACTGACTGTAGTGCTCACGGGCTGACGTTTTTTTTTTTTTTTTTTTAAAAGGAATGCGATCCCTGATGAGGAAAAGAGGGGAGGAACTGCATTTACCTTGGTCTGGAGGAGGAAGGCTCGGTTGTTGAAGTGCACATCCTGGGACGTGAACAGGACAGCCCCGCATGGGTAGAAAGTAGTAAGACGTTGGGGAGTTTGGCTGTAGGGCAGGGTCAAAGGCGACCTCTGTGTGTCCATGGAAGGGACTTCAGTTGGAGAATTTCTCAGTCCCGGCCAGCTGAACGTCCCCGGAGATCACTAATGGAGGGAAAAAAGGCTGTGTGTGGAAAGACTTCTCCTTTCTGTCCTAATAGAAAGTGCTCAGAAGTACTCAAGCACACTGGTAAGGCAGTGCACATATATAATAAAATATTCGGCCCATAGCAAGAATGCAAATAGAGAAAGACTGGTATACTTGAGTGGGTGCTGATGTGGTTGGGCAAATAAAGTGGCGCCCACGGAGGAAGCTTTAAAAAAAAAAAGGCGCTAAACAGAGTGACGGTCGCTTTGAGTAAGAGACATCAAAAAAGATAGGCAAGAGCTTGGCATAAAAGTATTAAAGGATTCCTCGTTAATAAAATATATCCAACAAGGGTGGAAAACTGATCAATGTTTAGAACAAGAAGCGCGAGAGAAGAGCGAGCAAAAAAAAAGGAGAAGGAGAGGGCGGAGCGAGTGAGTGGCAGGGACGTGTGGGCGAGGAGAGAGGCGCGCACGCGCGCGCTTAGGAGAGCAGTCTGCTCATTTTCAAGCACTGCACTCGTGCTTGTGGCGCGCCACTGCTCGCTCCCGCAAGGTGGATGCCGCCACAACCACGAGTGTGTGCTTGAAAATGAGCAGAGCGACGGCTAAAGGCCCTCCTATGCAGCGCATGCGCTCTGTGTAGGCGAGACCTAAAAAGGGAGTATTTAAATACACGATCTATAATCTACGGAGACGTATTAACAAAGGAAGCTGGTGCTAGTTTCAGAGTCCGCCGGACTTGCACTAAGTGAGGAATACAGTGTCTGTTGTTGTAGAACACATCAGAGCAGTGCCACGCCCGCTATCCCGTGGTGGTTAATTCCCTCAGTGGGTGTAACCTAATCCACAGCTTATGGAGTAGATAACAAATGGGGGGGTTGGTTGGGTTCGGTGGGTGGGGTTGGTTACAGTAGGAAGATGGTAGATGGTACATTCACCTAGTAATCGTATTCCACGGAATATCATCATTCAGCCCAATAATGTGGCTCTTGAGTCTATATACCCACTTCTGTTCTCTCACCCGAGTTCGAGTAGAATCTCGGTTTATCTAATACGGTCCACGCTAAGTCATTCTCCGTATGGTGGTTTCCACATAATGTTTTGTAAGCTTTGTGTTAGTTTTCTTGCACCTAACGGTGCTTCTATGCTCCATAATGCGTGTTTTCACCTTCCGTGTCGTCATGCCTACCTATTGCTTTTGACAAGGGCAAGTGATGAGGTAGATGGCATGGTCCGAATTACTGTTTGTATGTGTCCTTTGTTCCCAATAAGATTGCAGGCCCACATCTACACTTTTTGTGTTCGTGGTTAGGTGACACACATCGCATGAGCCACATCTTGTATGTCCAGTGACTGGGGGAAGTACCCCTGGGTGTTGCGTATTTATCGGTTTCTTGACAATGGGTCTAGTATGGACTAGGATATCTCATAGATTTGCGCTTCTTTTGAACGAGGTTTTTCCACATTTAGTCCGTTTGAGTTCAATATGCTCCAGTTTTTTAGGATGAGCCTTTTGATATGATGCGAGGCTGTATTGAAGGTGGTTATCTTCGCCACAATTTGATGTTACTAGACCATGGGTTGTCCTCCTTGTAGATGTTGGTATTCTCGAATGATCCTACATACAAACCCGCCAAGCTGGGGCTGAAAGTATTGCCCATTGATGTACCATGGGTCTGTAGGTACAAAGTGCCCTCAAATTCAAAGAAGTTTCTCGTGAGGGCAACCTCCGCCAAACTGAGGATGCATGCCTGAGTCTCTCTTAGGTTTTTACCTTCCATGGTACCCTTCCTGTACAAAATACTATGCTTAGACACTCTTTAAAAGTTTTCCTACTTTGTATGTGTGCTGCACAGTGCAGCACATATGCAAAATAGTAAAAGAAAGGAGAAATGAAAGCATTTGCCCTTCTAACGCCTGCTTTTCAGCTTTGTTAGTTTTGGTTCAAAACCCTGCCTACTAATGTTAATAGACTGGGTTTAGCACAGAAAGCGTGGGTGATAGCATGGGAACGCCCATGTGCCACCCATGTACCACCCCCTTGATGCAAAGTAATGCAAAGCAGTGTTTCGACCTTCGTAGACGGAGGTAGAGAAGAGGGCACGGCAGAGAGAGAGAGATAGAACAACAGGTGAAGATGGGAGGAGAGTAAAGAAGGGCCTTCTTCACTAACAGACTCCCTCATGCAGACAAAGGCCATGCCCGGCGGCCCGCACCTATGAGGAGAGAGAGACGAGAGTTCCAGGAGGGGAGAGCACGAAGTGCGGAGAATGACAAGCAGGGGGTGGGGCCTGCACTTGATACACACAATATAGCAACAAAGGTGCTGACTGAGGGCCTGCCCCTCAGGAGGGGGAGAGGAAGAGAGCACGTAGGGGGCTGCGTAAAGGGGGCAAAAGAGTGAGGAGTAAGGCAGAGCCAAACATTTTTGGAGCACTGATTTATTTGGAGCACCCTTGTCCGAAGTACTAGAAAGAGACAGAAGTGCTATGCTGCACACACAGAAGACTAGGGCGACACATTTGTTTAACTAATTCCAGGGAAATTCTAGCAGCATGTCACCTCTTATAGGAATGATTGCTTTTATGTTTGTATTACACAATGTTTTCATGCAAGTACTCTTAAATGCCTCTGTAGGGGCGTTTATGTTGATTTACTTGTAAAGGGCACATCACACTTTAATTTGCTTCTTAGCACTAAAGCAGTATCCAGCAGTGATGTGTTCAGTCTGACTCAATATAGAACGTCCATGATGGGATAAACTGCGCATGAATACATAGAATGTCCATGATTGGATAATCCACGCATGAATAGATAGAACGTCCATGATTGGATAAACCATGCATGAATACATAGAACGTCCATGATTGGATCACCTGTGCATCATAAATACATAGAATGTCCATTATTGGATAAACTGTGCATGAATACATAGAATGTCCATGATTGGATAAACTGTGCATGAATACATAGAACGTCCATGATTGGATAAACCGTGCATCATAAATACATAGAATGTCCATGATTGGATGAACCATGCATGAATACATAGAATGTCCATGATTGGATAAACTGTGCATGAATACATAGAACGTCCATGATTGGATAAACCGTGCATCATAAATACATAGAATGTCCATGATTGGATAAACTGTGCATGAATACATAGAACTTCCGTGATTGGATAAACCGTGCATGAATACATAGAACATCCATGATTGGATAAACCATGCATGAATACATAGAATGTCCATGATTGGATGAACCATGCATGAATACATAGAACTTCCGTGATTGGATAAACCATGCATGAATACATAGAACGTCCATGATTGGATCACCTGTGCATCATAAATACATAGAACGTCCATGATTGGATAAACTGTGCATGAATACATAGAACTTCCGTGATTGGATAAACCATGCATGAATACATAGAACGTCCATGATTGGATAAACCATGCATAAATACATAGAATGTCCATGATTGGATAAACTGTGCATGAATACATAGAACGTCCATGATTGGATAAACCGTGCATCATAAATACATAGAATGTCCATGATTGGATAAACTGTGCATGAATACATAGAACGTCCATGATTGGATAAACCATGCATGAATACATAGAATGTCCATGATTGGATGAACCGTGCATGAATACATAGAATGTCCATGATTGGATGAACCGTGCATCATAAATACATAGAATGTCCCTGGTTACACACACACACATGCTACATGAATACATGCATGGGGTTAGCGGTGTAGATTAGGGTTAGGCAGGCTTCTAGGAACTAGGAAGACCCACAGCTTCTCCAAGTGGCAGACTTCAGGTGATGCCCCTTCACCTCTGAGAGATGAGCTTTCACGCTGACACCAGCTCTGGTCTCACGAGTACTGAGTACTCTGCAAATCATTCCTTTCCTTACTGAAGTAAGTCTTCAATCTCGAGTAAAGTGTGGTGGTCTGCGTCCCACTTTTATACCCTTCTTGCCGACTGGAGATACAGATCCACTTTCTAATGTCCTAGAACCTGTTTGATGTTGTTTCTTTTCAAATGTAATTTTGTGGCTGCCATGTGGACACAGCGTTTGAGACACAGCTCTCACAGCAGGTAGTGATGCCACTGTGCACCTGGCCGTCATCATTCTTCCTGAACTAGCTACCAGAGACAGACAAAAGGACAGGTACTAATAACTTCCCCATCTTTTAACAACATAATCTGCTAATTCGCTTTTTCTCCTCCACTATCTACAAAATGGCAGTATTCAGGAAAACCTATTCAGCAATCTCTTGGTAAATGGTCCTCATAGGATTTCTGAGGGTAGTCCTGTCTCCACCCTCCCTTCCTTCAGTGTCTGGGTCTCCACCCTCTGGCTTCAGAAATGCACATGTGTGTGCTTTAAGAATAGATGAATAGAACAGGATGTGGTTTTTCTCATCTCAGCAACCCCTGTTGTTGCTACTCCAACGGCCCAGTTACAAGCAGACCCCCCGCACACAAGCAATTGGTTTCATTTTCGAATATGAGGACTTGTACATTACCATTCTGGAGCTGGGAAAGGAGTTGTCAGAACCCCTTTCAGAGCGCCACGGGGCACGCAGGGGCTACTGCACCAAGTGCTCCTTCTGCACTTGACTCCTAGTGGTAGCCGTGGACGAGCAGCCAGAGGCTCCCTCGGGGGGACGGGGAGTGTGGGTACAGTTTAGTGAACACGACTCATAAATCAAAGTGCATTCAGCAATGTCAGTAAATGAACTTACAGTCAAATACTTGTTTCTATATCTTAAAAGGAAGTATCTTATGTCTAACGCTGTGCATTTAAAGAAGTTTCATGACATTCGTAAGCAATAACTGAATCCCCTTAAGGTCGGCCTCTCGTGTTTAACTGGCGAATCCCTGTCCCACCTTCTTCATAGGAATGTGGTTGGGGTTATTCCCCATTCACCTGTGGCCACATACAGGGAATGCTCACTACTAGGCCTTACTCAAGAGTCTACTCTGACTCTTAGGAAATAGTCAAAAGTGTTTATGGTGCCGCAGCACCTTTAATAGCGAGACCCCCGGGGCACGACAGGCCTGTATCAAGTCTTATCCGCTCCAGCAGCACAGAAGAATTCAATGTTTCAACAGGTGCCCCGACCGCGGGCACTATCAGTACTCCAATCCTACTCAAAAGTGTTGGTCTGCAGGCACGACACGTAGCAGCACCCGGCAGGCGCAGGCTCTCTTCTGAGCAGTGCCTCAACAGTGACCGGAGGTGTTTCAGGCTTTTGTTGGTGCAGTACGTTCAGCATTTCCCAAACACTGGGGGATGGGGTTGTCCTTTATGCTCTCAACCGCGTCCCAGCGATGGATCAGAGACCTCTAAACATCCTCCAGAGTCCACGGGGCAGGTCTCAGTGCTCAATTCCGACTCGCAGGTCGCAGCTTCAGTTTTTACCACGCAATGGCCTGTACTTGGGAATTACTCTGTACTGGCAGCCCCTCCTGGCATATGGGATTGGCATGGTACCTGTTGGCAAAGCATCGAGCTTTGCTGTGCAGACCCCTACACCAGCATTGCCCTTTCTGGCATACGGGGTCGCCGCTGCAGTCCACACAAATCTAGGTACTAGTCACCTCCATGGTGACCCATTCTGGCATACAAGGTCACTGCAACAAGGCATTACTGGCTTCTAGCTCACCGCACGGTACTCGATTCATGGCTCAGTCCACTCTAGCATACAAAGGTCGCCAATTCAATCCTGAACATGGGCAATGACCCGTTAAGTGTGCAATAGTCTCCTCGCATCTTGCGCTGGGAGTACTCTCGGCAGGGTTCCCCAACGGACCTCGCTTCCTACTAATCTCTCCTCTTCCTCACATGGCGCACTGGTCTTGGCAAGCAGGCACGTACTGGTGCTTCAGGCTCCAGAGCAGGTGGTCTTAGTTTCCCTGGGTGATGTCCCGTCATCCAGCAGAGAGACTAGCAGGTCTTGGCCTCCAGTCCTGGTCACAGGCAGAAGTCTTACAGAGCTCCCCATTCTCACACAGCCCGCCTGGCTGCTTTACAGATGCCAAATTTTGGGGTCTCAACCTCCCCTTCTTTTAGTCCATGTCCAGCACCAAATGTGATTTAGGGCCTGGGTCTTTGAAGTCTTATGTTGGGGTTCTGCTTCTTTTAAAGTGGACACTTTTCTATTTCTTCTTCCTCTTGAGAGGCTTTCTGTGGCAGCAGGAAAGACTCAGAAGCGGATAGTCCCACAACACAGGCCATGGAAGTGACTAGAGTTCTCACTTGAATGTCATCCACAATGATATGTGCTTTAAAAGGTTAATCCTGGCCTCCCAGCTCTACTGAATATCATTCTCTTATCTGCTCCATCTCCGTCCTGAGATGTGTCCAGGCCCTTTCATTGTGATCTCTCACTGAATCAAAGAGCACCCTTTTGGAGTGCATAGGGAGAGCATCTCTCTCTCTCCTTCTCTAGTGTGTCCCACCCAGCTCACAAGAATGCAGCAATACACAAATATGTTGGGGGGGTCCTCTACTCTTCATGTCTTCACCAGGCAGGCCTGGGCTTCCCAAAATGGAGCCCCAGGTCCTTCATGTAATGTACCTTTACAGGCACACCTGTACTCAGTGTATGGACACAGCACACACACTGACCAGTACTATTTCCTTCATGCATTGTGACCTCACAGACACAAATACATTCAGCACACACATTCACTCTGCGCGCACTGCTCAGTACTGTAGCCTTTCTGCATTGTACCAGTGTGTGCTACTTGCAAACACACACACTGCCAGTACCCACATTCATCATGCACACACTGCTTTATACTTAACCTTTCACGTATTGCACTTTTCACAAGCACACATGCACCCAGCACATGCTTCCACTGCACACACCGCGATACCAAAGGGGATGATGGATGGAGCGTTAGAGCAAATCAAACACTCACCCCCAGTCAACTGATCTGGGTTTAATCCATCATCATTCTTTAGCTCACTCCACCACCCCCAGTTCAGACATGGCCATATGCAAATCAGTCTGACCCTGTGCCTCATGGGAACAGTCCAGCCCGAACTGCCAAGCCATGTCTTCCCTGGACCGGAAACAAGCATCCTGGGACCGGTTTCGGGTTCAAAACCCTCATCAGCCAGGCTATCTTGAATCCAGTGGCAAAGTGAGTAAGGGACCCACGTCTGGGCATACCCTACCAACTTAGGGCGAACAAAGCGATACCAAAGGGGATGATGGATGGAGCGTTAGAGCAAATCAAACACTCACCCCCAGTCAACTGATCTGGGTTTAATCCATCATCATTCTTTAGCTCACTCCACCACCCCAGTTCAGACATGGCCATATGCAAATCAGTCTGACCCTGTGCCTCATGGGAACAGTCCAGCCCGAACTGCCAAGCCACTGCACACACAGCACTGCATCTCTCATATATCCCTCGCAGGTATACATACACTCAATACATGCACTCACCATGCAGGTACTGCACAGCACTGCTGTATCCCTGTATATTACCCTTCCCAGGCACACATACATCCAGCGCTCAGTCACCACTCCTGCGCTGTGCAGCACTTACATCTAACTGCTGTAAACCAAGGGTGAGTTAAACACACAGCAGCAGAACTTTCCACAATTGAGCCTGTAGGCTTCACTCTAGTGACACAGGATAAAAATCCTCTTTACTCCTACTGATCCCTATGGTATGCTGCTACCACATCGTTCGTGCTGCTTAACTCCTCAGGAAGGCTGTAGCTTTTTACCACTATGAGGGTGGCGCTTGGGCACCCCTGACGGTCCAACAAGATCATAATCTGTGAGACAGGCCAATGTCATGGTGCACACGCATGATCCGTGTTTGCCTATGACAACAAAAATCACCATTAGGGATCCAGACAACTGTACAGTTGGGCACGTCCTTTACCTTGCAGAGGACTTTTTCGTTCCAAAAGGAATGTTGTCCTCAAGTTTCCCTACAGACAGCATTATCATGTGTGCACGGTGTCACCAGCTCCACGCCGCTTCTGCACGTGCAGAGCTGTCACAATCTGCACAACATGGAAATTAGGTCTGACGTTTTTGGATCACTTTTCAATAAAGAATGCATCCTAAAAGTGCACTTTTAGGTGGTAATTGACTCATTATAATTAATAATGTTATGATGAAATTAATCTGTTTCTCCACCAAAGCAAACTATACAACCTGACAATACAACCTGACTATACTCCGGTCTTTCTACATGAGCACTGATGACTGTTTGTGTATGAAAACTACTAGTCATTGAACTTATAATGAAAAAAGAGGTACTCACATCTTCTTTTACCACCAAGTACACCTTTGAAAGTACTAAAAGGTTAAACCGTTGCTCATTTCTCCTCCACATAAGTCAACCATCCCTCACAATGTGTCTGCTTACCTCTTGGTACACAGGCACTGGCTCACATGGCTAACATTAGTCACTTCCCCTGGATGTGTGTTGTGCGGTTGGGGTCACATCTCTTCTGCTTCCAGACACTGTGTGATGTGAATGGTGTCTTCTACGAGAAGATATTGTGCAGCAAATGATATACTGGCCCGCGCAACAGAGTCAAGTCCACTGACACTCTTCTGGCACATGGTGCAGCTGCTGGGTTTGTACCGTGTCTCTTTTCTTGACCTAGAGCTCTGCTTCATCTTGCACTATGTTTTTCGGTACAGTATTTGTTTCACAGATGGTACCTTATGTTCTCCATCCCTCCTTCCCATATACACTGTTTTGTTTTACTCTTCCAGTAAAGAATGTGAAACCCATTTCTTGACTGCAATCTACAGTCCACACAGAGATCTGAAATAATGTGTTTACAGCGCCATCTAGCTTTGCTATGAGGTACCTAGTGGAAGTGAGACCCTGCTCAGGTCATTGGACAACCTGTATCTCTCCTGTGTACATCCTCAGATCAGTTGATGTCCCCCTGTTCTTCGAGTGTAGAAATGCAGAGGACTGGTACACAAAGGGTGTATCAACGGGCCAGAGTCATAGCCCAGTGGAAGGCCTGGAGCAAGTGCATGAAGGGCACACAGTGGCTGCTGGAGAATGGGTCCCCTGCTCTCAGCCGAAAGAACACAGAGGGACAAGAGAAGGAAAGATGCTGGCAGTGGGGCTGGTGGGGTCAAGCAGCACAGCCTAGTAAGGTGCCACACTGAAGGTTCTGGCTGGTGGGGACATCTAAGTTCAAATGGGCCGGGGGGGCGCTAGAGAGCCCGGAGCAAGATGGCCGCACTTTAGTGCTGCTCTGCTGGTCGGGATTACTATCCGACAAATATCCTGTAATTCTGGCGCCATACACGGCTAAAAGTGGCATATCTTAACTCCGGAGGTGCAGAGGAATGCTTTATGATCCCTAACTTGGCTGCCTGCTGTCCCTGACAGCATAAACGCCGCACAACCTCGATCGACTCAAGATGGCGGCAGCGGAGGACACTGGCTACTGAAATCCTCTACCCCGGCGCGGTGAGTCGCATTCAGGGATTCCATCCGGTGTTCCCGACCTGCCTGCTGTTCAACTCTCGGTGCGTTGCGGAGTGGCTGCACACTGCACCCGGTTGGCCCCGCATAGTGACGGATGGCGCCATCTCGCGAATCCGGACATAGAGGTGAGGTGTTCGCTCTGCGGCCCCTGTCGGCTTCGGCGGCCGCTGAACGGTGGGACGGATTGGGAGACTGCGGGTCGCGGTCATATCAGCAACGCACCTCCGCACAATAGTAAGACCGTCATTCTCTATTGGCCCGCAACACCTATCTATCCGGCCCGGAGCTCCCATACGGCTGCGTTCCGTATTCCCCGCATCGAGGAATCTGCTTTGGCGGCCGCCGCGTCCCAAGTTAGTGGCGCTGCTTCCCGCTTGCACCGAACACAGACCTCCCCAGAGTTGCACCGAACACAGATTGCTGCATGGCATGTCTCTGCTGAATGAATGAATGAAATGAAATTCGTACTTGTAAAGCGCACTTATACCCCCAAAGAGGTGTCCTGGCGCTGTACGCATACCGCTGTGGAACCCTTCCTGGCTTTTCCCTGTGAAATGTCCACTCCTGGGCACCCCCAGGGTGAAGCCAGGCATCCCAGCGCTGTTGGGGCCGTTGTGGAGATTAAGCAAGCTATTGCCCAGAGTTGCAGAGTGGGACCCATGATTAGAATAGGCACCGAGGCGAGAATTATCAGGTCCGAGGAAATTGAGCCCAAGACCCGCCGAGGCGGGGTGAACCCTGGTCCCGGGCCAGATCTCTGCATCAGGGTCTGCCGCTCTAACCATTGAGCCACACTTCTGTGTGCGGCGCCCATACTGTCGACGTGATTGTGGGAGGGCTGTGCCTCAACTGGCTGTCTAGTCACCATAGTGCTCGGTGCCGGCTGTGAACTTCACTGTGCCTCTGCGCCGCGTGGCGCGATCCTGCATAGCGCTCGTCAAAGGCCCTGATTGCGCTGCTGGACAGAGCTCAATAGTCGCGCTGTCTACGGTCCATCTTATACTCCTGACGACAGCGTGATCCGCTCATCCCGCCGCGAGGGAGGGCATGGATTGTTGAACTGCTGCAAGGGTATTATCTGGCACAGCTGCTGTGCATCTGCCACCGATGCGGTCACGCCTGAAACACTGCTAGATCTCGCAGCCTGCGCCTTGCCCATCTCTGCTGGGAGTGAAGACAACGCCAAGACAAAGCCGCACACGTCACTATTGACTTTCCTTGTGGGATACCAGACACACAGGCTCAGATCTCCGCTTGGTGCCTCAGTCACTTCTCTCTGCTGCTGCATGCGTCTAAAAATGGGAAGAACGGACAAGCAGCAGAGCAAATTACACTTTGAAGCCAAAAAACACACTAAATCTCAAATTCCGAACGCCTCGGACACTGACCCTGATCCTGAATCGGGAACAACCACAAAGCTGGAGCGCCTGATGTTGAATATGCAGCAAAGCTTACAATCCATTGACGCCAAGATTGATCACCTCAACTTGCGCATGGATACCATTGCGGCAAAGATCGACAAGCATGGCTCGCAGATCGCGGAGGCTGAACAGCGCATTTCGACTACGGAGGATCACATGGAGGTCGTCAGCACATTGTGTACCATCATGGAGAAGCTATTGGAGGTAATAAGGGCAAAGAATGAGGACATTGAAGCCCGCTCCCGAAGGAACAATCTCTGCATAACTGGTATTTCAGAAACCACCAACACCGGACCCATGGAAACATACGTTGAAACACTACTAACAACCCTTCTGGGAGCGGACCACTTCTCTAAGGTACTCATAGTTGAAAGAGCTCATCGCTCCTTAGCTGCTCGGCCTGTCCCAGGAGCCCCGCCTCGTCCCATTATAGCCAGACTTTTGAATTACCGGGACCGGGACACAGCACTCCGTCTGGCTAGAGAAAAGGGCACTCTCGAATACCAAGGGATGAAGGTGGAGCTCTTTCCCGATTTCACCGTCGCCGTGCAACAGGCTCGCCGTGAATTTCAAGCAGTCAAAAAGAAGTTGCAGGCTTTGCATATTCAATACGCAATGCTCTATCCTGCCCGTCTACGGATTCAGCATGCTGGGAAGGCACGTATCTTCACGACGCCCAAAGAAGCGCTGCAATATGTCCGGCGGATTGAGCGGCAGGAGACGCTGCGAGAGAGGGATGTAGACTCCGACTCTGAGGGTTGAGCACGGGAGCCTCACACTGGACAGTGAACGTTGTTGTTATGTTGCTCCTGACTCGTAGTGTTGATTCATGTAATATGTTTAATTTGCCTTTGATCACGGGGTAGCTCTTGTTCTATGTTGGATCTTTACTGTACCTCCTAGGCTGGCACGATTTTTGTATGGTTGTTGTGTGTAACTCCTCCGCCTGACAAGGTGGGAAGATCATTGTTTGATATTGATCTGTAGAGGGCCCTCTGCCTCGAAACCTGCTAAACGTCACTATGCCCTGGGTTGGTTAGCCTACCTCTACTTGTCTCGACCCACCCTGTTCACCGGGGGGGCTGATGGCTGCTAGCGACCCACAGTATGGGAATTCCCCAAAATGTTCTTTTTTCTAGTGGGGCGCCCGTTGGAACCCCTGTTGTGTTGAAGTTATTTTCTTTTCTTTTCCTGCTATTTGGCTCATGGATGCTAATGCTTATGTACTGTTTTGTTTTGTGGGGGGGATACTCACAGCATGGTTATAATGCTGAAGTGGGTGGGGGGGATTGTTGGGTAACACTATCTCATTGTAATAGCATTGGTTATGGCATGCTGGCAGAATTTGAACTGTCTGACGCTCATCTCTTAGACAGCAATGCAGACTATGTTAACAAAATTTATAGACATGGCTGAATCCAAACTATCTACGATCTCGTGGATCAGTTGGAATGTTAGAGGGCTTAATAATGCTAAAAAGGTGCGGCAAGTGCTCTCCTATCTGGATCGTCACCATATCCAGATTGCCTTATTGCAGGAGACTCATCTTACCAAGCGGGCGGTCTCACACATAGCCACTAGGTGGGCAGGGGTACGGTTGGCTGCCTCATACTCCTCCTATGCGCGGGGGAGTTATGATTCTTATAAAGAAAGGCGTCCCCTTTGTACCGACACATGTAGACGAAGATGAAGGAGGGCGCTATATTATAGTGCAGGGAACACTTTATAACACGACGCTGGCCATTGTGAATCTATACGGACCCAATGTTGATGACCCTGCATTTTTTGATACACTATGGGGTAAGCTCTGCAAACTACCATCCTCAGCTCTTATTTGTGGGGGCGATTTTAATGTGGTTTTAGATCCTGGAATGGATCGGAAGACTGCGGCTGATCCCCCTCCCAGGAGAGCCGCTGCATCAGTGCGCGATGGTATGTGGACACTGGGTCTCACAGATATATGGCGATTAAGATACCCAAGCGCTAGAGAGGGTACATGTCACTCATATGCACGACAATCCTGGTCCCGAATAGACTACTGGCTGGTCACGCAGGAAGTCTGCACATGGACTACACAGGTTAAACATTTACCTCGAACATTATCGGACCACTCTCCAGTAGTCCTTAGCATGACTCTGCCATCTCACACCCCTCCTCCCTTTCAATGGCGACTACAGTCGTCTTCCCTATTGGATCAGGTCTTTCAGGAAGGGATTCGTGAGGCCATATCAGACTACTTTTCACTTAATACTGGATCTGTCCAAACTATAGAAATACTCTGGGAGGCCTTTAAAGTAACAATTCGGGGGGCATGTATAGGTCTTCAGGCCGGGGTCCTGAAGTCTCTACGTCGCACTATGACAGTGCTTGAACGTGAGTTGCACGACTTGGAGCGCAAATATGGCAAAAAGGCAGATCCCACTACTCTGGTGCTTATTAGGGATAAAATGATAGAATATAACGAAGTGGCTGATCAGGAAATCAAACACTTGTCGCGCCGGTGCAAAGCTCGTTATTATGGAGAAGGTGGCCGACCGGGCAGAACGTTAGCTAGCCGCATAATGGAACCTCACGCCAAAGCATGTTTGGTTAAGGCGATCGTTGCAGACGACGACACGCACTATGATACGCCCACTATATTGAAAACCTTTGCGGATTACTATGCCGGGATGTACGCTCATCGGCCAACTGCAGATGAGGCGGAACTCGCGAAATATCTTGACGATGTCGCGTTAGTATGGCTATCACGTGGGCAACAGGAGTTCTTGATGCATCCCATCACTTTAGATGAAGTGCGGGACGCAATCATCGCTTTGCCAAATGGGAAAGCCGCGGGCACTGATGGATTGCCCGCGGAGTTTTATAAAGAGTATATCGATCTGTTGGCCCCATGCCTCCTTCAACTATATGAGGAAGCATATGAGACCCAGTGTTTGCCACCGACCCTGCGCGAGGCACTAGTGGTCACGCTCTTGAAACCTGAGAAGCCGCCGGATCGGTGCGATTCTTATCGACCGTTGTCCTTAATAAATACAGACGTGAAAATATTAGCGAAAGTATTAGCAACTAGATTGAAGTTACTTCTTCCTGTTATGGTTCTTCCCGATCAATCGGGGTTTGTTCCAACTCGATCTACGTCACACAATCTGCGTACGCTCTTTGCTGTGATGCATGTACTAGAACCTACTCTACCAGCAGTGGCAGTGCTTCTTGACGCTGCAAAAGCTTTTGATTCGATATCCTGGTCATATATGCTTGCAATTCTACATCGCATGGGAGTCCCATTTGTTTTTACTAACTGGATAAAATTGTTGTATACTAATCCTGTAGCACGGGTAAGATTTAATGGGCAGTTATCGGAGAAATTTCACATACAGCGCGGCACACGGCAAGGATGTCCGCTGTCGCCCTTATTATTTGCCCTCATACTTGAACCATTAGCTTGTATCTTAAGGCAGCGCCATGCTCAAACTGCCTTACGATTTTTACAACGTCCTCTAGCAGTCTCCATGTATGCTGATGACATGGTGCTATATGTTCGTGACCCTGCAAGATATCTTGCACAACTCATTCGGGAATATATCCGATTTGAACGGTTCTCCGGACTGGGCATCAACTGGTCTAAATCGGTTATACTGCCCCTTACAGATTGTACACAGCAATTTGACATGGAATATCCATTAGCATGGTGCACTGACACTGTAAAATACTTAGGAATATGGCTCCACAGAGATCCGCAGGCTGTCATACAATCCAACTATGGCACAGCTATCACGCGACTTGAGGGACAAGTGAGTCGCTGGATTAAGTTGCCCCTGTCATTTGCGGATCGCGTAGCGCTGATGAAGATGGTAATCCTTCCACGCTTTCTTTATCTGTTTTTAAACATCCCTGTGCATTTAACACGATATTTTTTTGACAGACTTCGCTCCTTTTTGATCACGTTAGCTTGGGGAGGTAAAAAACCTCGACTCAAATGGGAGACACTTACACTTCCTTATGATCAGGGGGGGTTCGCAGCACCTGACTTCCATCTTTATTATCTCTGCGCGCAGGCACATTACGCCTACTATTGGCAACACGACCCAGCCTATTTTCCTCATGTGGCGGTGGAGGCGGGTGCGGTGCACCCAATACCGCTCAAAGCCATGATAGTCAATAGGCACACGGTATTTGACAAGGGAGAGTTCGACACTGTACAGACCACGTCTAGGGCCTGGCAAGAATTGGGCAAGCGAGCACAGAAATTGCCATTATATGCACCCAGCATGCCACTCCTGCATCACTCAGAACTGTCTGTCACTAGAGAAACTGGCGCATTAAAGATCCTTAAAGATATGAATGTGTCCACAATGGAAGATGTATTCCCTGGGGGTCAGTTCATATCTTCAGATAATGTAATAGCGGGGGGCAATGCCACCACCATGCAACTGTTTGTCTACACTAGGCTGCGCTCCGCTGTGTGTGCGCTTTATCCACAATTTCCTGCAGAACCACAGGCACTCGACGCACTGCACTTAATATACACTACCACATCCAGAGCCAAGCTAGTCACTAGACTCTATCAGGCATCACAGAGGGATGTAACTCCTATAGGCATGTCTGCATTAGCGAAATGGAATGCCATGCTGCCTGCCCCGCTTTCTGAAGATGAGTGGTTTGTCAGTTGCCATCTAACGGGTCAGCTGACGGCGAATGGCAATTTGCGGTTAGTGCATTTTAAATATCTGCATCAGCTGTATTATACTCCAGCTCAGCTATATAGGTGTGGGTTGCGGGACAATGACCATTGTAAACGTTGTGGCGCACCTAGTGCTAATTTCTATCATTTAGCTTGGGAGTGCCTGCGATCAGTCACACAGATTCTGCATCGGATGGTGGATGGGCCCATTGAATGTACAATTGATTGAGACACAATCATGTCACAAAATTACAAGGAGCACTTTTCACAAGCCTAAGATGGCATTATCTTTTGCTAATTTTTGACTATTTTTAAACGAAATGTATACAAATCATAACCAAACATGCAAATACAGTCAAATCCCCCGTCTTGAGGAACATAACAAAACTAAGTATTTCAAAAATTCATCAATTCTACATAGTTTCACATGCGCTTTTTATTGTCGTGCAATGAATGAATATCCACATATAATCTTCAATTTCGAAATTCGTCATGGTATTACAATTCCTGAATAGTGTTATGGGTCCCAATGCATTTCGGGATGACCCTTCATCAGGGGAACACTAAAAGTAACAAGAATAAATTCTATTAAATTCCTAATTGATTCTATGATTCAAACTCAATTATATTTAAATCATGCTGTAATTCAATTTAAAGGTTTTTCAGTGATATACCGTGTTCTGCAAATACATAAATACATCCAAAATAAATAAGAAGAATGTATAACAAGATTCAAGCTTTTCAACTAAGTGAATATAAACATAAAACCCCAAAAAACTGTATGTGTTCAAGTATAGCCCTAAACAAGTACCCACCAGAGCACCTACTGTGTGATATATAACACCGTTTATTACCACCAAAGATAAGTGTATTTTACATGTGATCCTCCGCAGCTCACCTATCCACAGGCAAAGCACATCTATATGGGAGTGACTGTAAACAGAAGCAAAAACAAAAACGAAACTCAGAAGTCGATCTACAATATTGCTCACCTACAAAACTACCAAGATGTGTTACTTAAAAGTCCTCAAAGGTGTCACTTACATAAAAGGAAACCCGTCTCGCAGTTATGCTTCAACCTTTATCCTGAAGATTGTCGCAAATACTCCATCATTGAGAACAAACTCAAATCAAACCTTCATGCCAAAGCTAAACAAGCATTTGCAATGCAATAGGTCTCGCATTTGTGAGAGTTTGAGCTATTGGCATTGTAAATGACAACGCCTTTTATTTGAGTTTTGAAAACTTGCAAACGGTGTGTAAATACGCACTTTCTACTTATAGAAGCAAGGCTGGCAGTAAAAGAGGCGCAGTTACTGCCAGCGTTGCTTCTCGTAAGCAAGGACTATAAACACCGCTTGCACGTTTTCAAAACACATAAATAAAAAGCATTGTCATTTACAATGCCAATAGCTCAAACTCTCGCAAATCCGAGACCTATTGCAAAAGATAAAACAAAAAAAAGGTAGTTTTTTTTTTTAACACTATCACAATGCTCCTACACTGAAGCCCTTACAGGCTTACACCCTTTCATGCAGATAGTTCAACGCAAATGGAGTCGGAGAGGAGTCCATTTAAAAGAGAGAGACGGACGGAGTTTGGGGTGGGAGGAGGGGAGGGCGGGCATTTGAGGGTGAGAGAGTTTGACGAACAGAGACAGGCAGAGTTTGGGCTTGAGGGAGAGGGGACATTTTAGAAGAGAGAGACAGACAGACTTTTGGGGTGGAAGGATGGATGCTGGGATTAAAGCATCTCAAAGTAATACTTTATAAACACTAGAACACCAACAAAAACGGAGACAGGCTTCAGTCAAGTACACACAAAAAAAGAAGTTGTTTACGAGGTGCGGCAACTGCTCCCGGCCCTTCCCCAGGGAGGATCTTCAGCCTTCTGTAAACAAAGCTTGGGGTTTAAAAAGTAACACCAGGAGGCGAGCTCTGTGAAAATCAGTCTATGGTTATGCTGCAGCAACATGCTCTTTACAGTGTAGTCAGGGGGAATCGTGCAGCAATATAAAAATAAATAATATGTACATATGTAAGAAAAGCTTCTAGAGCGTGCTGCTGAGAGGCGCAGCCTGATTTTGGTTCTAATTGCAGCCGATATGGAATACGCCTTATGGGCAGCAGGGGTGCGAGGGCACAGTGTGTGTGATACTCCTGTCTCCCCTCCGGAGCCCCCTCCCCGCCGCACCGTCAGGTAGTCCAGGACACTCTCGCAGCATTGAAGGGAGGGGGCGAGATTAAGCAGCGGCGGGGCGTGTGGGGAATGGGAGATAAAGCTGCGGTGGGCCAGGGAAATGCTACTTTCAAGATTTAATGCAGATTACTCGCTGCACGCGGCACCCAGACAGGAGGTCTGTGCATGTTTGCAGAGGCCCCAGGAGGCGAAAAGAGCAAGACAAGCATCATTATGTCACGTTCACTGTGCACTCACATACACTAGTTCAGATTCTGCCTTTCTTGTCCATTCATCATTAAATAGTAGGTGTATGCTATGGTAAGTATTCTCACGATCCTTATGCAAGGGGTAGCCAGAAGTGCATCATGAAAGGAATTAGTAATTCAAGGATGGCCCACGTCTAAGCCCAGGTCACCTTTATAAGGTGGGGCCAAAGGTCAAGTGGCCTTTTTGACTTCTGGCCCACAGCCACCTGCTCCCTGCTGTTTCTGCTGAACAACACTCAAAGGTGATTCTTATGTTAGGTTTAGCCAGCAAGTCCCAAAGCGATCCAGAATGTGTCATAAATGGTGTTACTCTTAGGACTAGCTAGCATGCACTCAGCAACAGCTGTAACATGACATGTACTCCAGGGGTATCCAAGTCACTGATGAGCAAACACATATATAATGATGCACATAGTCACAGCAAGACATCGAACCTGCACATTTTCAAACTCAGTTAGGATAATGTAAACAGTTAGGTTAAGTCACATATGGAATAGCTTGGGACCTAACACAGATCACGCTGTTGCTACATTCAGTGGTAGGCTGTGGTCTTAGTAAGTTTACAATAGTGGCATTTGAACCTGTGCGTCGCACATCGCTTTCTTCTACAAAAACACTAATGTATTGAGCGATCTTATTGGAACCCAGCACAAAGATTGACGATTGCTTTCTGCTCTCGTTTCCTTCGGCTGCAAACTCTCCAATTGCCATATGTTAATCATCACTCTCCTATAATATGTATTAAACGGCTTTGCAAGAGTTAACCTTTGATGCCGAAAGAGCCATGATGCCTACCCACAGCAAAGACGCAAAGCAGAGTCCTGTAATGAATGTGTTGACACACGTGAATTTCAATGTAATAAAACTCGGACCAAAAGATATGCTCGCTTTTTGAACCTCTTGAGCCGTGAAGCGCGCACACCATTAAGTGATGTGAAGGCACAGAGTTTGAAATGTTAGTGTGGTGAGATCAAACGCTATGCAAACAGTCTACAGAATTAACATGGGGGTGGGGGTTACAGGAATGTAACATTTTAAAAGAAAAATGCAGCTTTCTTTCATACTTGAACATTGTGTAAATCGATTTTTATCTCCCTTGTTCCCTGAACTGTCAGGTTAAAGGATGCACAGAGTGTTCCTTTCAGTCTCTTTAACAGCTTTTATGGCGCGGTCAGACATTACAAGGTGAAAGCTGCACGGAAAGCTTGGGAGACATTTGTGTAGGCACGGAGGCGCTGGACACTCGCACACTCGAGGTTTCACCCGAGTCTCGACCCCTTAATGCTAGGGCTCTTATGCTGAAAACAGTGCTTTAAATGGGCAGATACTGTCCGGTGCGGAGTACCTGCACTTCAAGGTGAAAGAGAGAGTACCTGCACTTGTCAACAAAGCTGCAATATATTTAATGGGAGAGTACCGGCACTTTATATTTTAATTTAAAGCACCCCCAGGCAGCGCACGCGGGGCCCACAGTAACAGTGCAGTGAAGGAGCTCTGGGGCCACAAGAATACTTCTAAACTGACGCACCAAAGCGCTTCGTTAGCAGACAGACTATGTCCCATATATCCTGACTCGCCGTACACCTGGGGGTGTTGTGAATTGGATATATTTGGTGTGTAAGCGGAATTGTGTTGTGGAGTGGAATTGCAGGCCCTCCAGCGCTGCAGTTACACGACTACATGAGACAATAGGAAGAGCACACACAGGGTGAGCATAACAGGGAAGGGCGACAAAGAACAACTGCAAGGGGGGAGATGTACAGGAGGGAAAACGCTGGCAAACACACATGGGCAAGCACACCAGGGAAGGAGGAGGGGTACAAAGAACAACGTTGGTGTAGAGAATTAACATGCCCGTCTGTGTTTAAAAGGCTAGTTCGGTGATTTCTTTGACGTGTACCTGAACCAAAGTATTGGGGGCCATGATCACTTGCCAGGTACTGTGGGGACAGGGGCGCAAGGACAGACCCCTTTAGATGTGCGTGAGATGTATGAGTCTGCTGGTTTGGAGGGGGAAGAGTGAAGTGGTATTGTAATGACTGTGCGTCATCCCCCACAACACCTCTGCTGATTACCGTGTGAAAGTAAAGTGCCAAGGCCGACACTTGAGGTAAAGGAAGCGGTCCGGGACCCCAACAGGCGACAACTGCCCCCGCTCCGCGCTCATCAGCACATCCCATGTTTGTGAAAGTGGGGACGACAAAGAAGAGACGGCTTCTTTGAGGGAATGCGCTTTGTGTGATCCGAGACACAGCGCAAAGGCTTGCCCACCAACCCCCGGACGGAACAGCAACATAACATCGCACACGTTTTCGTGGAATTTCATTTTCCTCGCCACATGGGACAAACAGCCGTGGCGTGTCAACAAAAAACTACCGAGTGAGCAGGGACAATAAAACTACCGAGTGAGCAGGGACAATGCACATTTCACACACCGGGAGCTGCACAAACACACTCGCTCCAATCGAAGCAAAACACTGCGGGGGAAGGGGGTGCCGCACGCTCGTGGGAAGCACCCCGGTAAAAATTTAAAAAATGCTCATATTCTGGATTTATCCCGGGCTCCAAGCAAAACACTACGGGGGAAGGAGGTGCCGCACGCTCGGGGAAAGCCGCACCGGAGCCCTAAGAGCCAAACAAGCAGAATAAGCATGGAATCGAAACCTGTGGTGCGCGTGAACCGAACGCGGGAATCGAAACCAGTGGTGCGCGCGCACCACAGAGGGGGGGGAGGGGGGAGGCGAGGGAGCCTGTCGTCTGTGCCGTGCGCTGATGCGCGTCCTAGACACGGACGGGAATGGGCGGAGCAAAGGCGGGACAAGCGCCCGCCTTTGCCCAATCGCGTGCCGTTTTTAAAAAAAAAACGCACGCTACAGCCAATGTGGGCTTCTGAAAACAAAACCACACGCACGAGCGTGTGGGTCGTTTTCAGAAGCGCTTTCTAAAGGTCTCGCGCTGCGCGAGCAGTGCTGCGCACTGCAACGACAGGCGCGAGACCTAAAAACGAATGAAAATGAATGTGAAAACTGTTATGGTAATCCATTGCTTCAACAGTTACAGTCTGCATGTTCACCTGGATTTTACACTTTATTTCGAAATTACCTCGTATCGTGTAGTTTGTCAATTTCACCATACCCTTCAGGACAGCTTTCAGCTAGAAAACAAAGAAACGACCATAGTAACCTCAATCCGCCCGTAATTTACAAAAACGGAGTCTCTAAAACGCTACATGACTACATGTGTCATTTAACTACTACTTACTGCAAAAGTCCATCGTTTCCTCTAAAACACCTCCTCCTGCGTCTTAATCGACAACCTCCTGGTGTTCAAACTTCTACCGGCTCCTGACGTACATACGTGCAAAATAATGAATATGAAAAACAGACTGTCCATAAATAAACTGCTGACAGATTTCTCCCTACAAGCGCTAAGAAATCCAAACAACCTTAGCTCCCATTCATTGAAAAAAATACTCACTATTCCGTTACTAAAAACAGCTAGTAAAAAAGAACCCCTGATAAAAAGAAAAATAAAAACATTTTTTGCCATGCCTAAAAAAGTGGTGATTCGAACCCCTGCTGTAACGAATCAAAAACCATGCATTTAACCAAGTGTGCTACCTTCACGTTGTTATTGCCGTGCAGATTGCCCTGTATACATCCTCAATTCAACACCAAATATATAGATATTACGCGGCTCTATAGTTGCTACCTTGCAACTAGGGATCATTCCTGACATGGTAGTGCACCCACCCACATTGAGAAGTGAGTCTATATGTCTAACTCTTAAGAAAAACTTGAAAATTTCAAATACATTATTCTTTTACATAAATGATGCTTTTAATACAAATAATACAAGCTGTCTTTATACACATGATTAAAAAAGAGCTGCATTGTTGCAAAAGTCATCCAAATAACAAATCATGTTGATAAAAAACATGCTTATAAAAAACATGCCATTTCCAACTTATCATTTAATCCAAATGGTATTAGTGTATGCAAGGTACGTATCCAATACGTTTCCCTTTGTGCCAAAACCTTATATGGATTTGTGTGTGGTTTCACCGCAATTTTCTCAAGTATTGTGAAACGTAACTGAGGTATCGTATGTTTCTGCTCTGTCCAGTGTGCTGATAAACTTGATTTTGTACTAGCAGTTCTGATGGTACTCTTGTGTTCGGTGACCCTAATCTTTATTTTACGTGAAGTGCGGCCCACATAAACCAACCCGCAGGGGCATTTTATAGCATAAATTACCATATCTGAATTACAATCGCTAGTATGTCTCAACCTTATTGTTTTGCCCGTATGTGGATGCGTAAACATGTTGCCTGTAATCACATTCCCACAATGTCCGCAATTATAACATTTGCGCATTCCTAAATGTTTTATAGGTGCTTGGATATCCCTTCGTTTTTTCAATAGTTCACGAAGATTTCTTGACCTTGAGTAAGCAAACAATGGTTTTGCTACAAATACCTCCTTAAAATCCAATTCTTGTTCAATGATTTCCCATCTTTTCAGAATGCATTTTTTGATGGCTGTTGCTGCCGTAGAATATTTAATAACACAAACTTCTCTTTTGATTTTAGTGGATATACTTTTCTTTAATAGGTTCTCTCTTTGTAGATATGATACTTTCAGTTTGGCTGCTGTCAAAATTTCTCCCGGATATCCCCTGCGCTCAAATTGTTGTGCCATTTCTTCAATGTCTTTGATGCTGGTTGTCTCATCCGAAGTTATGCGTTTGATTCTAATGAACTGTGATAAGGGTAAATGCTTCTTTAAAGCTGGCGAGTGAAAACTCTGAAAATGTAGAACATTGTTCCGGTCCGTGGGCTTCCTGTGTACTTGTGTTTTAAAACCCCCTTGACGTAATTCAATGTTAACGTCTAGGTAGTTGATGTAAGACTTACTGATTGAATAAGTAAACTTGATTCGGGGGTGATGCATATTCAATGCTCTGATACATTCTTCAAGGTGTTCTGAATGTACATTGAATGTACGCCACACTTTTGCCTGTTGGGTGTTGTCTCTAATATTAAGGTGTCTAATAGGAAGTTTGTGGCCATAGCACTATTGATGGCTAAGCGCAGGGTCTCCATATGCTGGGGGGGCAGGCCTGTGCCTACCACTAAACTATGGTTACAGGATCTGACGTACTGTCGGGATCAGCTCACATGCTATGCGGAAGAATTGCCTACAACGTCCAAACCACGGGATATTTGGGGTCCGCTCACGACTTATCTGTTATCGATAACTGCTCTTTGATGCCCGCTATTTTTTGTAAGACTGCTATGCCCTCCACTGTCGCACGTTGCACTTTTACTTACTGCCATGTCTGTATGTAGTTGCGCTATTGAGTCTGTGATACTTTAACATGCTAACTGAGTTATATAACATGTCTATGCTGTACCAATGCTTCGATTTGGATAACTGTATGTTGTTCATTACTTTTGAAAATGCACAAATAAAATAAAAAAATTTAAATTAAAATAAAAAAGTTCAAATGGGCCAATCACCGCCTGCAAGGGGGAGAATGTATATGACATGACCCGTGCAAGTGCCGGACACTTCTTCGGAAGCAGCAGTTGCACTATATAAGTATCTCTTCATTCATTCATTCATTCATTCAATATAGAGTCCTTTCCCAACAGGCAGCGGTTCCTGGCCCACTTCCTGGCCAAGGAACCTTTGCTACCTGACCTATGACCCGGCAGTGAAGCTCTGCACCCCCACGTGTGCTTAGAGGCGCAGATGTTAGCAGCCCTTGAATAGCACAGGATTTGTCCGGCTAGGTGCCTAAGATGTTAGCGGCCAGAGAAGGTGCGAATAAGGCAGACCACTCCTTCCTGCAAACCTACCACAAAAGCGAACAGGACCGGCAAGACAGTCACCAGGAAGGAGCTTTATGGTAGAGTCAAAGTGCATGCCAAGGAGGAAGAGATATGCTGGGGGTTTGTAAAAGGCGACTGCGCATGGGGAGCGGCTTGCAAATTCCGGCACATATGTACTGCTGCTTTCCTCAATTTGCTATTTTACATAGATTGTACATAGTTTGTACCTTTCTAATGTATGTAACTGTTCTCTTGTTTCTTACTTGTTACTTACTTCATATCATCTGTAAAGCGCTGTGATAACCTTGCATGTTTGCGCTATATAAAACTTTATAAATAAATATGTAACTAATGCGGTGGGGCCACCTAGTAACCGAACGTAGAAAAAGTAAGGGCGGAATTGGGAAGAGAGAGCACAGTAAAAAGTGATGCCCCCACATGTCAGCTACTGTTGACCCCGCGGTTGGAAAGAGTTTAACAAATAAAGGCTGCTTGGCTCCCAGTTTTGAACTGTCCCCCACTCTCACAGACTAGACGAAGCTCAGGCCTTGGGTACATGAGTAGTGTGGAGCCAAGGACGTGGCAGTGCTGCTGGTAGGGTGGGCAGAAGGCTTCCCAGGTCCTCCCCAGCAAACAGTAGGAGCAGTAAAAACCAGAAGTCGGGAACAAAAAGCCCGGATGTAGTTATGGGGAAAAAAAAAGAAATAAAGCTATGAAGGGTTCAGGGACTACTCTCCGAGCCACTACTGCCTGACGTCATCGCCTCACCATTGGAGGTGGTCTCACAGGAAGACCCAGGTCAGTTCAGACTAATCCACCTTTGCTTCTCTGAGAGAGATGCAGTCAGTGACTGGACCCAGGATGAGCAACGCTCAGTGTCCTACAGCTGGGTCAACGATGCAACAGGACTGGTAAGAGGCAGGAACAGGGACAGTGATGGCTAAAGCAGGCTCAGCCTGTCAGCTCCTGCAAGTACAGGGCAGTGATGGCTAAAGCAGGCACAGGGTCAGCCTTTCAGGTCCTGCGGGTAGAGGGCAGTGATGGCTAAAGCAGGGTCAGCCTTTCAGCTCCTGCGGGTAGAGGGCAGTGATGGCTAAAGCAGGCTCAGGGTCAGCCTTTCAGCTCCTGCGGGTAGAGGGCAGTGATGGCTAAAGCAGGCTCAGGGCCAGCCTTTCAGCTCATGCAGGTAGAGGGCAGTGATGGCTAAAGCAGGCACAGGGTCAGCCTTTCAGCTCCTGCGGGTACAGGGCAGTGATGGCTAAAGCAGGCTCAGGGTCAGCCTTTCAGCTCATGCAGGTAGAGGGCAGTGATGGCTAAAGCAGGCTCAGGGCCAGCCTTTCAGCTCCTGCGGGTACAGGGCAGTGATGGCTAAAGCAGGCACAGGGTCAGCCTTTCAGCTCCTGCAGGTACAGGGCAGTGATGGCCAAAGCAGGCTCAGGGTCAGCCTGTCAGCTCCTGCGGGTACAGGGCAGTGATGGCTAAAGCAGGCTCAGGGTCAGCCTTTCAGCTCCTGCGGGTACAGGGCAGTGATGGCTAGAGCAGGCTCAGGGTCAGCCTTTCAGCTCCTGCGGGTAGAGGGCAGTGATGGCTAAAGCAGGCTCAGGGTCAGCCTTTCAGCTCCTGCGCGTAGAGGGCAGTGGTGGCTAAGGCAGGCTCAGGGTCAGCCTTTCAGCTCCTGCGGGTAGAGGGCAGTGATGGCTAAAGCAGGCACAGGGTCAGTCTTGACCCTGCTCCCCGTGAGAACAGTCCAGCCCGAACTGCCAAGCCAGGGCCTCCCTGGACCGGAATCAAGCATCCTGGGACCGGTTTCGGGGTATCACCCCCTCATCAGTCAGGCTAGCTTGACTCCAGTGGCATGGAAAGCACACGACCCACGTCTGGCCATACCCGTCCCACTCGGGGTGACAACTGCAAAAAGAACAATCAAAACGCAGCCTAACAGACTCTTCTAGCCCAGTTCAACAGTACCGTCATCTGGTGACCACCCTGTGTACCCTTATGCCAGCCGAAGCTAGATGCAGACTCAGCAGGAAGTGAGAACTTCGGGTGGTGCTCTTGGCACAGCTTGGTGTGCCAGAAGATAGCCGGCAGCGTGGAGGACAAAGGGGCTAGTGAAGGAAAACACCATGCTTGAACTATTCCCCATTGTCACCACATGTCATATCTGGCATTCACAGCTGAAAACTGTATGGCCACACAGTTGCTAAGGGGTACAAGTAATACCGTTGGAGATGCCCATTGCTTAATTTGTGCCAATGTTTGCCAGTGCGTAGCACCAGCACTTAATTCTTAACACTGGCACTTACTTATGACTCTTCACCACATGGTGGCGCTGTGTGTCTATTTTTGAGCAAAGCACACCAGTTTAACAATTAAATGCACATTTAAACATTTCTTCCAGGCCATTCTTGCTGCTTTGGGTGGGCTGGAAATGCCCAAAGTGTCAAATTTCTAGGAGTGTGATGTTTAGTAGGGAGTGTTTAGTCTGGCATGTGGCAGTGATGCAGTTGCAGTCGGCAGTGTAAGCTGCAGTGGCCTACTGAGCGACACCCTGGGCCCTGACTCTTCATTGTTTACAAATTTAGCACTGCTGAGGCCCTCTTTTGGATTCAGTGGATAAAGTCTTGGACAGGTGGCAGCATTTGCAGGTCAACAGATGACACACAGAACTCTGGGACTTAAAAGATCGAGATGGTTATAACGGTGCCTGTATGTGACCCCTGCTCAGGGGTGGGCTGTGAGACCCCTGCTTAGGGGTGGGCTGTGGGACCTCTGCTTAGGGGTGGGCTGTGGGATCCCTGCTCAGGGGTAGGCTGTGGGACCCCTGCTTAGGGGTGGGCTGTGGGATCCCTGCTCAGGGGTGGGCTGTGGGATCCCTGCTCAGGGGTGGGCTGTGGGACCCCTGCTCAGGGGCGGGCTGTGGGACCCTGCTCAGGGGTGGGCTGTGGGACCCCTGCTTAGGGGTGGGCTGTGGGATCCCTGCTCAGGGGTGGGCTGTGGGATCCCTGCTCAGGGGTGGGCTGTGGGATCCCTGCTCAGGGGGGGGAGGGCTGCGGGACCCCTGTTCAGGGGGGGGGGCTGCGGGACCCCTGCTCAGGGGTGGGCTGTGGGACCCCTGCTCAGGGGTGAGCTGTGGGTTGGTTTTGTCTCGTTCAATCGCTGCAGTATTGACTCAGAGCCACTGAGCTGCATTGTTTGAGCAGTCATTCTGTTTACACGCACCCACCCAGAGTCTCTCGGTTTGCCGGCCCTGCTTGTCCACCCCCACAGTGTCCCGGAATCAGAGTCATGCGACAGACAGAGAAAAACAACAAATGATCACATTTTCATGAATGGAAAACACAGAAAGCTTCAAAGCGGGGCACTTTTTCTCGATGAATGTACCCCGCAGTGAGTCACGTCACTCAGGGGCAACAGCAGTAGCTGTAACTAGGGTCAATCTAGGCCAATCACAGGAGTCTGAAGGAAAAATACCTAAACTCCGTGTTCAAGGACAGACCCAACAGTGCTGCGAGGCCATGGTATTGCCAAAGCAGCGCTACAGATCTCTGATAATCTAACATTTCTGCCAACAGTGTTGCAAGCATGGGGAAGAGGTCGGTGTTTGATGCTGACCACTGAGCTTACTGCGTTTTTCAAAAAATTATCGAGCAGTTTTCCATAGCGCCAACTTGGTCCAAGGGCATCAGAGACCCTCTCACTAGAACAAGAAATAAAGGATCAATAACAGACAGCAAACAACAGACAAGCAGCAAAGAAACCAGACCGAGCAGTGCACATCGGGGACGGCAGGCCGAGTGGTTCGGTCCGGATAGAGTGGACGCGTCTGCAGAGGGGACGCGGAGGGTGACCAGAGCTTTACCCAGAGAGGACTGTGAGCTCCTTTTAAATGTGGGGGGACCGGGGGCTGTGGAAGACCATACCGGTTCCCTTTCTGCTGCTTTAGGTTATGTAAGTTGAGCATTCCTTTAGATTGGGACCCAATCTACTATACCTCTTACTCTGTGTAGGACTTGTACAGCAGGGACTTTGATGCGGTGCCACTACACTTACCTACAAAGTCTTGGGGCTCGTGGGACTCCGATACGAGCCTATATGTTTCAATGATTCTCTACATAATATAAGGTATGCTCGAGGATAGGACAAAGCTTTAGGGTTTCACTACTATCTTTTAACTAGGGTTTTGCATCAGTTGTCCTTATGGTTTTGTTTCTTGTCTATTTTTAGTACCTATACTTGAAGACTGGACAGACTGAATGCCAGTTATACTTTTAAGCGTTGCCTAAATCTTAACTTCACATTTTCGACTTTGGACAGTGCGTATTAGGTATGCATTATAAGACCTTTTGTAATTGTATATACTATGCACCTGTTGTATACGGGCGAGAGGAATGGTTGGAAGTTAGCTTTTAATATGACTTCCGTTTATTAGTATTAACTTCTAATTACCAGCGCTAAGTGTCTGACTATATGGTCTGTGTGAGATCTAAATATGGACCTATTGTAATGCCCATAAGGTATAGCAATTTGAACTGAATCCAATATATTTTTCATAGATTATATTATTATGAGAGATAGGACCTGACAAAATTCGCCTTCTTTGCTAATACGATGTTTTTTCCCTTATAATGTTACCTCCAATTCTGGCAGTCCTACTCTACAATTAAAAAATCAAAGTATCTGGCTCCACTCTATTGCTGTGATACATCCCATACTATTGAGGGATTCCGAAGACTTTAAACTACGATTGTCTCAACTATTTTAGAGGTATAAATAAATTATTTTAAATTCAGTTAGAACACTTATCTGACGCGTTTTTGTCTAATTTTTTCTACTCTTTTTTCTTTTTTGGCTTCACCATTTTCAGGGGCTTTCCTCAAGATTCCTGACGGTCACGTTTTTCACTTTTTCCTCTTTTCTAATTATTCACACTTTCTTTTCTTACTCACAACTCACAATTGCTCGCGGGTGTTCTATGTAACAGTGTCTTTAAAATTTTCGGAAATAGGCACTACTTGTGTAACCAAACTATTATAACACAGTTGGGTCATTGGTCTAAAGCTGGTTTGGTAGAGTATTTGCGATCTTTACAATGTCTTTCATCCTTCTTGGAGATATAATAATGCAGAGATATTATACCATATAACAAAATATGTCCAGTATAATATTGAGTGTTGGAATGTACATCTCTTTGAACAGCCTTGAAGAGGTCGTTTGACGACGAAACACGTGTCGGCTGTCAGCTTCAACAACATTCACTACGTGTCAACATATTCAAGATCATTCTTTGCATTCTGAATTGCTTTGTACTTGAAAGACCATTGTTTTTTTTTTAAATATATTTTTATTTTTGTCGTGCAAAAACAAGAATCAAAAGAAAACAAAACAAAATCAGGTACAGTCGTACAGTGGCATTCATATACCGTCCGTATCACAAGTAATCCCACATTAGTATCCCATAGGGCCACTCGAACCTCCAAGTCCCACCCCAGCACACAACTTTGTAGTAATATCTCATGCGTCATCCCCTTCTGGGCTGCCAGGCAACAAGAGAACCAGTACTCATGGTTGGGGTGAAGGAGGAACTCCCAAAAGGCCCGCTAGCCATCACCCAACCCGCCGTCAAACCCATAATATGTCCTCCATTTGCCCCATACCCTGCTGAACTTTTTCGGGCATCCTCTCGACTTATAGGTGACTCTTTCTGCTGCCATGTACATGTCCATTCCCACCTTCCACTCTCGGAGCTGGGGCGCCAGTACCGTTGAAAGACCATTGTTGATACATACAAAGATGTTTTTGTTTACTATTAAAACAACTGACAACAAAGTCAGCAGTGAAACTTATTAGTGGCTGTGCTCTGTAATTAAGTAATTGTTGTTGCGGAAGAGCTGGCGGAGGAGAAATCCATATCCCTGTCCCACCGACAAAGAACTCCTGTTTCATATAGCGTCCGTACCTGAATGAAGGGGACAGCCTTTACAGCGTGGCTCGAACTACGCAGTGCCTTTACAGCGTGACTCAAACCATGCAGTGCCTTTACAGCGCGACTCGAACCACGCAGTGCCTTTACAGCGCGACTCGAACCACGCAGTGCCTTTACAGTGCGACTCGAACCACGCAGTGCCTTTACCGCGTGACTCGAACCATGCAGTGCCTTTACAGCGCGACTCGAACCACGCAGTGCCTTTACCGCGTGACTCGAACCACACTGTGCCTTTACAGCGCGACTCGAACCACGCAGTGCCTTTACAGCGTGGCTCGAACCATGCAGTGCCTTTACAGCGCGACTCGAACCACGCAGTGCCTTTACAGCGCGACTCGAACCACGCAGTGCTTTTACAGCGCGACTCGAACCACGCAGCGCGACTCGAACCACGCAGTGCCTTTACAGCGCGTCTCGAACCACGCAGTGCCTTTACAGCGAGACTCAAACCACGCAGTGCCTTTACAGCATGACTCGAACCACGCAGTGTCTTTATAGCGTGGCTGAAACCAGACAGTGTCTTTACAGTGCAGCTCAAACCACGCTGTGCCTTTATAACGCGGTCCAAACCCCTAATGCGTCTTTACAGTGCATTCCTTTACCACGCAAGTCATTACAACATCTTGCTTTAGGAGAAGTGTTGTCGGACTGTTGTTGGACTTTAAGTCCAACACTTTCCCTACTGTTGCACAGACTAGAGTTGGGAAAGTAAATTATACTATTTTCAAGTCCAGTGCCCCCCTAAGGCAAGTAGTTGTAAAGACTTGCGTGGTAAAGGAATGTGTTGTAAAGACACTTTCGTGGTTCGGACCACGTTGTAAAAGCTTGAGTGGGAAATGCATACTTGGTTCAAACATACAACCGAATAAAGGGGGCTCCATCATTCCTCAATCCTCCTTAAGTGCCAGGGACAGTCGGTTTTCTAGCCACATAACAGGGCGAGACGTTGTTGAGTGCTTTGTGAGTGATGCGTACAGTCTTAAATCGGGCTCTTGCTTTGATGAGGAGCAATTTTAGGATACGCAGGACAGTAGAGATGTGGTTACCTTTTCTTGTGACTTGTTACAAAAGGAGTGGCTGAGGGAAGTACCTTCTCTCAGTGGTTCTAGATGTGTTTTAGGGAGACTGGATATTGATATATATTTGTAAAGCGCAACGAATGCCCAAGGGCGTCTTGGTGCTGACGTCTGTAAGGAACTGTACTGTGGTAACAAGATTAATGGAAGTTAAAGAGGGAAGGAGAAGAGCCAGCATTTGAGATGTTTCCTAAATGATTTCCTTCGGCATCTGAGGCGCGAGTTCCCATAGTCCAGTCTGGAGAGAACCAGTGCACGGTCCAGTGCCTGGATCTTGGACCCAGCACAAGGCAGGTACCTGGTTGACCCCGTGGCCCAGGGGGTGCAGCTTGAGGCTGGGTCTAAACTGGAATGGCGTGGTGTGCAAAAAACAATGGATTTAACCCAGATCTGTGACTAGGGTTGAATGTTTGATTAATTTAGCATTCTGTCCATCATCTGTTCTTTTTGTATTTGTTGCCCTAAGTGGGAAGGGAATGCCCAGACCTGGGTCCTGTGCATGCTATGCCACCAGATTCAAGCTAGCCTGGCTGATGAAGGGTGTTACCCCAAAACCGGTCCCAGGATGCTTGTTTCTGGTCCAGGGAAGACCTGGCCTGGCAGTTTGGGCTGGACTGTTCCCATGAGGAACAGGGTCAAGACTGATACTAGAATGGCATGGGGAGCAAAAAAACAATGGATTTAACCCAGATCTGTGACTGCGGGTGAATATTTGATTAATTCGGCATTCCGTCCATCATCTGTTCTTTTTGCAGCCACTGAGCTGCCTTGACTGAGCAGTTATCCTACTTACAGACAGCCACCCAGAGTCTCTCGGTTTGCCGGCCCTGCTTGTCCACCCCCACAGTCTCTCGGAATCACAGTCATGCGACAGACAGAGAAAAACAACAAATGATCACATTTTCATAAATGAAAAAAACAGAAGGCTTCTGAGCAGTGCACTTTTTCTCGATTAATGTATCCCGCAGAAAGTCACGTCACTCAGGGGCAACAGCTGTCATGCTCACAACTCCCAAGAGTTCTTCAGTGTGGCCGGGGTCTTCTAGAATCTGTTCCCTGGTGTTAGGTGATCCACTTGATCCCTACGCTCTAGTACAGCGAACTCCAGTGTCCATCAAACATCTCTTCCTTGCACCAGGATCCACTGTAGATGAATATAGCACCTTACATCGCAAGCGTTTACAACGCATGCGATTACAATGCGGTTGTTACCACGACCGCGTTGTTACATCGCAGTACATTACAACGCAAGTCGTTACATTGACTTGCTGTAGGGACGCGCTGGACTTAGCAATAGCATAATTTACTATTCCAACTCCAGTTTGCGCAACAGTAGGGAAGGTGTTGGAATAGTAAATTATACTATTCCTAAGTCCAGCGCGCCCCTACAGCAAGTCGATGTAACAACTTGTGTTGTAATGTACTGCGAGGTAACAACGCAGTCGTTGTAACGACCGCGTTGTAATCGCATGCGTTGTAACGCATGCAATGTAATGGCTGTTTCCCCTGTGGATAGCACGGTCACGCAGTGGCGTAACGAAGCTTGAGGTAAGTACATTGAGGGGGCCCCCCATGCTCCGGACTCAGTCAGGAGCTGTCGGGCCAGGGGCCACCCGTGCACAGTGCTGGACGGGGCCCCTGAAGCTTGGGCCCTACCACACCACAGGGGTTGCGGCGGCTAATGTTACGCCACTGCTGTAACTGTCGCACAAACCGCAATCCTGACTTTGTCCCACGCGGTCTTGGATCGGATCCCTGACAGAATATCCCAAATCAAAATGTCTCGTGGGCAGAATATTGCGTCAAAAAGATCGAGGAGTAAAATATCGAGAAGGTAAATGCAAATAGGTAAGTGTAGATTTGCTGTTCTTAACTCCACTTCTATGTACCTTGAAGATATATATATCGTCAAGGTACATATATGTGCTGTTATATATAGCAAAACTTTGCCTACCTATAGAAACTTACCTTCACAATATTTTTGTCCTCAATATCCATGTCACAATATTTTTTCCCACGATCTCTTTGTTTCTGATATTCTGTCCAAATACTCTTGGATTAGTTTGTGGGTCCCTGCCATTCTTTATTCCCAGGTCTATCTCACCCCGCTGCTGAGTTTTGACAGAATTGATAGAGTGACCCTGCTGAGAAGCCCCGCTCTTCCCCACCGAAGGGTGGAAGCCAAACCACTGCCCTCTGGTTCCTGTCCGCAGTCTTGAGGTGTCTCCTGCAGGGCCCATGGTCCTCTGACCCTGCTAAGAAGCCCCGCTCTTCCCCACCGAAGGGTGGAAGCCAAACCACTGCCCTCTGGTTCCTGTCCGCAGTCTTGAGGTGTCTCCTGCAGGGCCCATGGTCCTCTGACCCTGCTAAGAAGCCCCGCTCTTCCCCACCGAAGGGTGGAAGCCAAACCACTGCCCTCTGGTTCCTGTCCGCAGTCTTGAGGTGTCTCCTGCAGGGCCCATGGTCCTCTGACCCTGCTAAGAAGCCCCGCTCTTCCCCACCGAAGGGTGGAAGCCAAACCACTGCCCTCTGGTTCCGCAGACTAGAGGTGTCTCCTGCAGGGTCCAGGACTCTCATTCCTTCTATATCACAGCTAGCTTGCAGTTGGTGCTTCTGGCTTGAGAGGGGTCATCAGCAGCAGAGCCTTTGGATGGGGGCACCTGGTTGGCAAAGAGTGGAAGGTTATCCCCCCCAGGGTCTAACAATGAAAGATGGGAGGGCATGTCACTGACCTGCAGGATGGATGTCTTCTGCCCCTGACTTCCTTCCTGTTGAATGATGGGTGTTGTTCCAGCACCTACCAGTGCCACTGACACGACCTTCACAAGTGTGTGTCAGGGAGTAGCCGGCACTGTGCCCCACACAGACGCTTCACTCTCTTCTTTGGACTCTGCCAGCTCACTGCTGCTCATTGTTGGAGCACCTGCTGTGTATGAGACTCGCTGCCCAGAGCTCTGACCTCTGACCCGGATTCCATAGTGGTGGAATCAGGCCTGGCACCCCAAGAGCCTCAGGGGCAGGCGATCCTCAGGGCTCTGTATTATCCAGGCCTGGCACCCCAAGTGCCTCAGGGGCAGGCGATCCTCAGGGCTCTGTATTATCCAGGCCTGGTACCACAAGAGCCTCAGGGGCAGGCGATCCTCAGGGCTCTGTATTATCCAGGTCTGGTGGCTTAGTGGACTAATGCTTGTAGGGGCCTGTGTTCGACCTTGTGGTCACAGGTTCAAATCTCAGCGGGCCCACTCAGCCTTTCATCCTTCTTTTTTTTTTCCCAAAAAAGATTTATTGTGTGTTGCCCAAGTTACACAGCTTTATCGTGCCTACAACCCTGGGGCCGGCTGCGTGTAATATCAACCATCTAGAATCAAGTACACAGCTTACATGCCAACATCCCGGGGGACCGGCAGCGAATTTATCTGGGACAAAAAATCTACGTTAGATCTTATAAGGCAACATTAATAACAATAATAGCGTCCTTTACAATCCTGTGCATACTATTCGCCAATAAACGAGTAAACTATAAACTTCCCCCCCATCCCTCCCCCCATCTGCCAACATCTGCTCAATCTGCCCACCTTCAATTCTGCGTTGCAGGCCTATTTACACGTGATATCCGGCCCCCATATCTGGTCCCCGCGTACCACCCCTCATCATGCATCTGAAGGCGGCATCAGGACATCCTTGTCGTCCACCATCCTGATATTTCCCGCACCTGAGCCACAGCCAAATCATGCAATTCACGTAGCCATGTCTCCACAGTGATCCGCACCCCCCGACTCCAACCAATTCACGTATGGCTCCCATATATCTACTGGCCGAGACCTGCTTGGCATCAATTCCCAGTATCGAGTCAACTGATCTTTACAATATGTGACAGTATGCAGCCAACCAGCAACCGCAGGGGGCTGTGGTCTCTTCCAGTGCATTGCCACTTGTCGCTTGGCCAGTAGCAGCAGCATGGACACCATTTTACGAGATCCTTTTGGGACTTCCAAGACAAATCCCAGTAACGTGACCAACGGTGTGAGTGGCACCTGTACAGTGGTAATGTCTCCAATGTGTCTGACTACCTCCAGCCAAAACTGCGCTATCGATCTACAGGACCACGCCAGATGTAGGAATGTTGCGTTATGGTGTCCACATCTCCAGCACGTGGTGTCTGGGTGTAGCCCCATACGGTGCAATTGCACCGGCGTGCGGTACCCCCTATGTATAAAGTTGAAGTGTGTCAGCCGTAGTCTATAGTTCGGCGATAGATGCTCCAGTTGCGAGCAACAATATTCCCATTGTTTGTCTGTAATTAATAATTCAGAATCACGTTCCCAGTCCGCCTTTGAAGTGTACGATGCAATGGGAGATGTGTTTTGTGTGATACTGTATACGCGTGTGATCAATTTCTTGGGAGAGGGGTTAGACAATATATCCTCCAATGCAGGCAGAGTCGGTGGTTCCTGAGGGTAGTCAGTGTACCGTGCTTTGCAAGCTGCCCTGAGCTGATAATACAGGAATGTGTCGGAGAACGAAGGTGACTGCTCTTTGCACATTTGCTGTAATGATAAGAACGTATCGTCCGGATATAAGTCGCTGCCCTTCACCAAGTTATGCGCTTTCGCCCGCGATGTGGTTGTCTTATCTGTCAGCGGTGTCAGCAGCGGATTGCCCCCTATGGGCATAGATGGAGCATACAATTCCTTTACGCCCGCCCTTTTTGCTATTCCCCTCCATGCCCACCGTGTCGCCTCAACCGTATTGATTTCCTGATGAGGTCTTTTGTAGTGTTGGTATACTGCCGCATGTATTGGAATCGGGGCGACCTTGTCCATTTCTATCGCTACATGCGGCTGATACGGATTCGGGTGCTGCCAGAAATGTAGATATTGCGCCTGCGCACCATATGCATAAAGCTCAAAATCAGGGGCACCCAGCCCCCCTTGACTAAAAGGCAGCGTCAGCAAGTTCCAGGCGACACGAGGTTGCCTTCCCGCCCACACCAGTTCAAGTATAACTGTCCGGAGGCGCCTGAAAAAGTGCGCGGTGAGCGGCATTGGAATGTTTACAAATAAATATAATAACTTTGGTAACAGAACCATTTTTGTAATTGCTATACGACCCAGCAGCGAGAGTGGCAAGTGTTTCCACCTCTGCACCTTGGTTTCTATCCAGTCCATAACCCTACCGTAATTTGCCGTCCACAATTCCTGCAGAGACCTACTTATAACAATGCCCAGGTACCGTATCTCGCCTCCCGCCCACTGTATGGGATATTCCGTGTCACATGGGATAGTCTCATCCGTGAGTGCTAGGATCGTGGATTTTGTCCAGTTGATTTGGATCTTCGTCAGGCCGCCGTACCTAATCAATTCCCTCATTACCACATCAAAGTTATCCTTAGGGTTAGTCACATAAATCGTCATGTCGTCTGCATACATCGAGATCAAAAGCCCTCTGGACGTGAAGCCTATGCTCCTGTGCGTGTGATGTTGGCGGAGTCTGGCCACCAGGGGTTCAGTAGCAATGGCGAAGAGTAAGGGCGACAAAGGGCAACCCTGTCTCGTGCCACGTGTGATGATAAAGGAGTCCGACACCTGTCCATTTATCCGCACCCTCGCCACCGGGTTCGTGTAGAGAAGTTGAATTTGTTTGATGAATATGGGGCTAAGTCCCATGCGGGAGAGCAAGAGAAAGAGAAACTTCCATTCTAGTGAATCGAAAGCCTTGGTGGCATCCAGCAATGCCGCCACGGCCTGTACATGAGGGGCCAGGTAGTGTAGGAGTCCGAACAACGTGCGCAAATTATGAGCAGTCGACCGCCCCGGTATAAATCCGGATTGGTCCGGGAGTGCGATCTGTGGTAGCATTGGCTGCAGCCTATTTGCCAGAAGCTTGGCGTATATCTTAGCATCGAGATTTATTAACGACAGCGGTCTGTAGGAATCAGGAGAAGTGGGATCTTTATCAGGTTTTAGCAAAGCTATTATCGTGGCTTCCCTCAGGGTGGGGGGGAGTGTACCTGTGTCCATTGCTTCCAGATACATATGCAATAATCTAGGAGCGAGAATGTCAGCGTATTCTTTGTAAAAGGCAGCTGTCAGTCCATCTGCACCGGGGGCCTTATCAGACGGCATACTGCTGATGACTTGCAGTATATCTTCCGCCGTGATTGGCAGTTCCATGTACTCCCGGGCCCCATTATTAAACCACGCCAGCGCCACCGTATCTAAATAGTCAGTTATGTCTTCTAATGTCGGGTCCGTACAGGACGTGTACAGGCGCTGATAGTAATGGGACATGGTGGCCAGAATGTCGTGTGGTGTCCTGGCTACCGTACCATCAGCTGTCCTCAGTTCCATGATGTATTCAGCTCCTCTCGGAGCTCGCAGTAGGCCCGCCAGTGTCTTCCCGGATCTATCCCCCTCCCCATAACGTCTGGCCTGTGTGTACTTGTGTAAATAAGCCATTTCCCTCTCTGCCTCCTCTTGAAACTTCGTCAGTTTAGACCTAATCGACGCAGTAATGGAAGGGGAGGATTCTTTGGAAATCCCGCTCTAATTCTCCTATTTCATGTTCCAACTGTCCTAGCGTATTACGAATATCCTTAAGAACACCTGTCTTTAACGCTATACAATTCCCCCTGGCTACCACCTTAAATGCCTCCCACAGCACCCCAGGCGACTCTACCGATCCCTCATTCAGCGTGAAGTATTCTTCTATTTTCCCTCTCAGTTCTTCCCTGAAAACCTGGTCTAGTAGGGCTTCCGACGGAAACCTCCAAGCAAATGGCTGTATGTATGGCTCGGGAATTTGCAGTGTCAATACCGTAAGTGTGTGGTCAGAGAAAGTGTGAGGGTAGTGTGTTGCATCTGTGACCCAGGTGTGAACATCCTTCGTCACCAGCCAGTAGTCTAACCTAGACCACGAACCCCGGTGATGTGTTACACATGTGCCTTCCCTCACTGTTGGATGCAATGCCCTCCAAGAGTCAATCAAATGGAGATCTAGTATGATATCAGCCAGTGTCTGGGCAGCTCTGGGATGATGTTCGCGGGACACTCCCTGTCGATCTAGTATCGTTGACAGTACTACATTAAAATCTCCTCCCCATAAGATCGCCATCTTCCCCAATGCCTGTATCTTCTGACAGATATGCTGGAAAAATTCTGGACTGCCCGTGTTTGGCCCATAGGAATTTACTATCACCAGCGGGGTATCGTATAGCGTGCCCTGCAGAAGTATGAACCTCCCTTCTCCGTCTGTGATGGTATGGTGCGTTTTCCATTGAAGGCCTCTATGTATCAGGATTGCCACCCCCCTGGAGTATGTCGAGTAGACCGCCGCCGCTATCTCCCCCCACCTAGCGTTCCTGAGTGTACCTGCCGCCGTAGCCGGTAAGTGTGTTTCTTGGAGTAGACAGATATCAATCCCGCGTCTCAAGAGATAAGATTGAACCAGTCTCATTTTCCTACGATCATTCAGACCCCTAATATTCCATGAAATACATTTGAGTGAAGTCATTTGCGCACCCCGGCCACTAGCGCCCATTGTAGAAAGTGATTATCCTATGCATGCGAGTCAGTCTTCGGGGGCAGCGCAACCATACAAACATGGCAGTGTTATTCACGTTCAGTAGATTCGTGCATTTCGATGCAGTGTGTGGCAGATGAAACAGGCAAAACATAACTTCCCATCCACCCCCCCCCCCCACACCAACCCCCCAAACAGGTTGTGACATCTCCCTCCCATTCCCCATAAACTGTAACCTATTGGTCCACAGTAGTGAACTCGTGGGACTCATCCCATGGAGGTACGTGAGGTCGCCGGTATTACTCCCCTACACTCTTGGCAGGGTGGCCGATCCAATAACATACACCAAGGGCAGTAAACCCAATCTCTCAAACATAACCACTAGGTTCCAATCCAATACATTTCAATGAAACATGGCATAAGTATCATTAGAAACTTTACAAGACTTAAAATGTTCGAGTGCAGCAAAGTTCACTAGTATACGGCCAAAGGGCGGTCCCCATGTAATACTTATCTGGACATCCTGCGAGCCGGTCCGGGAGTATCAATCATTATCACTCAGGTTATTGACCGTCTGGGAAGCATTGGTCGTCTCCCGCTGCTTTTGCTCTTTTGCCAGCTGTTTCGCATAAGACATGGCGGCTTTCGCGTCCGTAAAAAAGGTCGGCTTTCCAGGCCCTTGAACCCTCAATTTCGCAGGATATATCAAAGCATATTTAGTTCCGATCTGTTGAAAAATCCTTTTCGCGGGAAGAAACTCCCTGCGAGCAGCCTGAACCTGTTGTGTATAATCAGGGTACAATGCGATATTATTACCTTTATATTGTATCTCACCCCTGTCCCTCGCCAGCCGGAGTTTCGTGTCACGGTCCCTGTAGTTGAGCACCCTGGCAAGTATAGGTCGTGCCGGAGCACCCGGCCTCGGTCTTGGTCCCAAAGTGCGGTGCGCGCGCTCCACCAGGAACATCGCAGAGAGGTCTTGCCCAAATAGGTCAGTCATCATCATTTCTACATATTTTTCCATGTTGTGGATGTCCGTCGTCTCTGCCACCCCCGTTATGCGTATGTTATTTCTTCTCGACTTGGCCTCCAAATCCTCATTCTTTTGCCTGATAGCGTGTAGTACTCCTTCCATGTCTCACAACTTCTTGTCCATATCCGTTTGCCCCTCTTCCGTTTCTGTTACTCTTGTTTCTAGAACGCTAAGGCGGCCCTCCTGTTTCTCTACTCGCTGTGTAATTCTATCCATTCGTTCTGCCAGTGAGTCCATCTTCGTGTCAATCCCTTGGAGGCTGGATTTCAGATCTTTAAACATCGCCCGGATATCTTCCTCAGGTGTCTGTGTCGTGACGGGCTCCTCGTTCTGGTCTGGCTGTGCGGCATCACCCTCCGCCGCTCTATTATTTTTCTTGTCAAAGGTGATCTTGGGCTGCCGCGTGTCCGGTTTCCCCATTGCGTCGCCCCTCGTCCGGCGCTGCGGCAGCGGCTGCAAAGATCCTTCTCCTTTATTCGTTGCACACATGCACCAGCTGTGCTCCCTGCTAGGGTGGTGCCTAACTCGCGGTCTTCGGGGACGCCTCACTCCTGTACTCCATTAAGCCCAGGTAGGATGAAGCGGCACACATAAACACGCCGGAACCATGAGCTGGCGATCTCGGCTGCAAGTGTCCCCCTTCACGGCTGCTCAATATAATCCGCAGGCAGCCTAGCACCCAGTGTGTGAGTTCCCAACTGCCGCACCGTGGCGCCAAACACCCCCTCCCGGCAACGCCAGGCGGTACTATCATCGCTTGGACACTCACTCTGCTTACCCACCGCAAATGGCGTCCGTCACCGCGTCTCCACAGGCCGCCGTGGGTCGCAGATCCTTTCCTGCCTTACACTGTGTGTGTCCAACCACCAGATGTGGGTGACTAGTCAGCGGCAACACCCTTGTTATAATATAGAAGTCTCAATGGCGTGCACACCTCTATATTAATGAGCTCCTTTTCGCCTTATCTGCCTCCCTCTTCCAGCCATCTATAACACGCCACTATCTGCCAGCATGTAGATTTAATTATATATGGGCCCTGCAGCCGCCATGCCGGATCGATCGTACTGCATCAGCAGGCCTGCATACACTTGTCGCACTTCCAAGCGGGGCCCCCGCCGCACTGCCAATATACGAGCCCCCACTGAGTGTCCCAAAACGCTCCACAGGCCCAGCACGTTCCGTCTCCTGCAAGGCTCAGAAGGGCAGTGCAAGGCGGACCTCTCTCGTCTCTGTCCCCCAGCACGTTCACACAAAATGGCGGCCTCGCAAGCTCTTCCTTCTCCTGCTCGCTCTCCACTCTGGGCGCTCAATTCCTTGGTGCATCCGTGCAGCTACCGGGGCCAGGACATGCTCATACCACAAAATTGGTCGCAGAGCCCTGCCGCATCGCACCATGTATGGCGCCTCAGGGCGCCGCGCGTCGGCAGTCCGCGAGCTCAGACCTCTGTGTCTTTCACCGGTGCCGCCTATGCCGTCCTACAATCCACACACCAGGCACTATTGCGTTCCCCTCCGGAGCCTCTTGTGTCCATCCGAGAGGTCCGACTCAACCTCCGCAGGACTTTACAGCGGCAAGCGAAGTGCCCAGTTGTCTCGCTCCGGTCCCTGTGCAGCACTCGCTCCGGCCGGATCCTCCACGCCAGGCCGCGGCTTTTCTCCCGCGGCCGCGGTGCTAGGCCTCAAACACTGCCCGGCCGCCGTTCCAGTCGCCGGCCCCCAAAGCCGCCGAAAAGCACCTTTACTGTGTCGCCTCTTCGCCCGGCTGTCGGCAGTTACGAGCTGGGTTCCCGTCCCCCGGGGTATAGTCGGATAACTTAAGGATTAATGAAGTCGGCCGGTGGAGCCGCTCTAAAGTGCGGCCATTCCGCAACTCAGCAAAGCCACACCCTGCCTTTCATCCTTCTGAGGGCAATAAAATGGGTACCATTGAGTTGGGTAACAATAAACATCTGTTATTCAGCGCCAAGATACCCTTGCTTGAACATGCGCTTTACAAGTACATGGTAGCTGCAGCAGCAAATGCAGTACCAACGCTTCTCCTTTTCTGGGCTGTGGTGGTGCTGGGACAGCTAACTCTCCCTCCTCTCCATCTGCAGACCTGCGAACTCACAGTGCCACCACGTGTCACACAAGATCAGCTCCCTTTACACGTGAAGAGCCGGTCATACGGTGGAAGGGAAGGTGAGCTGAAAACCCCTGCAATTTCCAGCTCGTCTCCAACAGCCAATGTCCATTTCGGTGTTTTGCAAACACCCCAGAACAACAGTAGCACCTTCAGCAGGCTCTTGGGCTTTGTTTTCGGGGAGGGAGAGAAGTTAATGGGGGTGGCGGCTAAAGTACATCTTAGTCAGTTGTGGCATGAGGCCCTGCCCCTCCACACAGAGTAAATTTAGTTTTATTTAAGAGGTTAGCTCTGCATCTGTCTGACCTCAGATGACTCTTTTTGGAAGTAGCACAGCTCCCAGGCCAGGTGTCTGTTTGCAGTACTCCCCCCCCCCACACACTTTTTGCCTGATTTTTGGTGTAACCTCGACAGGAAGTGCACAAGGTCACTGCCAACCATGTCCCCTGTGCCAGAGCTCCTTCCCTAAAACTGTACCTTTTGTTTCCCAGTTGACACCACTACAGTACCCCTTGTAAGTCCCTAGTAAGTGGTACTCCTGGTACCTAGGGCATTGGCACTGAAGAGGGACCCCAAGGGTAGCAGCACGAATTGTGCCACCCTAGTGTCTCCTCACCAAGGGTAGGTCAGACACCCCTCTTGCAGGCCTTAGCCCTAAGGCAGGGTGCACTATAAATCCTGTGAGGGCATATCTGCATGAGCATATATGCCCCTGCAATATCCATGTTGATTCCAGGATTTTGTAAGTGACCAGGGAAGCCATAGTAAGTACATGGGCTGGACACTCGTCATTACTAGTTCCCCAGCTCCACGATGGCTTCGCTGTGGAGTATGGGATGTTTGGTACCAAACATCTCAGCATAATAAACCTGCACTGATTCCAGTATCAGATTTATTCAAAATTGCAGACTAAGGACCCCTTAGAGGGGTTCCCTGAAACCTACCAACCCTTAGTGTGGTCACCGACTGGTCTAAGCCAGCCTGCTACCACCAGACAGGGTTCTGACCTCATGGGGAGTGTGCCTGCGCACTCTGAGGACAAGAACAATACCTTTCCTGGGTGGAGGTGTTGACAACTCCCCCTGGTCAGGAAGAGCCATCTGTGGCAGGGAGTTTCAAAGGCCTTGCTGCCTTTGTAATGCTAACCCAGCCTCTCTTGTTAGAAGGAGCAGGCCACCCCCCTTTTGGCGGGAAGACAGGTGGGAAAACATAGAGAGAATAGGAGGTGTGTCCCACTCTGCCAACTTCACCCCTCAGGTGCTGGAGGCGAGGTGCAGTACACTTTCCATTGCCCACCATCTTATAGATGGTGTGACCTATCCAATCAGAGCTAGGGCTATGTCCCCCTTCCCCAGGAGATGGGCATACTAGAGGGTGTAGACACCCCAGGTAAGAGGCCCATTGGCCACTACCTGTCACTCCCTTGTAACACCCTTAAATCTAGTATTTAGGAGGCATCCCCAGACCCTGAACTTCAGTTGTTAAAGACCTAAGAAGAGCCAGACGCCACAGAGTCGCACCAGCAGAGAAGACTGCAGAGAACTACTGACTTGTCCCCAGCCCTTCTCCATGATCCTGCGCCAAAAGACGACTTGTCCTGAAGCCCAGCAACCTCAGAAACCTTGGGAGAACTGCCTGCCTTTGACAAAGATCAAGATCTCCTGAGAACAGCGGACCTGTTTACCAGAAACAAACTTCAAGTAAAGGCCTCTGTGACCTGAAGAACCCCAAAATCCTGCTCCTGGTTCCACCTCTGCACCTGACGCCTCCGGCCCGAGTCCAAGTGGCCTACCGGTTCCAGTGAGTTTCCCCAGTGCTCCAGAGCCTGAGTCCATTGTGGGTTGACCCCTCCCGGACTCCTCAACGTCACCTTCAGCCTCTTCACGGAGACCCCCTCAACCGCAACCTGCTTCGGTAAACTGTTTCTGACCCCAAAAGACACCCCTGCACCTGCCGACCCTGGGCCTTGATGAAGCGGCCCAAAGGTGTCCCAAAGTCCCCGAGCATCGCAACTTACCTCTCTAGCTGTTGGTTCCCTTCGACCGGCCTCCTGGCCTGAATCTGCAACCCTTTTCCGATTTTGCCTTTCTCCATCGCTTTACATTGGGCACCTGATGCTGTGTTGGCACCCTGCACCCCGCCACCCCTGTGCCGCTGGTTGTGTAGTGTTGGTGCTGCTATGGACCCTGCTCAGTGCTTGCCCCCGGAGATTGGCCACCCAAGCTGCTGCTACTTACCTGTAAGCAGCCTCTGTCCGATTGTCTCATTCTTCATTGAGTTGTATTGGGCGCCCAACACCATATTTGCACCGTGCACCCGGCCGCCCCTGCACACTCTACCCCTTTTTGGTATAGAATATAGAGAGCCAGCTTCCTACATCCCTCCCTATGACCTTGTCCTATAGCTGTTCAAGCTAAGAGGTCTGAAGCAGATCCTAGAGGCGTAGATATGAGAGGAGCAGCTGATCTAGTGGCACCGGGGACCAGAAGCAGGAGGGGGCTCACTACTCCCAGTCATTCCTTTAGCCTCTAACCGCAGCTCCTGAGGGCACAGCAGGAACTCACTCATGCTGCATCGCAGGCCCAAGTGAGTTGTGGGTACCAGACACATGGAGGATGCAGAATGGATGCAAGGAGGCACCCCGGATGGCGGAGTTCAATGAACCCCAATGCTTCTACTGATTGACTGCTCCGTTGTTGCACTTGCACATATCCTCCTAGAGGCCGAGTGGCAGGCCCATAGTGCACTTACTTGTGTACTGAGCACTGCTGGGTCCTGGATGGAGAAGAAACAGGCATGGCCTCTGCACTCTTTCTAAAAACAAACATTGGCATTTTAGAATGCAAAAAATAAGCTATTAGCTTTGCCAATGCCTGTTTTTAAAACCGAATATTGAATTCAATATTTTCAACTGTAAGCATTCTAACATCGGGCTAGCAGGGGCGTTTTATGTCTAATTGAGAGTGTAGGACACTGTGTAGTAATAAGCATCATGGAAATGGTCTGTTAAAATAGCACATGCTTGACCAAAATACTGGAGCCTTGAGAGAGTCTGTTCATGACCTAGCCCCCCTCCCCCCCCCGAGACTGATGTTTGCAGGGTCCTCTGTTTTAGGATGAGGTGTCAGCAGAGTTATAGGGACCGTGCTGAACTGTGTACACTCTGCAATGTCGACTTTGTGTTTTTCCATCAGATGCTCTTGAACAAGGTATTAGCAGGAGCCCCAAGCAGCAGCATAACACCAAATGATGGGGCCCTCAAGGAACGGAAGTGGGGTCCCCCCAGATTACCACATCTTCTGTGGGCTGAGAGTGGTTCCCCCGGGCCCCACCTCTACCGCAAGGGATGAGGGGGCTCGCATTCCGCCCCTGGCCCTAAGTTTCCAGTTCTCTATGTGGTGTCTTTGCTGAGTGTATCGTCGAGCGACAGGTAACACTCGATCTGTTGCACTGTCACAAGACTATGAGGGCACTGGCCTAGAACAGAAAAATACACGAGATGGCACCAGTATATGTGTAATACTGTCGTACTCAGGGGTCCCTCTCTGAGTCCACGCCCGGCAAACAGCCACCTTTATTACAATAGTCCCTCATGGTGTGGGACAAACTACAACACACATTGGCCCGCTAACGCCCATATGAACCCGCACACAATGGCATAGGCGAGACGCCCCAGAGGCGTCACTAAGGGGCGACACTTCATTCCTCCCTAAAATACAAAATAACAAAAACATAGGAGTACATATGAAACATGAAAAACAGCAAAAACACAACTGACTCTTCATAGGAAGTCCCGGGCATCACATGGAGAAACGCACATGCTCATGGAAATGCGACATGCTTAGGAACGGAAATCTACCTTCTACCATGAACATCACAGCTCCTCAGACTACATGATCCTTCAGTCTGGTCGAGGGTCTGGGATTGCTCTGGAGGTCATATCTGGTTCGAGAACTACGGCTAGTTTGTAGATTAGCCTCACTGACGACAGGAGTCCCCAGGGGGTTCGCGACCACATCAGGACTTTGGAGTCCAGGATCAACACCCTCCGCTGATCCACCTTCCAGTTGCTCAACTTCAGGCCAGTCGTCCGGTTCATTGGTTCCAGAGGCACATTCCCAGATGTCTTAGGAACTCCTTCGGCAGGGATGGAACTTTTTGAATGCTGAAACGTTCCGAGTGATTGTTTCTTGCCCACGACGGGCCGTGACTTCAGTGCCATACAAAGAAACTATGTTCCAGGGGTAACGCTCAAAGGGCAACCTAAACTTGCTGCCTGGATGTTGATTCTTTACAAGTACCAAGTCACCAACTTTCAGATCTGACATCTTTGCTCTTTATCGATGGCTGACCACTGACCACTTTTCTCGTAAACCAAATGGTCATCAACCGGACTCGGTGTCCCATCTGGGATGGTGAGGAACAGATTCCAAGACTACCCTTCCCATTGAAAGGTGCCCCCGCCACTCGCCACATGGTAGAGTGGGGAGTCTGCAATAATCCCAAAGGAAAGAGTAAATGGCTAGTTCATGAGACTGGTGGCTCGCCGAGCCAATCCTTATGACTTTATTTAGAGTTCTCATGAACCTCTCGGCCTCCCCATTGGCTTGGGGCCACCGTGGAGTAATTTTCTTGTGGGTGATTCCCAAAGAGTTGAAATATGAAGCTATCGCTTGCCCCTGGAAAGGAGGACCATTGTCGGTTCGCGTTTCTTTGATCAACCCATGGGTAGCCATAATTTTTTCCAACTTGGGCACCACCTCAGTGGCACTCAGAGAAGACAAAATTTCTATTTGCGGATATTTGGAATAATCGTCGATCATCACCAGGGTATGCCTCTCATCTGGAAGACTCTCGAAATCTAGGCTGGCACACACCCATGGACAACTCAGTCCTTTCTCAGTTAGTCTCAGCGGTGGTGGATTGGCATCCCCAGAGGCTTGGCACCACGGGCAGGATCCGACACCTTTCTCGACCTTCTCATCCATTAAGGGAAACTATGCTTTGGTTCGGAGTCATCTTTTGGTCGTAACCATGCCCTGGTGACCAGCATGGGCCAATTGAATGTGAGAGTGGTGGGGATGACTAGACGATGTCCTCGCAGAAGACATCCATTTGGGTCAGCATTCAACTCTTGGTGAACATGATATAGACTTTCCCTTACTCGCCGCGTCTCTGGGGTGAGTTGAGTCCACTGGTTCTTGAAACTGTGCCACTTGTTAGTCTTCATGGTTTCCAGAGATCTCTGGAGACGTTCATCTTGGTTGGTGGCATGACAAAGATCTTTGACAGATAGTGGAATGGGACGGGACCTGTCAGTCACCTACCGCACGTACTCAGTCTCATCAGCATCATCTTCTTCTTCAGAAGTGGCTGCACGAAGGTGCCAGGACAAGTAGTCTGCCGGGTTGTTAGACCCAGGGCGATACTCCACCCTGCAGTTGTACTCCTGCAATTGAAGCATCCACTTCTCGATTGTTGGAAGTGGCTTGGACGCTGTCTCATTGAAGAGTGGAATTAATGGTTTTTGATCAGTGGTGACCGTGAAGGGCTTCCCGTACACATATAGGTGGAAATGGCGACATCCCCAATGAAAAACAATGGCTTCCTTCTCTATTTGAGAAAATCTCTGTTCCGTGTTGAGCAGGAATCTACTTTCAAAAGCTACGGGGGCCCAGTCATCGTCATCCATGGACCTCTGCATCAGAACTGCCCCATATCCTCGAGGGCCGGCATCCACGGCTATCATTGTATTTTGCCTCGGGTCGAAGTAGCTCAACGTGAGGATGGACAACAAGGCATCCTTAGTGGCTGGAAGCGCAGCTTCTTGCTCAGGCCCCCAGGACCACAGGACAGATCCTTTTGTCAACTCTCAGAGAGGTTGCATCAGTGTTGTGATATTTTTCATGAAGCAGCCACAATAATTGACCATGCCTAAGAAGCTGCGCACCTCTGTCACGGTGGCAGGTGGTGGTGCTTCCTTTATATCACGTACCTTCTCTGGGTCTGGGGCAATACCCTCCGACGAGAAGACATAGCCGAAGAAGACTAATCTTTGCTGCGAGAATTCACACTTGTTGCGATGCAGAGATAGACCAGAGTCCTGAATTCGTTGCAACACCTTTCTTAACCGGGTGTTGTGCTCTGGCACTATCTTGGCATGAATCAAAATGTAATCGCTGACATTTACAACTCCTGGGAGGTCCACGAGAAGCTCTTGAATTATATTTTGAAATACTTCGGCTGCACTTGAAACCCCAAAACTCAAACATTTATAGCGCCGTAGTCCCACGTGTGCTGAAAACATTGTAATGTAACAGAACTCTTCAGCAAGAACACGCTGGTGATATCCTGAGCACAAGTCCAATTTAGAAAACCAGCTGGCTCCACTGAGCTCGCCAATTAGGTCATCAGTTTTTGGGGTGAGGTGCCGTTCCCTTTTTATGGCAACATTTGCCAGGCGTATGTCTACACATATTTGCACCACTCCGGACTGTTTGGGTTTCCTTGCGATGACAATTGGCGATACCTACGGGTTGGCCCCTTCACCTTTTCGATGATGCCTGCGACCTCAAGCTTGTTTAGTTCTTTCTCCACGAGAGGTCGCAGATGGAGCGCAATTCGCCGGTGTCGGAGAGCTACCGGCCGCACTGACTGATCTAAATGCAGGTGGATCTCCTTTTCTCTTAGGCACCCAATGCCTTCAAACACCTTTGGAAATTCATCTAGAATGTGAGTTATGGCTTCCTAATGTATTCCAAATGCAAACGTTACAATGCCCAGAGCTTCGGCTGCTCTGCAGCCTATTATGTTGATCGTCGCACCCGTGTCTACCACCGCAGTAGACGAATGATCTCCAACCTGTATCTGGCACTGTGGTAGGTGCCTCATGGTTTGAGAGGCTTTGCCAATCATAAAGACAGAGTGGAGAGTGTGTTCCTCACTCTCTTGTCATCATCCATGTCGCTGCTTCTCTCCTGCACATCTGGTAGCGCATTGACAGTGGTGCGCATTACTCACCCTTTTCCAGATCGGCAGTCTTTCATGAAGTGATTGAGTTTTCCACACCCTGTGCACTTCTTGCCTCTTGCCGGACACTCCGAGGGTTGCTGAGTAGGTTTACCACAATAGCCACAGGTTCGGTTCCTCATACCCACTCTCCTGTCTTGTGCCATTGGAGCCGGGGTTATGATGTTGACTGGTTCTGTTTTTACAGGTTTTTGTAATTCCGCTTCCATGTGCGCCGCTCGAGGTCTGGATTGTTCTTTAGTCCGGCCTAGCGTCAGGATGTCAGCTAGAGATGTGCCTGACTCTTCCAGGATCCGCTCACGGAGTTTAGCTGAGGCGCGCCCTCAGATTATTTGCCCTCTTATTTCCTCATTGAAACCACATGTACTGGCGTAGTTCCTTCACACGCGCATAGAAGACATCAATGGATTCCTCCACCTGCTGCCTCGCTTGGCGAAATATGAACCTCTCATAGTCCTGGTTCGCCACTGGCTCGAAATGCGCCATTAGGGCTGCTATGAGGGTGAGGTGTGTCTTCGGCGCAGCTTTAGTGGTTGACTTGGATATTTTCTATTGATGTCTCTTCACCCTAAATGAAGTATCAGGGCCCGCTTTTGAGCATTATCCACTTTTGTGGCTTCAAAGAAAAGTAGTACTCTCTCTACCCACTCTTTCCACTTAGGTGCTTGCGCCGATGAGGCACCTTTCACTCTGAAAGGCTCCACTGCTGGTATATTTGCCATTATGTGTGTGATGACAATCAGCCAATTATAGTCTTTCTTCCTGTAGCCCTCTTTACGTTCTCTATGTAGGAGAGTAGGATCTGCTTCACAGGGGTACCCCCACTTTTTGCTGATACTTCACTGGTTTTCGACATTAGTCTGGCTGGGGCCCTGCTATTCAGAACCCCAGCCTAGCTGTTTCCTCTTTAAAAGGGTCTCCTCTCCATGTGCCTTAGGCACATCACTGATTGGGATCTGGAGTGCCCTTGTAAGTCCCTAGTATATGGTATACTATGTACCAAGGGCATAGGTACCTCAGAGGCCTGCCATGGGCTGCAGCATGTATTATGCCACCCCTGGTAGGCCATCCAAACTGGCACCACAGGTCTGCTACTGCAGCCTGGGTAAGGTGGTGCATGCACCCCTTGCAGTGGTATAGGTTACCTATATCACTAAATGCATACACACATATAAACCTATAAGTCACTCCTAAGGCAGGCCTTATAAATCCTAAAGGCAGAGTGCATGGTTCCTATGTGAGAGGGTGCCCCTGCATGAGCAGGGCCCCTCTGCAGCGTTCGGAGACCATCTCTGATGCTGTTTGTAGTGCAGCCTGACCATATACTCTTAAACGCATTATATCCTCGCGGTAAAATGCTAACTATGGAATGGCTGCACCTAAACATGTCGTGTTTGGTGTCAAACATCTTGAATACTACCCCCGCCAATCCTGGCGGCGGGGGTAGCATTCCACCCTTCTAGAGGGAAAGGCATGTTAACTCTGACGAGTCCGGTAACTTCTTTCCAGAGCCTGGCATCACAAAATGGATGCTGCTGCCACAGACACGAGTCTGGCCTCCTGCTGCTGGACGAAACTCCGGCAGGGGAGGCCTGGACAATAGGTTTCCTGTCCCAGGGAGGTGTGACCACCTCCCCAGACAGGACAATGTGTATTGGGGCTGGGCGGGAGCACTTTCGGGTGCTTTGAAGTCCTGCACTGGGGGCACATTTGGTGTCCCTGTGCATACCCCAGTTCAAACCGGATCAGGGGCTTGCAGCCCCTGCTTTGGCGCGAACTGGACAAAGGGAAGGGGTGTAGCCACCCCTCTGCCCTGACCCACCCATAGGTGGGGCCACAGAGTAGTCCATCCCCTATTTTTAGAATAAAGGTAGGAACCCAGTCCCTAGGACTTTAGATTATACCTGGACGAAACTCTGAAACAGAATCCTGGACCTTCGACGCTCTACTCACGATTAGAGGACTGAAGAATCTCCCTTGGGGTCAAGGAGTGACTCCCCTGCTTGGCAGGCACCAAAGAAGCATCTGTCCGGTTCGCATCACTGAAGCTCCCGTCGGACGCCGAAGTCATCGCATCACCAGAGGTGGATTCTCAGACTTCCCCGAGGCTACCCTGAGTCCCCAGCAAAGCTGAGGCCCGTGGCTATCGTGGGTGACGTGAGACCGTGACCCCTGGACACCGAGCACATTTGCAAGTGCACCATCTTCTGGGTCTCCCAAGAAGTCGTGCTTTGGGCTCCGAGTAGCCCTAGCCTCCAGCACCACCTGCACCGAAGATCACTGGCCCCCACTCCACGAGTGTCCTGTAAGCCAGCTCCACGTGCGGCGTCACGAGGCTCCTTCGCGGTCGCTAGCCCGTTGGCTAGTAGCCCTTAACGAAGGCCAATCTTTTCTTTACTTGGCAGTCTGGTTGCTCCAGGCCTGCCCTCACTTACCCTCGCTGGGTGAGTTCCCCAGACCTTGCTGGTCTGCATCATCGACGATCTACATCTTACTCGAGACTTGCCGTTGCCAAGGCTTGTTGGGTCCAATCTGGTCGCCGACACCTCTGCACTCGACAGACATCGAGCAACAGCCCGAATCCTGCTCCTGGTTGCCGACAACGCCTCCCGGACCTCGTGGCTGAAGAGTCAAGACGACCGTCATCGAATCTGAAGCACTCGACATCGGTGGGCATCTGTCCATCGCCTCCCTGGTCACTGGCTAGTGACCCAGACTCTGTCCCCTCTGCTTTCAGGTTCTTCAGAACTCCGATCCACTCTTGGATCCACCCGGACACTTTTCTCCTGGTCGCCAGCAGCACTTTGCAGCAGATCGCCATAAGAACCGACGACGAAACCCGACCCCGAAAGGCACCTATGCACCCGGCTTCCCTGGGTGAGGTAACACGAGTACTCCGGTGCTCCCGTGGGTAGAGACTCTTCAAAGTCCTAGATCTCAAAGGGTTTTGTCCTAGTCCTCTTTTAAGTGTCCCTTTCCTCTATTTTCCCGATCCCGACTTTCTCCATAGAAGTTAACGGCGTATCGCGGTTGTGTATTTACACTGCACGCGTCTCCCGTGGGTCCCCTGTGTCACTACCTTGGGTGGTTCCTTGTGGTCCAAGCACTTCTAGAGGCTCTAGGCCTAGTGTCTAGTTCAGTCGTGGTTCGCATACCACTTTATTGGTATATGGTTTGGTACGCCCCTAGGGCCCAAACGTGTATTTGTGCTATTACTGTGATTTAAGATCTTATAACCTATGTACTTCGAACTCTAGCCTCATAAAGAGACTAGAGGGGTGTGTTTAGTAATAAATACATATATTTTGAATATATACCTGGTGTGGTGCTCTTTCATTTGGTCACTCAAGAGATTATAGACTGGTAAAACAAGCTGCTTTACATTCCTTCAAGACTTAGCCTGAAGGCTGCTCTCCACAGCTACCACTAGGATAGCTTTCAATAAGGTTGTCTTTAACCTACCTACCATAAGAGTCGATTTGGACTGGTGCAAGGTGCCCACTATAATTAGTGGACAGCATATGCCAGGCCAACTTCTCACATTGGTGTGCAGCGTGTGGGATTCCAGCTTGCTATTGTTTTACCAGATAATCTCAATTGAATTGATCAACTGAAAACCACTAAAGGTACCTAAGGTACATATAATTTAAGCTTAGAATATCAGTAAGTTCTACTGAACTTAGAGTTGTGTGTTAAGGGATAGCACAACCCTTTCTACAACTCAAGAGAGTTTAGTAGGCCACACTAGAGTAGGTAGTGCATACACCACACCACACTAGTAATGTCTTTAAAAGCAGGATCCAAAGATGCCCTGCAGGAAGCCATTGAGCTTCCCCCTCCAAGTATGACACACTCCCATTCTTGGAACTGAGAGCTTTGTGTAACGTGAGGAAATTAAGGACAGGCCAAAGTCCCACCACCCAACACCTCCAGGAGTTGTTGGTGGCTTATGATCTTAGTAAGTCTTCAGAGACTGAAGGGGTAGGAGCAGAGGGTGGGCCAGCAGATGAGGAAGGGGCCAGGGGTACCACTACCCCCAGCCCCCCTCTGAAACTGACCAGGAGGGTGACAATGACCCTGACCTGGAAAACCCAATCCCTTCTGGGGAAGATGAAGATGAGGATCTGGAGAACCACACCTTTGTCCCCCCAGGAAGGATTATGAGTGTGCTCAGAAAGTCTAGGTCTCCTTCTCAGGAGTCTAACCACTCTGGCACCTCCATAGGGAGCTCTGTTTCTTCTCACAGGAGGGAATCCTCTCATGAGAGAAGAAAGAGGCTGGTCCAGTATGAGGAAACTCAACTGGAGATCAGGAAGAAGCAATTGGCTTTAGATAGAGAATCCCTAGATCTCCTTAAAGAGAGAAGAAAGTTGGGACTAGAGTCCCATGGTGGCAGCCATGTCCCTAGAGATAGGGAAAGGTCCTATGACCATAGGAACCTGAGCAAGATTGTCCCTCCCTACCAGAGTGGGGATGATATCCACAAATGGATAACTGCTTTAGAGAGGGCCTGTAAAGTACAGAAGGTCCCTCAGGAGCAGTGGGCAGCAATCTTGTGGCTCTCCTTTGCTGACAAAGGTAGAGACAAGCTCCTCACTGTTAGAGAGGAGGATGCTGACAATTACAAGGTCTTGAAGAGTGCTCTTATTGATGGGTTTGGCCTAACCACTGAACAGTACAGGTTGAAGTTCAGAGACACCCAAAAAGCACAGACTCAAGACTGGGTAGACTATGTGGATTGTTCTGCCAAGGCTCTGGAAGGCTGGTTGATGGGCAGTAAGGTGTGTGACTTCTCAGGATTGTATAATCTGATAATGAGGGAGCAGATTCTTAATAACTGTCAAAACCAGCTGTTGCATCAGTACCTGGTTGACTCTGATCTGACCTCTCCCCAAGAATTGGGAAAGAAGGCAGACAAATGGGTCAGAACCAGGGTGAAGCAGAAGGTACAGAACCAAGGTGGGGAAACCAAGAAGCAAGATGCTAAGAACTCTGACAAGGGTGGGGAGAAGGGTAAAGATCAAAAGTCTTCATCAGGCCCCCAAAAATCTTCTTCTGGTGGGGATTCCCAGTCTACCAAGGGTAAAGGCCAAAGAAAACCATGGTGCAAGGTCTGTAAGCAAAAGACCCACTGGACCAGTGATTGCACCAAGTCCAAAGACTCCAGTCCAGCACCCACCAATGCCCCTAAGGCACCTGTTCCCCCTAGTACAGTTGGTGGAGGTGCTCCAGCAAAGGGTTTAGTAGGGTTCACCCTGGGAACTGAGTTGGGCTCTGACTTAGTCAGGGAACTGACTCAGGCTGTGTTAGTCTGTGATGGAGGCATGGATGTGACCTCCACTGTGAGTCCCAGTAATCTGGGCAAGTACAGACAACAGCCTTTAATCAATGGACGAGAGGCTTTGGCATTTAGGGACACAGGGGCAAGTGTCACAATGGTGACACAAGACCTTGTGCTACCTGGGCAAGTTATACTTGGTGAAATGTACCAAGTGACCAATGCTAGCAATGTCAGAACAGACCATACTCTGGCAGTTGTTAACTTCTCCTGGGGAGGGGTAACTGGCCTTAAGAAGGTTGTGGTAAGTGCAAACCTACCAGTCGAATGCTTGCTTGGCAATGACTTAGAGACTTCTGCTTGGGCAGAAGTGGAGCTCAGGACCCATGCAGAAATGCTGGGGATCCCTGCAGATGTGTTTGCTGTGACCAGGTCACAAGCTAAACTGTCTAAAACTGAACAGGCCTTGGATTCTGGAAGAATGGACCAAGTGCCTTCCAAGAGGAGGAGTAGTAGGGTTAAGGCAGTGCCTTCCCCTTGGCTCAGGAGGAAGATCAGTCCCTTGAGGGGGATGATCTCAGCCCTGAAGAAGGAACTGTCCCAGAGGAACTTGAACCTGAACAGGTTGAGTTCTTGGGGACAGGGGGACCTTCTAGGGCAGATTTGAGCCAGGAGCAGCAGAGCTGCCCCTCCCTTGAACCCCTCAGACAGCAAGCTGCTGCTGAGGCTGCTGGGAAAGCTAGTGGTCCCCATACAGTGTATTGGGATGATGGACTCCTGTACTCAGAGAGTAGAGACCCCAAGCCTGGTGCTACCAGGAGGTTGGTAATACCTTTGAAGTTCAGGGGCTTCCTATTGACCCTAGCCCATGATATTCCCTTAGCAGGACACCTGGGCCAGAACAAGACTTGGGACAGAATTGTCCCTCACTTTCACTGGCCCCACATGTCTGAAGACAGTAAGGAGTTTTGTCGCTCCTGTGTAACCTGCCAAGCCAGTGGCAAAGCAGGTGGCACTACAAAGGCCCCCCTGATACCACTACCTGTGGTGGGGGTGCCCTTTGAGAGGGTAGGGATTGACATTGTTGGTCCCATGGATCCCCAAACAGCCTCTGGGCACAGGTTTATCCTGGTGGTAGTGGATCATGCCACCAGGTACCCAGAAGCTATTCCCCTCAGGACCACTACAGCACCTGTGGTGGCAAGGGCCCTCCTGGGAATCTTCTCAAGAGTGGGCTTTCCTAAGGAGGTAGTATCAGACAGGGGTGCAAACTTCATGTCTGGTTACTTAAAAGCAATGTGGAAGGAGTGTGGAGTTACTTATAAGTTCACCACACCCTATCACCCACAATGCAATGGTTTAGTTGAGAGATTCAACAAAACCTTGAAGGGCATGATTAAAGGGCTCCCAGAAAAGCTTAGGCGTAGATGGGACATACTCTTGCCCTGCCTTTTATTCGCATATAGGGAGGTGCCTCAGAAGGGGTTGGTTACAGCCCTTTTGAACTTCTGTTTGGCCACCCTGTGAGGGGTCCACTGTGCTTGGTGAAGGAAGGATGGGAGTTACCTCTCAAGCCCCCAAAGCAAGATATAGTGGACTATGTACTTGGTCTCCGCTCCAGGATGGCTGAGTACATGAAAAAGGCAACCAAAAACCTTGAGGCTAGCCAGGAACTGCAGAAGGCCTGGCATGACCAAAAGGCTGTGCTGACTGTTTACCAGCCAGGACAGAAGGTGTGGGTGTTGGAGCCAGTGGCCCCAGCAGCTCTCCAAGACAAATGGAGTGGACCCCACACTATTGTTGAACAGAAGGGTGAGGTCACTTACTTAGTGGACCTAGGAACACCCAGGAGTCCCCAAAGGGTTCTCCATGTCAACAGACTTAAGCCATATGTGGACAGGGCAGACATGGGCTTGCTCATGGCTACTGATGAAGGGCAGGAGGAAGAGAGTGACCCACTCCCTGACCTGCTCTCACAGAACCCTGACGATGGGTCAGTTGATGGTGTAGCCTTGGCAGGCAGCCTCACTACCCAGCAACAAACTGATTGCAGGCAAGTCCTCAATCAGTTTAGGCATATGTTTTCACTGACACCCAGTCAGACCACCTGGTGCACTCATGAAGTGGACACTGGGGACAGTCTGCCTATTAAAAACAAGATTTATAGGCAACCTGACCATGTCAGGGACTGTATCAGGACTGAAGTCCAGAAGATGTTGGAATTGGGAGTGATTGAGCCCTCAGATAGCCCTTGGGCTAGTCCAGTAGTCCTAGTACCTAAACCTCACACCAGTGGTGGGAAAAGAGAGATGAGGTTTTGTGTAGACTACAGAGGCCTCAATGCAGTCACTAGGACTGATGCCCATCCAATACCCAGGGCAGATGAGCTCATAGATACTTTGGCCTCTGCCAAATATCTCAGCACATTTGACCTAACAGCTGGCTACTGGCAGATCAGACTAGCTGATGCTGCAAAGCCCAAAACAGCATTTTCAACCCCTAGTGGGCATTATCAATTTGTGGTGATGCCCTTTGGTCTGAAAAATGCACCTGCCACTTTTCAGAGGTTGGTGAACACAGTTCTCACAGGACTGGAAGCCTATAGTGCAGCTTATCTAGATGATATTGCTGTCTTTAGCTCCACCTGGGAGGATCACCTGGTCCACCTCAGGAATGTTTTACAGGCCCTGCAAAAGGCAGGCCTGACTATCAAGGCCACTAAGTGCCAGATAGGGCAGAGTCAGGTTGTGTACCTGGGCCACCTTGTGGGTGGAGGCCAGGTTCAACCTTTGCAGAGCAAGATCCAGACCATCATGGACTGGACTGCTCCCACTACCCAGACTCAGGTGAGAGCCTTCTTAGGCCTGACTGGGTACTATAGGAGATTTGTCAAGGGGTATGGATCAATAGTGACACCCTTGAATGACTTAACTTCTAAGAAAATGCCCAAAAAGGTTCAGTGGACAGTTAGCTGTCAAAAGGCATTTGATGACCTCAAGCAGGCCATGTGCACTGCTCCAATTCTGCAGAGTCCTGATTACTCCAAGAAGTTCATTGTTCAAACTGATGCATCTGAATTGGGGGTAGGGGCTGTACTGTCACAATTGAATGAAGAAGGTCAGGATCAGCCAGTAGCTTTTATTAGCAGAAGGCTGACCCCTAGAGAGAAACGTTGGTCAGCCATAGAGAGGGAGGCCTTTGCTGTGGTCTGGGCTCTGAAGAAGTTGAGGCCATACTTGTTTGGTACACACTTCCTGGTTCAGACAGACCATAAGCCCCTCTTATGGCTAAAACAAATGAAGGGTGAAAACCCCAAACTGCTTAGGTGGTCCATTTCCCTACAGGGGATGGACTTTACAGTGGAACATAGGCCTGGGAGTAACCATGCGAATGCAGATGGACTCTCTAGGTATTTCCACTTAGAACATGAAGACTTAACTGGGCAAGGTTAGTTTAATGTCCCTACGTTTGGGGGGGTTGTGTAGGAGAGTAGGATCTGCTTCACAGGGGTACCCCCACTTTTTGCTGATACTTCACTGGTTTTCGACATTAGTCTGGCTGGGGCCCTGCTATTCAGAACCCCAGCCTAGCTGTTTCCTCTTTAAAAGGGTCTCCATGTGCCTTAGGCACATCACTGATTGGGATCTGGAGTGCCCTTGTAAGTCCCTAGCATATGGTATACTATGTACCAAGGGCATAGGTACCTCAGAGGCCTGCCAGGGGCTGCAGCATGTATTATGCCACCCCTGGTAGGCCATCCAAACTGGCACCACAGGTCTGCTACTGCAGCCTGGGTAAGGTGGTGCATGCACCCCTTGCAGTGGTATAGGTTACCTATATCACTAAATGCATACACACATATAAACCTATAAGTCACTCCTAAGGCAGGCCTTATAAATCCTAAAGGCAGAGTGCATGGTTCCTATGTGAGAGGGTGCCCCTGCATGAGCAGGGCCCCTCTGCAGCGTTCGGAGACCATCTCTGATGCTGTTTGTAGTGCAGCCTGACCATATACTCTTAAACGCATTATATCCTCGCGGTAAAATGCTAACTATGGAATGGCTGCACCTAAACATGTCGTGTTTGGTGTCAAACATCTTGGAATACTACCCCCCGCCAATCCTGGCGGCGGGGGTAGCATTCCACCCTTCTAGAGGGAAAGGCATGTTAACTCTGACGAGTCCGGTAACTTCTTTCCAGAGCCTGGCATCACAAAATGGATGCTGCTGCCACAGACACGAGTCTGGCCTCCTGCTGCTGGACGAAACTCCGGCAGGGGAGGCCTGGACAATAGGTTTCCTGTCCCAGGGAGGTGTGACCACCTCCCCAGACAGGACAATGTGTATTGGGGCTGGGCGGGAGCACTTTCGGGTGCTTTGAAGTCCTGCACTGGGGGCACATTTGGTGTCCCTGTGCATACCCCAGTTCAAACCGGATCAGGGGCTTGCAGCCCCTGCTTTGGCGCGAACTGGACAAAGGGAAAGGAGTGTAGCCACCCCTCTGCCCTGACCCACCCATAGGTGGGGCCACAGAGTAGTCCATCCCCTATTTTTAGAATAAAGGTAGGAACCCAGTCCCTAGGACTTTAGATTATACCTGGACGAAACTCTGAAACAGAATCCTGGACCTTCGACGCTCTACTCACGATTAGAGGACTGAAGAATCTCCCTTGGGGTCAAGGAGTGACTCCCCTGCTTGGCAGGCACCAAAGAAGCATCTGTCCGGTTCGCATCACTGAAGCTCCCGTCGGACGCCGAAGTCATCGCATCACCAGAGGTGGATTCTCAGACTTCCCCGAGGCTACCCTGAGTCCCCAGCAAAGCTGAGGCCCGTGGCTATCGTGGGTGACGTGAGACCGTGACCCCTGGACACCGAGCACATTTGCAAGTGCACCATCTCCTGGGTCTCCCAAGGAGTCGTGCTTTGGGCTCCGAGTAGCCCTAGCCTCCAGCACCACCTGCACCGAAGATCTCTGGCCCCCACTCCACGAGTGTCCTGTAAGCCAGCTCCACGTGCGGCGTCACGAGGCTCCTTCGCGGTCGCTAGCCCGTTGGCTAGTAGCCCCTAACGAAGGCCAATCTTTTCTTTACTTGGCAGTCTGGTTGCTCCAGGCCTGCCCTCACTTACCCTCGCTGGGTGAGTTCCCCAGACCTTGCTGGTCTGCATCATCGACGATCTACCTCTTACTCGAGACTTGCCGTTGCCAAGGCTTGTTGGGTCCAATCTGGTCGCCGACACCTCTGCACTCGACAGACATCGAGCAACAGCCCGAATCCTGCTCCTGGTCGCTGACAACGCCTCCCGGACCTCGTGGCTGAAGAGTCAAGACGACCGTCATCGAATCTGAAGCACTCGACATCGGTGGGCATCTGTCCATCGCCTCCCTGGTCACTGGCTAGTGACCCAGACTCTGTCCCCTCTGCTTTCAGGTTCTTCAGAACTCCGATCCACTCTTGAATCCACCCGGACACTTTTCTCCTGGTCGCCAGCAGCACTTTGCAGCAGATCGCCATAAGAACCGACGACGAAACCCGACCCCGAAAGGCACCTATGCACCCGGCTTCCCTGGGTGAGGTAACACGAGTACTCCGGTGCTCCCGTGGGTAGAGACTCTTCAAAGTCCTAGATCTCAAAGGGTTTTGTCCTAGTCCTCTTTTAAGTGTCCCTTTCCTCTATTTTCCCGATCCCGACTTTCTCCATAGAAGTTAACGGCGTATCGCGGTTGTGTATTTACACTGCACGCGTCTCCCGTGGGTCCCCTGTGTCACTACCTTGGGTGGTTCCTTGTGGTCCAAGCACTTCTAGAGGCTCTAGGCCTAGTGTCTAGTTCAGTCGTGGTTCGCATACCACTTTATTGGTATATGGTTTGGTACGCCCCTAGGGCCCAAACGTGTATTTGTGCTATTACTGTGATTTAAGATCTTATAACCTATGTACTTCGAACTCTAGCCTCATAAAGAGACTAGAGGGGTGTGTTTAGTAATAAATACATATATTTTGAATATATACCTGGTGTGGTGCTCTTTCATTTGGTCACTCAAGAGATTATAGACTGGTAAAACAAGCTGCTTTACATTCCTTCAAGACTTAGCCTGAAGGCTGCTCTCCACAGCTACCACTAGGATAGCTTTCAATAAGGTTGTCTTTAACCTACCTACCATAAGAGTCGATTTGGACTGGTGCAAGGTGCCCACTATAATTAGTGGACAGCATATGCCAGGCCAACTTCTCACACTCTATCCAGTCACCTTCAGCCTGGATGCAGGGTTTATTAGCAGATGATTGCACTGTGTGTGTTGTTGGGAGATGACATCAATGAGATCCTCCTTTGAAAACAAATATATAAATATATTTTTTTAAGTGTGTCCCTCCTTCATGAATATTGAGACTGACCAGGCATGTAATTTTGTGTCCCTTTTGTCAAGTGCAACATGAAATACAACCTTCCTGCTCCGTGCACAGTAGACTTGTCCACCTTACTTTTCAGATACTATAGCAGGGGGGAGAGGAGCCTTTCTCCTGTCGTCTTCACCGCTGCGGGCCAGAGTACACTATTGAGTCAGCCGCTGGGAGGGGCACCTCCCTCCGTGAGCTGGAGTGCAGGACCGCTGTGCTGCACACACCATCCTCGGTGCACAGCGCGACCTGGAAAAACCACCTGCTGCGGCAGAGCATACGCGCAGCCACCTTTATTACAATAGTCCCACGTGGTATGGGACAAACCAAAACACACATCGGCCCACAGGGGCACATTGCTAACGCCCCTATTACCCCATACACAATGGCATAGACGTTGCCCCCCCAGCGGAGTCACTAAGGGGTTACACTACACTCTCCAGGCTGTATGTGTGGAGAAGTTGCTTGCTGCTGCTGTGCTGTGTGTGAGAGAAGCAAACACTGCTGCTGTTGTCGACTACTGCACCTGCCCTGTGTGTGGGAGAGAGATGTGCAGTGCTGCTGCCTGTGCTGTTTGTGTGTGTGTTTGTGTGTGAGAGAGATGTGCACTGGTGCTGCCTGCCTGTGTGTGCATGTGTGTGTGTGCATGCTTACATGTGTGTGTGTGTGTGTGTGTGCATGTATGTGTGGGAGAGAGATGTACACTGATGCTGTGTGTGTGTGTGTGAGAGATGTGCACTGCTGCCTGTGCTTTCTGTGTGTGTGCTGATTCTTGTATCCCTGCTGCAGATGATGCCTGTTTTGTGACTGAAAGAGATGCTTGCACTGCTTATGCCTGTCGTGTACCTGTTTTGAATGTGTGAGGAGTGTGCACTGTTGCTGCCCATGTGGTTTACAGGATGCGTAACTTTTTGCTGCCTGTTCTGTGCCTGTTATATGTATGAGCCAAGCTTCCACTGGTGAATGCCAATGCTGTACCTGTTCCTTGAGGGTGAAGCACCATTACAGTACTACTCCCTGGTACTTTACTTTTTCATTGTGTTTGGAGGAGGCTTTCTGTTATGGAGCCTGCTACAACACCTGTTTCATTTGGTGCTGTCCAGTGTGAGTGTTCAGCCATTGAGGTGAGCTTGCACTGCTGCTAGCTAGTCCTCTACCTGTGTGAGCTGAGGCTTGCACAGCTGCTAGGAGTCCTCTATCTGTCTGAGCCATGGCTTGCACTGCTGCTGGCTAGTCCTCTGTCTGCCTGTGTGAGCTGAGGCCTGCGCGGCGGCTGGCTAGTCATCTGTCTGCCTGTGTGAGCTGAGGCTTGCACAGCTGCTGGGAGTCCTCTGTCTGTCTGTGTGAGCTGAGGCATTTTCACAGCTGCTGGCTAGTCCTTTTTCTGCCTGTGTGTGCTGCTGAGGCATGCACTGCTGCTGGATAGTCCTCAGTCTGTGTGTGTGAGCCATGGCTTGCACTGCTGCCAGCTAGTCCTCTGTCTGTGTGTGTGAGCTGGGGCTTGCACTGCTACTGTCTAGTCTTCTGTCTGTCTGTGTGAGCTGAGGCGTGTGCTGCTGCTGGCCAGTCCTCTGCCTGTCTGTGTGACCTGAGACTTGCACCGCTGCTGGCTAGGCCTGTCTGTCTGTGTGAGCCAAGGCTTGCACTGCTGCCGGCTAGTCCTCTGTCTGTCTGTCTGTGTGAGCTGAGGCTTGCACTGCTGCTGGCTAGTCCTCTGTCTGTGTGAGCTGAGGTGTGTGCTGCTGATGGCTAGTCCTCTGTCTGCCTGTGTGAGCTGAGGTTTGCAGAGCTGCTGGCTAGTCCTCTGTCTGTCTGTATGAGCTGAGGCCTGCACTGCTACTTGCTAGTCCTCTCACTGCTTGTGTGAGCTAAGGCCTGCACTGCCGGTGACTAGTCCTCTGTCTGCGTGAGCTGAGGCTTGCACCTGCTGCTGGCGAGTCTTCTGTCTGCCAGTGTGAACTGAGGCTTGCACTGCTGCTGGCTAGTCTTCTGTCTGCCTGTGTGAGCTGAGGCGTGCGCTGCTGCCAGCTAGTCCTCTGTCTGCCTGTGTGAGCTGAGGCTTGCACTGCTGCTAGCTAGTCTTCTGTCTGCCTGTGTGAGCTGAGGCCTTCTCTGCTGATGGCTCATCCTCTGTCTGTGTGAGTCCTCTTTCTGCCTGTGTGAGCTGAGGTTTGCAGTGCTGCTGGCTAGTCCTCTGTCTGCCTGTGTGAGCTGAGGCTTGCAGTGCTGCTGGCTAGTCCTCTGTCTGTGTGAGCTGAGGCGTGCGCTGCTGCCAGCTAGTCCTCTGTCTGCCTGTGTGAGCTGAGGCTTGCACTGCTGCTAGCTAGTCTTCTGTCTGCCTGTGTGAGCTGAGGCCTTCTCTGCTGATGGCTCATCCTCTGTCTGTGTGAGTCCTCTTTCTGCCTGTGTGAGCTGAGGTTTGCAGTGCTGCTGGCTAGTCCTCTGTCTGCCTGTGTGAGCTGAGGCTTGCACTGCTGCTAGCTAGTCTTCTGTCTGCCTGTGTGAGCTGAGGCTTGCACTGCTGCTATCTAGTCTTCTGTCTGCCTGTGTGAGCTGAGGCGTGCGCTGCTGCCAGCTAGTCCTCTGTCTGCCTGTGTGAGCTGAGGTTTGCAGTGCTGCTGGCTAGTCCTCTGTCTGCCTGTGTGAGCTGAGGCTTGCAGTGCTGCTGGCTAGTCCTCTGTCTGTGTGAGCTGAGGCGTGCGCTGCTGCCAGCTAGTCCTCTGTCTGCCTGTGTGAGCTGAGGTTTGCAGTGCTGCTGGCGAGTCTTCTGTCTGCCAGTGTGAACTGAGGCTTGCACTGCTGCTAGCTAGTCTTCTGTCTGCCTGTGTGAGCTGAGGCCTTCTCTGCTGATGGCTCATCCTCTGTCTGTGTGAGTCCTCTTTCTGCCTGTGTGAGCTGAGGTTTGCAGTGCTGCTGGCTAGTCCTCTGTCTGCCTGTGTGAGCTGAGGTTTGCAGTGCTGCTGGCTAGTCCTCTGTCTGTCTGTATGAGCTGAGGCCTGCACTGCTACTTGCTAGTCCTCTCACTGCTTGTGTGAGCTAAGGCCTGCACTGCCGGTGACTAGTCCTCTGCCTGTGTGAGCTGAGGTTTGCAGTGCTGCTGGCTAGTCCTCTGTCTGCCTGTGTGAGCTGAGGTTTGCAGTGCTGCTGGCTAGTCCTCTGTCTGCCTGTGTGAGCTGAGGTTTGCAGTGCTGCTGGCTAGTCCTCTGTCTGCCTGTGTGAGCTGAGGCTTGCAGTGCTGCTGGCTAGTCCTCTGTCTGTGTGAGCTGAGGCGTGCGCTGCTGCCAGCTAGTCCTCTGTCTGCCTGTGTGAGCTGAGGTTTGCAGTGCTGCTGGCTAGTCTTCTGTCTGCCTGTGTGAGCTGAGGCCTTCTCTGCTGATGGCTCATCCTCTGTCTGTGTGAGTCCTCTTTCTGCCTGTGTGAGCTGAGGTTTGCAGTGCTGCTGGCTAGTCCTCTGTCTGCCTGTGTGAGCTGAGGCTTGCAGTGCTGCTGGCTAGTCCTCTGTCTGTGTGAGCTGAGGCGTGCGCTGCTGCCAGCTAGTCCTCTGTCTGCCTGTGTGAGCTGAGGTTTGCAGTGCTGCTGGCTAGTCTTCTGTCTGCCTGTGTGAGCTGAGGCGTGCGCTGCTGCCAGCTAGTCCTCTGTCTGCCTGTGTGAGCTGAGGCTTGCACTGCTGCTAGCTAGTCTTCTGTCTGCCTGTGTGAGCTGAGGCCTTCTCTGCTGATGGCTCATCCTCTGTCTGTGTGAGTCCTCTTTCTGCCTGTGTGAGCTGAGGTTTGCAGTGCTGCTGGCTAGTCCTCTGTCTGCCTGTGTGAGCTGAGGCTTGCAGTGCTGCTGGCTAGTCCTCTGTCTGTGTGAGCTGAGGCGTGCGCTGCTGCCAGCTAGTCCTCTGTCTGCCTGTGTGAGCTGAGGCTTGCAGTGCTGCTGGCGAGTCTTCTGTCTGCCAGTGTGAACTGAGGCTTGCACTGCTGCTGGCTAGTCCTCTGTCTGTGTGAGCTGAGGCGTGCGCTGCTGCCAGCTAGTCCTCTGTCTGCCTGTGTGAGCTGAGGCTTGCACTGCTGCTGGCTAGTCCTCTGTCTGTGTGAGCTGAGGCGTGCGCTGCTGCCAGCTAGTCCTCTGTCTGCCTGTGTGAGCTGAGGTTTGCAGTGCTGCTGGCTAGTCCTCTGTCTGCCTGTGTGAGCTGAGGTTTGCAGTGCTGCTGGCTAGTCCTCTGTCTGCCTGTGTGAGCTGAGGCTTGCAGTGCTGCTGGCTAGTCCTCTGTCTGCCTGTGTGAGCTGAGGCTTGCAGTGCTGCTGGCTAGTCCTCTGTCTGTGTGAGCTGAGGCGTGCGCTGCTGCCAGCTAGTCCTCTGTCTGCCTGTGTGAGCTGAGGCTTGCAGTGCTGCTGGCTAGTCCTCTGTCTGCCTGTGTGAGCTGAGGTTTGCAGTGCTGCTGGCTAGTCCTCTGTCTGCCTGTGTGAGCTGAGGTTTGCAGTGCTGCTGGCTAGTCCTCTGTCTGCCTGTGTGAGCTGAGGCTTGCAGTGCTGCTGGCTAGTCCTCTGTCTGCCTGTGTGAGCTGAGGCTTGCAGTGCTGCTGGCTAGTCCTCTGTCTGCCTGTGTGAGCTGAGGTTTGCAGTGCTGCTGGCTAGTCCTCTGTCTGCCTGTGTGAGCTGAGGTTTGCAGTGCTGCTGGCTAGTCCTCTGTCTGCCTGTGTGAGCTGAGGTTTGCAGTGCTGCTGGCTAGTCCTCTGTCTGCCTGTGTGAGCTGAGGCTTGCAGTGCTGCTGGCTAGTCCTCTGTCTGCCTGTGTGAGCTGAGGCTTGCAGTGCTGCTGGCTAGTCCTCTGTCTGCCTGTGTGAGCTGAGGTTTGCAGTGCTGCTGGCTAGTCCTCTGTCTGCCTGTGTGAGCTGAGGTTTGCAGTGCTGCTGGCTAGTCCTCTGTCTGCCTGTGTGAGCTGAGGCTTGCAGTGCTGCTGGCTAGTCCTCTGTCTGCCTGTGTGAGCTGAGGCTTGCAGTGCTGCTGGCTAGTCCTCTGTCTGCCTGTGTGAGCTGAGGTTTGCAGTGCTGCTGGCTAGTCCTCTGTCTGCCTGTGTGAGCTGAGGTTTGCAGTGCTGCTGGCTAGTCCTCTGTCTGCCTGTGTGAGCTGAGGCTTGCACTGCTGCTATCTAGTCTTCTGTCTGCCTGTGTGAGCTGAGGCCTTCTCTGCTGATGGCTCATCCTCTGTCTGTGTGAGTCCTCTTTCTGCCTGTGTGAGCTGAGGTTTGCAGTGCTGCTGGCTAGTCCTCTGTCTGCCTGTGTGAGCTGAGGCTTGCAGTGCTGCTGGCTAGTCCTCTGTCTGTGTGAGCTGAGGCGTGCGCTGCTGCCAGCTAGTCCTCTGTCTGCCTGTGTGAGCTGAGGTTTGCAGTGCTGCTGGCTAGTCCTCTGCCTGTGTGAGCTGAGGCGTGCGCTGCTGCCAGCTAGTCCTCTGTCTGCCTGTGTGAGCTGAGGTTTGCAGTGCTGCTGGCTAGTCCTCTGTCTGCCTGTGTGAGCTGAGGTTTGCAGTGCTGCTGGCTAGTCCTCTGTCTGCCTGTGTGAGCTGAGGCTTGCAGTGCTGCTGGCTAGTCCTCTGTCTGCCTGTGTGAGCTGAGGTTTGCAGTGCTGCTGGCTAGTCCTCTGTCTGCCTGTGTGAGCTGAGGCTTGCAGTGCTGCTGGCTAGTCCTCTGTCTGCCTGTGTGAGCTGAGGTTTGCAGTGCTGCTGGCTAGTCCTCTGTCTGCCTGTGTGAGCTGAGGCTTGCACTGCTGCTGGCTAGTCCTCTGTCTGTGTGAGCTGAGGCGTGCGCTGCTGCCAGCTAGTCCTCTGTCTGCCTGTGTGAGCTGAGGTTTGCAGTGCTGCTGGCTAGTCCTCTGTCTGCCTGTGTGAGCTGAGGTTTGCAGTGCTGCTGGCTAGTCCTCTGTCTGCCTGTGTGAGCTGAGGCTTGCAGTGCTGCTGGCTAGTCCTCTGTCTGCCTGTGTGAGCTGAGGCTTGCAGTGCTGCTGGCTAGTCCTCTGTCTGTGTGAGCTGAGGCGTGCGCTGCTGCCAGCTAGTCCTCTGTCTGCCTGTGTGAGCTGAGGCTTGCACTGCTGCTGGCTAGTCCTCTGTCTGTGTGAGCTGAGGCGTGCGCTGCTGCCAGCTAGTCCTCTGTCTGCCTGTGTGAGCTGAGGTTTGCAGTGCTGCTGGCTAGTCCTCTGTCTGCCTGTGTGAGCTGAGGTTTGCAGTGCTGCTGGCTAGTCCTCTGTCTGCCTGTGTGAGCTGAGGCTTGCAGTGCTGCTGGCTAGTCCTCTGTCTGCCTGTGTGAGCTGAGGCTTGCAGTGCTGCTGGCTAGTCCTCTGTCTGCCTGTGTGAGCTGAGGTTTGCAGTGCTGCTGGCTAGTCCTCTGTCTGCCTGTGTGAGCTGAGGTTTGCAGTGCTGCTGGCTAGTCCTCTGTCTGCCTGTGTGAGCTGATGTTTGCAGTGCTGCTGGCTAGTCCTCTGTCTGCCTGTGTGAGCTGAGGCTTGCAGTGCTGCTGGCTAGTCCTCTGTCTGCCTGTGTGAGCTGAGGTTTGCAGTGCTGCTGGCTAGTCCTCTGTCTGCCTGTGTGAGCTGAGGCTTGCAGTGCTGCTGGCTAGTCCTCTGTCTGCCTGTGTGAGCTGAGGTTTGCAGTGCTGCTGGCTAGTCCTCTGTCTGCCTGTGTGAGCTGAGGCTTGCAGTGCTGCTGGCTAGTCCTCTGTCTGCCTGTGTGAGCTGAGGCTTGCAGTGCTGCTGGGTAGTCCTCTGTCTGCCTGTGTGAGCTGAGGTTTGCAGTGCTGCTGGCTAGTCCTCTGTCTGCCTGTGTGAGCTGAGGCTTGCAGTGCTGCTGGCTAGTCCTCTGTCTGCCTGTGTGAGCTGAGGCTTGCAGTGCTGCTGGCCAACCCATTATCTGTCACATATTAACACATAGTAACATATTAAGTTGAAACTACATTTCAAAGAGGATGTCGGAGGTGGAAATAACCACCATTACTGCAGCACTTCGGCGAAAAAGTCACATATAGCAAACTTGCCTCAACTGCTCACAGTGGGCAAACATGTACTCTTGGTCGAAATCTGCACAGGGTACGGCGGGCACACCAAGCGTACAACAATTTTACCTTTATGTCTAATGAAACAGCAAGTGGTCGATGAGTGGTGTTATGAAAATGTAACTATATATATGTCTTCTTCAATGAGTACCGGGTGGGCTGAGCAAGCGGCCATTGGCAGACCTGTGTGCGGAAGTGGCGACTAGCTTCCAGGATAGTAAGAACTTAACTAAGAGGTGATGGGTGCCCCAGGGCGCCTGACATGCCCTCTGGCGAGGACAGCCCTAGCAGAGTCAGGATAATGTTGATATAACTTCAATTGATTTACTATAGATCTTTAGCATCAGTAGAACCTGTCATTTATTTGTCATTAGATCTAACACACTGGGAGAGATCCCTTGTTTTCTTTTTAGAGCAGAAAGGATCTGGGGCCGTATTACAGAAGTGCCCTGGGAGCACAACGGGCGTTTGCGCCCGCTTTGCATGCCCCCGGGTAGTATTATAGAAGGGGCTGCAGACGCTTGTGCGTCCCTCTCTGTAATACCGATAGCGCTGGTGCACATAACGCGCCAGCGCTATCATGAGAGGGTGTTCCCTCATTTGCATGGGGGCGTGGCCCCATGCAAATGAGGGAATCCCTTTGCCTCTGAGCCCACGCCGTATTACAGCTGTCAGGAGGCGCACTGACAGTAGCGTGCTGTCAGTGCTCCCCCTGATGACAGCCCTCTAGAGGGGGGAAAGGGGGTACTATGGACCACAGACATCCCCTTGCAGGTGGGCGCAGTCACTCAATGCACCCGCCTGCAAGGGGATCTCTAATCCCTCTTCAAAGTGCAGGCGGGTGCCGGTTGCACTCTGAAAGACAGAGCGGCTTCAAAACAGCTGCTTCGTTTTTCACATGAGTGCGCTACCCCCAGGGCAGTGCGAGTTTGCGGCTACCCTGGGTGCAGCGCATTCATCCTAATACGGTGCATTTTACTTGTTTGCGCCGGGCACACCTTTTTAAAGGTGCACCCGGCGCAAACAAGGAAAATGCGCAGTATGTATGATACAGCCCCTGGCAGCTTCTGTGTTTTAATAGAGATTCTATTGTGCTGAGCGCCAAAATGCCCCTCCGGGGCAGAGTTGTGTGCTATATTAAGTACTACTAACATAACATAACATTCTGGTTTGTCAGGGGACTGCCTTTCCCATGCGATAATCTAACTGAACAATCACTACTGCACTTTAGGTTCTTCTGTAGTTTAAATAAGAAATTGTGCAGACATTTTCTTAAACCTTCACTAATGAGCATGGGGCATCGCAGGTGTAGAGTTGCTTTGTTTCACCTACAATTATTGAACTCCCCCGAAAAATGCCACTTATTGACTGTTTTATCAGATGAATTTTATAATCGTGAAACATTTAGGCTGAAGGACGATTAATGTGATGAGATATAGGAATTATTTTAGCCTCGTTAGTTGCCTTTTTATGTGCTCCTTGATTGATGTTAGCTTCTTTCCTTAATATTTATAGAATTAGAATTTTATTGTTGACAATCTGTCCGTATGGTCTTTTTATCATTTTTGTGTCTTCTTTTATGACCTAATTAGGTTAAATAAAAATCCTTTGAATTTGAAGAAAAAAAAACCTTCAACTGCTTGCCTGATACCCTCTGTATAACCTGGAGGACACGTTGGAGGAAAAGCTGAGGGCATTTATGGCGCGTGACATGTGAACATGTATATTACTCTATACTAAGTAAAGTTTCACGTTAAAGATTCTATATACTGTTAATGTGTTTTCTTTATTGGCTATGATGAGGTATAGAACAGGAACAAAAGTCGAATGTGAATAGGAAGTGCAGAAATAGCCGTGGCACAAGTATGTAATCTATGAAAAATACTCAATGTAGAAGCTGCTATACGCATGATCGAAAAAATACAATAGAGAAAACTTTAAAAAAAATACATACTCTTCATTTTTCATTTTGCAGTCTCGCAGGCAGCATTGTATCCCTATGTACTTTACTTTATCCCATGTGCTTTACGCTCTTTTATTGGCTGGCTTTCTTGTCTGTTTCAATCCTCTGCTTTGGATAGGCTACTTTCCTCCCTATTCTGTGTATGTCCAGCCCCTGGAGCATAGCTCCATCGCCATGCTTTTTCATTGGCTATGTTATGTCTGGGGGTGTAGCTTAGTCACTGAGATTCGGGGGTGCGAATCTCAAATTCCCCAACTAAGAACGCAGTGGGCCATAGGGTTAATGTGTGAGGTTGCCAAGGTTCGGGTTTCCATGAGGAGCACGGTCATTGCTGATTAGGTGGGCCTCTGTCTAGAGCGGCACAGTAGGAAAAAAACTATGGGTTCTGATTTCCACTAGTTAAACTATTTGCAAACATTCATCCCATCAACTTTTGGGCGTTTGATTACCAGTAGCATGCCCGGAAACTTGAGCCTAGCACAGCTTTCCAAACCTACTAATACCAATGTTTGTGAGTACATTTGCACCCATTCAAGGAGAACTTCTGTTGGTTCAGATTTAACACTTTTTGTAAACTGATCACTAAATATATTTAAGATCCTGATTCAAAAAATGAAACAGTTAAAACCTGTTAGTGAAATGAGAACAATGAGCAAAACTGACACAGACACAACAGACCCGACTCAAGGCCCCAAATCTAATTGCCAAACCAAGAATGCATTTGAATGGTGTCTCACCCCCAAACATCCATGCTGCGGCTCTGCCCCTGCCTGACCCACCTGGGCCTCGGAGTTCTCTACATTCACATACAACACCACGGCCTGGAGTCCCTGCCCCGGCATCACTTATTTTAAATGCATTTTCAGTACACGCTACAGTACATTCTTCGTCCCTGGTACAAGAAGCCTTGGTGGTAGAGTTGTCAAATTAGTGCATGTGGGCAGGACTCGACTCTATGAGGCATATTTAGTAGAATATGGCGCAGCGTGGTGCTGCAAGCCATCTTGCTGCACCGAGCAGCAGAATAGAAAAGTGCAGGGATGCGTAATTTACAGCAATTCGACGCATTCCTGTGCTTTCTTGTGTGCTATCTCACAATTGGCTGCCAAGGCCAACGCAGGAACCCTTGCACCATGGTGGAAGGGGGCCTGCATTGCACGGGTGATTGCACGGGTGATTGTTTTGTGATTGTTTTCTGCACAAAAACATTCACTCATGGTTTTTTCCTCCTTCTATGTGTGCTGCAGAATGCAGCACACAAAGAAAGAGCAACAAACGAGGAGAAGTAAAGGTATTTCTCCTTGTTGCGCCACTTTCACGCCTCCCCTGGGGAGACGTTAGAATCTGACGCAGTCCCATTTTTACGAAACCTTGTCAATCCGGGAATGCGTCTGATTCCATGGATGTTGTGTGGGAACATCCACAGCAACACCTATGGAACGCCTCTTTCATGCAGAGTAATGAGTGAAAGGGGGCCATATTTACAAGGCCATGAAAAGCCATGAGGGGTGTCTTTCTTGTGGCCTTATAAATATGGGCCAGCACACTGCGCCTCCAGAGCTTCACTTGTGTGATGCTCCAGCGGTGCAAACGTTCCGCAAGGGCATTGGAAATGTGCCCCTCTGTTTCTTGGTTTTACCTTTTCCAAATCATTTTATGGAGTTACTGATGCCCCATTTACTACGCCCAAGTCACAAACAGAGGAGGGCGCGCAGACAAATTAATACGGTGAGTCAAGAGAGAGCTGAGCCATGGTCTGACTTGGCTCTAAGGGTCTGTGCACGAGCTGAGTCATGAAAACGTGGTATGTACATCGTGTAACAAGCATAATGTAAAATTATGATACAAGCTATTCTGAAATCAAAAAAGTGTATTTCTTTAACATGCAGAAGCGTTTCACCTTAGTGAATTAGATAATATCATTGCACAAATAGACATTTATTAAAAGTGACACTTTTTAGAAACATTCATGGCTCCCACTCCCCCTCTCCCCCAACGACAATGTCATTAGTGAGCTAAGAGGCAAATCAGAAGTCATGTAAACCCTAAACGTGGCCTAGATTCTTATTATAGCTAGAGCAATATTACAGTCGATTGTTTTGTCTTTCATTCTTGACTGAGGACACAAAAAACTGACACAGAGATAGCAGAGACTACACAGGGCCCCCAGCAAGAATGCCTTTATTTGGGGGGTTTTCATAGTAAAGTATACAAAAATTGATGGATGGAATGCTTGAAAGAATCTCAGCCACTGGTAGTCACTCAGGGCTGCATCTCAGCCCACTGTTATTTTGCACACCATGCCAGCTCAGTTTAGACCCTGCTTTATGCAAATCAGTCTTGACCCTGCTCCAATGGGAACAGTCGAGCCCAAACTGCCAAACCAGCTCCGCCCTAAAACTGAGCACAAGCAACCCATGACCAATAGGTGAAAAACAATTGCTTGGGATGCGCCCCTGAGTGATTGCCAATGGCTGAGTATTATTCGAGCATTCCATCCATCACCTTGCTGTTTTTGCATTTGATGCCCTAGGTGCACTTGGTATCTCCAGACGTGCGTCCTGGGCTCACTGTGCCACTGGAACCAAGATATACCTGGCTGACATGTCTAATAATGGCATAACCAGTCTGTTTTGCTTATGTTCTGGTTCAGAGAGGACCTGGCCTGGCAGTTCAGGCTGGGCTGTTTCCATTGGAACAGGGTCAAGACTGATTTGTATATAGCTGGGTCCAAACTGAGATGGTATGGTGGGCAAAAAAATGATGGATTGGGATGCGTCCCCAAAGCCATTTCAAGTGACTGAGATTAATTCAAGCATTCCATCCATCACCTTTGTTTTTTTGCATTTATTTGGGGTGTGTCACACCACAAACACCTGCCACGAAGCTACATTCCTGGTTGTATCCTTACACAGCTGACATCTGGGGTCTCTTTTTCTTTGTACACCTTTACATGTCTTTTGTCTTTTAGCAGTCCATGGGAGCACATGGCTGTTGCTCTCCTCTTCTTTTTTTTCTTCCTATTGCTTTAGATCTAAGCTTGTTCTTTTCTTTCTTCCCATTACTCCAGGTCCCCACTCGCTCTCGTTGTCTTCTTAATATTTTCCTCCCTACACTCCTCTTGTTTTTTTTCTTGTAGCTCCAGATCCCCACTTGCTCCATCATCTTCAGAATTGTATTTATTTTTAAAACTCCTCTCTTTTTCTTCCTGTAGCTCCAGATCCCCACTTGCTCCATCATCTTCTGAATATTTGTATTTTTAACCCCACCACACCGCTCTTTTTCTTTCTGTTGCTCCAGATCCCTTCTGGGACTCATCTTTTGATTATGTTTTGCTACAATCTCCCCTCTCATGTACCATAGTGGTAGCCCCTATTGGGCTTTGCAAATGCTGCAGGCTTTTAAAACTTCCCAGCTTTGGCAGAGCTAATAGAAAAAGCAGCCATAATAAAAGTATATAAAACATTGTTTTCTATATTTTCAAGATGGCTCCCACATTGCATGGTGAAGTTGCTTCGTCATATTGCATCAAACACGTGGTGACATCTAGAAGATATAGAAAAAATGGTATTATATGCTTTCGAAAGGCCGTTGCTTTGAGCGCACATGATGTTTGTTACGACTTCATCACGCAATCTTGAAAGTATTATTATTGGGCACTGCCAAAGCCAGTCATGTCGCGCACTCACTGTTGTCAAACCAAGACCAGTTGACTTTACAAATGCTTGCTTACTACTCTTATTCCTTGAATTTCACAAAGTAAATGATTGGTTTTTTTAGCTGCTGAAAAAGTTATTTTTGATAATTGTTGCCGGGTGAAAGAGAAAGATGACACGACTTATCATAAATACGTCATACATTTAAATATTAAATGAACATCTGCTAAAGCACAACATTATTATCAAAAGGTTATACTTCTGCAAAAACAGCTAGTCACGTGTTTACTAAAGATGAGGGGCACGCTATCTTTAGTTACGCTTCTACACCACCGCTACCGGTGTCCTTCACTCGTCTCGTATCTGAAGCCTATCAGTGCTATTCTCCCTACACATCTGCTGTCTGACAAAGCCTAGCCTCCCACCTATTCTGTGCCTCTGTGCTGCCTTATCTACATATTTTCTCAGATATGTATTCTTGTAAGCAGGTATATGACCTTCCATTTGGTCTGTACCTAATTATATTTCCCTATTCTACTGAAGCTCATATTTACTTCCCTCCCACGGGGTCCTGTCTCCGTCTGTGCTCTTTTATTCTGATACCAAAGGCAGCTTAGGCCTGTATTTCTCCTTTAATCCGTACATTTGAGCAGATCTTTCTGCTGGTGCTTTCATTGATACTTGTAGGCCTTCTTCATTTTCTACATTCATTATAACATTATGATACTAAATTATTTATTTATTTATTTAACATTGTTATGTAGCGTTCTTACACCTATTTGTTGTAGGGATCTTGACATATACCTCAAATTTGAAATTCCATTAAATACTGGACAAAAATTAAAACTCTAATTATGAATAACACAGTAGAGTTAGCATGATACGGAGCCTGAGAATGATTTGAGGACATTTTGCCGCGGGACAAACACAGACACACTTTCAACACCAATGTTTGTCCCGTGGTGATTGCCATTTAATTAAGCGCTGCAGCGCAGGTGGTGAAATGCCCGTCGGCATAATAAACATGGTACAAAGTCTGCATACCCTTGATAATAACATTACAAAAAGCAGAAACATATTCTGTATGTCAATAATACGTTTAGGGGGTTATTTAAGAGTTTCTGTAGGAAAGAACAATGGGTTTAATTCTAATATTGACAGGAGCAGAATTCCAGGTAGAAGTGGGAGGCACCTCGACACCCGAAGTAAAACAAAAATGTTCTCTTGGTCACTGCTCACCTTCGTAGCATTCTCTTACAAAGTGAGTAGGATTCTCAGAGATGTTTAGTGGATAACCTTTGTTTTTTTATCTCTTGTTCCCCTTTAGAATCGTGTGTCTGGGTGTGGCGAGCCTCCGCGTCTGGTGATACTGAATGACGATGAACACCTAGACCCGAAAGAGTGTCACTGGATGAAACATTGTGATAGGGAAAAGTGGCCAATTATTTCTGGAAAAAGACCCTGGTGTTGAACCTCAGAGGGGATTCTCAACCCAAAGCCCTCCAAGAACGAAATGATATTTTCCAAACTCTGGGGCAGTGTCATGGACGTATGACCATGGCTTCTTCTCCAAGCTCATATCCAAAGACACTTTCGGACATAAGGCTAACCTCCAGAGAAATTTGCCCTTTAAGGAAAGACCACTGATCTTTTTGAATGTGGACCACTGAGAACAAATTCACCCCTCCTACGGGGAACACGTTTAATCCAGCAAGTGCCAGCTTCCCTCTATAGGGTCCAAAAAAATATTGTAAAGTTCATTAGTAGGAACACTTTTCTCTGTCCAACTCGTCCTCATTCTAATCTTCATTGACGCTCTGAGGCTATAATTTCTTGGTTTTGTTCTGGAGAACCAAAGAGGCACCACTTTTAGGAAGGGACACTAAACCTCTGGTGTCCAGAGACAGTGACTAAAAGACTCTCTGAAGGAATCCGATGATACTACAAGAACCCTAGAGCTGAGGAACCAATATCCGGCAGCCATTTTGGATGCAATTGTACTATGGTCTTTTTAACATAGATTCAACTTTCATCAATGGAACGTCTTGGACATGAAAACTTTATTCTGACATTGAGTTTGGAAACAACGCAAAAACACTCAGACCACTTTTTACTGAAAAAGCTGCTCTACTTTCAAATACAGGACAACACCACTTTACATCAAAAAATACCCAATAACTCCTCTGTTTCTAACCGCCTTGATTCTCACTAGTGCTTAGGAAGGGTTGTAAACGTATTGTAGGTTTCTAATTTGTTTCTGAATTATAATTAATTTACCTCAACAAAGAGCAAGCTAATTTGGGTGCACCATGGTGCTGTTCACATTAGCACCAAGTAGACCACCATTGCCCTCAATGTTCTTGTATTTGAACAGTTACTAAAATATTTGTTTTACATTTTACTCACAAATCATTTGTATGTAGAGAAGCAAGAATGTTAATAATGGGATTGGGAGAAACCGAGGAACAGGGACTGGAGGCTAAGGGATTTTTATGGAGTTAATCTATGGGCTATGGAGGAACATGTGTGACAGTGTTAGGTTGGATGATTCAGCATTTATCTGACCGGATCACATGGATGTTTAGGTGGATTTTCTAATGGTCAAATGGGTCTTGGTTCTGGAGCAGGAACCTCCTGTGTACCTGGACTTGAGTACACAAAGAGAACAGCGAGAGCAGGGATGAAGGAAGTCTTCTTGCTGTTCAATCCAGCAATGTGGAAATATGTTCTGTTAGTTGACGTTACTAATGCAGAAGGTTAGGGCATCTGGAAACAACTGGTCTTCGTAAAGTATCTCAAGCCTTCAAGAGGTCATTCACGTTTCCCTGCACTCCTTGTTCATGAGAAGACACCCCAGCCTTTCTCTCTCCATCGTTATGATCATGAAGCTCCTCGTGTCCCTGCTTCTGGTGTTGGTCCTCTGTCAGTTGGTCAAGGGCTGCCCAGTCCTTTGTGTTTGCCAGGACCGCTCAGTGGACTGCAGCAACCAGCGTCTCTTCTCCGTCCCCCCTGACCTTCTTCTGGACACACACAACCTAAGCCTCGCCCACAACCGCATCGCTAACATCCCTCGCGGCTACTTGTCATGCCATGTTGAGCTGCAGATCCTGGACCTGCGGAACAACTCCCTCTCGGAACTTCCTGAAGGCCTGTTCGTAAACGCCCGCCGGCTGGCCCACTTAGACCTCAGCCACAACAACTTCAGCCACCTGCCTGCTGGGATCTTTCAGATGGCCTATAGCCTGGTACGGGTGAACCTCAGCCATAACCCTGAGTTGAGGAGGGTCCACCCGCTGGCCTTCCAAGGTCTGTCTCAGCTCCGACATCTGGACCTGAGCTTTGGGAGCCTGTCCTTCCTGGGGTTGGATGCTCTTGAAGATCTGTCAGGGCTGGTGATCCTGCAGCTAGGTGGGAACCCCTGGATGTGCGGTTGCACTATGGAGCCGCTATTGAAGTGGCTGCGGGATAACATCCGGAGGTGTGTAGCAGGTAAGGAATGCATTAAAACCAGTGTACTTGTGTCACAGCCAGGCACACACTATTGCTGCCACGCTGTATGTCTGTTTGTCATTGCGTCCATATGTGTGCATGGTTATCTTGCTATAGCTGTGTGGATAACTGTGTGTGCTTGTCATGTATGTGTGCACTGTTGCTTAGCAAGAATGCACTGGGGCTCTTATACATGTAAAAGACACGTCTCCACAGCCTCAGGTTACTTAGCAAACTATAGCTACATTGGGGTACATTGGGCCCCTCACACTCCTATCACAAGCTATCATTAGTGCAGTAGCTGCCACTGCACCTCCTGCACTAATGATAGCTTCTCCCTGTGTGTATGTTAATAGGGCCTGTATGCGTGTCTGGCTATCAATGTGCATGTGTTAGCATTGCTCTGTATGTTCTGGTCTGATTTTTACAGGGTGTTTGTATGCATTGCCATCACGATGTGTGTCTGTATCAAACTTTGTGTGCACGAGTTAGTTTGTCTTTAAAAGTGCATCACTTATATATCTGCACATTTGTCACTTTGCTGTGTGCCACAATGTCCATTTGCCTGTCTGTCAATGTCTGTATGTTAGTTTGCTGTCAAAAGTACATTGCAGGTTACCTCTGATCTTGTAAGTTGCACACACTTCACGGTAGCAGTCATGTGCAGAAAAACAGACTTGCCAATCTTGTAATAATGGACTTCAGGCCCACCTGCCTTCCCTAAAGATAAGTCCTTCCTTTTGGGAGCTGCAGAACCTGTGCCTTTAATAGAGGCCCCTTGAGTCAGACACAAGTCCTTGCTATAGCGGGCTGCAGCACCTATGCATTTAATAGAGGCCCCTTGAGTCAGACACAAGTCCTTGCTATAGCGGGCTGCAGCACCTATGCATTTAATAGAAGTCCCTTGAGCCAGACACAAGTCCATGCTATAACGGGCTGCAACACCTATGCATTTAATAGAAGTCCCTTGAGCCAGACACAAGTCCATGCTATAGCGGGCTCCAGCACCTATGCATTTAATAGAAGTCCCTTGAGCCAGACACAAGTCCATGCTATAACGGGCTGCAACACCTATGCATTTAATAGAAGTCCCTTGAGCCAGACACAAGTCCATGCTATAGCGGGCTCCAGCACCTATGCATTTAATAGAAGTCCCTTGAGCCAGACACAAGTCCATGCTATAGCGGGCTGCAGCACCTATGCATTTAATAGAAGTCCCTTGAGCCAGACACAAGTCCATGTTATAGCGGTCTGCAGCACCTATGCTTTTAATAGAAGTCCCTTGAGCCAGACACAAGTCCATGTTATAGCGGGCTGCAACACCTATGCATTTAATAGAAGTCCCTTGAGCCAGACACAAGTCCATGCTATAGCGGGCTGCAGCACCTATGCATTTAATAGAAGTCCCTTGAGCCAGACACAAGTCCATGTTATAGCGGGCTGCAGCACCTATGCATTTTATAGAAGTCCCTTGAGCCAGACACAAGTCCATGTTATAGCGGGCTGCAGCACCTATGCATTTAATAGAAGTCCCTTGAGCCAGACACAAGTCCATGTTATAGCGGGCTGCAACACCTATGCATTTAATAGAAGTCCCTTGAGCCAGACACAAGTTCATGCTATAGCCGGCTGCAGCACCTATGTATTTAATAGAAGTCCCCTGAAGCCAGACACAAGCACATGCTATAGCGGGCTGCAGCACCTATGCATTTAATAGAGTCTCTTGAGCCAGACACAAGCCCATGCTATAGCCGGCTGCAGCACCTATGCATTTAATAGAAGTCCCCTGAAGCCAGACACAAGTCCATGTTATAGCGGGCTGCAGCACCTATGCATTTAATAGAACTCCCTTGAGCCAGACACAAGCCCATGCTATAGCCGGCTGCAGCACCTATGCATTTAATAGAAGTCCCCTGAAGACAGACACATCCCATGCTATAGCGGGCTGCAGCACCTATGCATTTAATAGAGTCCCTTGAGCCAGACACAAGCCCATGCTATAGCGGGCTGCAGCACCTATGCATTTAATAGAAGTCCCTTGAGCCAGACACAAGTCCATGCTATAGCGGGCTGCAGCACCTATGCATTTAATAGAAGTCCCTTGAGCCAGACACAAGTCCATGCTATATTGGGCTGCAGCACCTATGCATTTAATAGAAGTCCCTTGAGCCAGACACAAGTCCATGCTATAGCGGTCTGCAACACCTATGCATTTAATAGAAGTCCCTTGAGCCAGACACAAGTCCATGCTATAGCGGGCTGCAGCACCTATGCATTTAATAGAAGTCCCTTGAGCCAGACACAAGTCCATGCTATAGGGGGCTGCAGCACCTATGCATTTAATAGAAGTCCCTTGAGCCAGACACAAGTCCATGCTATAGCGGGCTGCAGCACCTATGCATTTAATAGAAGTCCCTTGAGCCAGACACAAGTCCATGCTATATTGGGCTGCTACATCTTAGGCCATAACTAGAGGTTTCTAAGTAAAACAGTAAAACAGAAGTCCTTGCTGCAAGCAGGTTGCAGTCAATAAAGCCGTTAGTAGAGGTCCCCCAGGAATGTACCACTGTCCACTCCGTCTCGGGACATGAGAATTATGAACAGAGTAAATTAATCAAATGTTTCTTTTTGTTGAAAGTGGAAAGCAACAATAGCAAACAATGCCATTGGGATTTTGTTTCGAGCACACTAAATCCTAGAGATGGTGTGGCTTTAACATAAAAATGAGCATGTTCAATTTCACAAGTCTAATTATTTTTGCTTCTTTTTTATCTTAAATAAATATGCCAGTGCTGGGTTATGATGGTGATAGGCATTATCAAGAGTCTGTGTGCAACTCCTGTAAGTTCTGAAGAAACCACCCTAATATTTGTAGGTATGAGCAGTCGCTTGTATGTAGAAAATGTCTCATCTGTATCAGGGATGCCATTTCTAATGATGTATTACAAGGCGTGAATCTTTCAAGATCAGAGCCACTACAGAAGTGCAGGGCCAGGAAGCAAGCCTGAAGAGGATGAAAGGAGGTGAGGGTGGAGGAGGAACAGGGAGAGGTGGGGTGGGAGAAGCAGGTGGGTGGTTTATAAGATGTGCAGATGGATAGTGAAGGAGTTGGGAGGGATGAGGAACGACTGTTTGGAAGGCTGGACCACAGGATGAGTAGCTTCTGAAGACCACTAAAAGCCCATCACCCAAACCTAATGGAACAAGGACAGCTCATCAAAGCAATGACAAATCATGAAAAACACATTTATTTATGAATTTATTTTCAGATTTATATAGTGCACGGTTCCCAAAGGCAATAAATGTCTTGCATAAGAAAACTAACAAACTGGAGGAAGGCGCGAGCGCGCACTAGGAGGAATTGAGAGCCAGAATGAAGTGGAAAAAGTTGGAGTATGCAAAGATACCAAAGAAGCTGTACGCAATGGTTCAGGAAAGTGAAGATAATATAAATATTGTCAAATCCAAACTGAAAGGAGATCAATAACTAAAGAAGCTGAGCTAGATAAGAAGAGTTGTGAGTACAACAGTTAAAAGAGGAGAGGAGATGGATGCAATAATTATTTGGCGTAGGAGAGAAGGCATTTAGAGAGGGCAACATTTAAAAAGTTACTCATTTGAGAAAGGACCAGACATTGCAACATGAGTTTGATGATGGAGAAAGGTAGGAAAGATTTGATTACGGAGATGTAAACAACAAGACTTGACTACATAAGAAAGCAGTTTCTCCAAAGAATCAAAGATAACACAAGATTTCTAGCTGAGGAGAAAAAAGGGAATAATAGCAGAGGAATGGAAATAGCTGCTGAAGCCAGGAAATAGAGATCAGTTTTAAGAAGTGCATAGTCATTTAGTCTTCAGCATGTGACAAACAAGCAGAAATGCAGTTACAAAAGGAGTCAGAGAAGGAAGAAAAAGACAAACATTTGAAAGTCTTTAGCATAAACATAAGCATTCAATTCAAAGGATAAAATGATAGAAGCTAAAAGAATAGTGTACAATGACAAGAGCAGAGAACGGACTCCTTTTTAGGTATAGCTTGGATTCTATGTCACAGTGAAGCATCACCTTTTCTGTCATTGATGTAACACCCTCAGTTGCCAAAGGTATGCCCAGACATGAGGCCCTTGCACTGTGAGCCATAGGATCAACACTATGCTTCACTCATGAGGCCTCACAATGTCGAAACCAGTCTGGGGATGCTTGTGTTCTCTTCTGCAGGGGGCCTCATCTGGCAGTTCAAGATGGACTGTTACCATGAGGAGCAGGGTCAATACTGATTTGCGTAAGGCAGGTTTTTGCCTAAATTGGCACAGTTAGTGAAAAACGATGGGTTGGAATGTTACCCTGAGCGATTGCCAGTGGTTAGACTATTTGCAAGCTTTCCTCCTATTGTGTTTTTTGCGTTTGTTAGTATACATTCGTCCTTCAAACTCATACAAAAATCTAGGCTTTCAGAGCTGACTAAGCTATTCAAGAATCTTGTTACCTACGATGCCAGGCATGAGAACAGGGCTTTGAGCAGCAAGATAGCATAGTTTCATATTCTGGTGCAAGGAAGTCCGACCACCCCTATAACGTTTCAGGAGGGGTTTGCTCTGTTTGTTCTGCGCCTAAGAACTCTTTGTCTCCCCTTTTCTACCTATCTTTTTTTTCTTTCCTTCTTGCGCTTTCTAACTGCCATACTTTTTGTTCTCACCCCCACTTTCTTTCCATTTCTCATCGTTTCTCTTTCCCTTTCTCCATCACTGTTGGCATACTGCTACATCTTAACCCCCTTCTCTTATCATATATTTTGGTGAAATGTTATTTATGAGCTTCCATGTAAATAACAGACAGACGGGGCCTAAAAAAGCAGTAATTATACTTTCACTTTGGAACCCCCACTATATTAAGTCGGGTTTTCATTGTACCGCTGTCCGGTGTAACATTAAGCAAGAAAGTGGCTGACTCTACTACAGTTACACTAAGGCAATAATTTTAAATTTGCAATCCCTCCCTATTGTATGGAACCTTTAAAGCAAGTTACATCATTATTATTTGAACGTTTGAGAGAGTGAAAATCAAATTTCTCATCTACATTCTCTTGAGTCTCTGGTAACATGATGGGGGAAGAAGGAAAGACTATTATTTGTACTAAATCGATTAACGGAGCATATGAAAATCCTGATGAATATATAGAGCTGGATAAGTACAATCAAAACTGCCAAGCCATCTCTCTTATCTGCCTTTCAAGTCCCCGAAATATGCCCTTTAACCAAGACCATACTCCATACCATTAATTTTCTTTAATTTCTAAACGCTATTACGGATGTGATCACTCGGGTCATGTATACTCAATGAAGCATTTGGTATGAATGTGCAGAATTCTGATCCTACGATGGCACAAAGTACACCCTTGGTAGCTTGAACAAAATCAAGAGCCATTCAGTTTTGCAATAAGACAGTTCTTCTTGCTTCTAATTGATCGGAAATCAATCCTAATGCTATGGCAGTACAATTAGTTACTTTTTTTTAAAGACTTTTTTAAAAGATATTAGCAACAGTTTGAATTTCATGAATTGATGGCCTTATTCCATACATAGGAAACAGGATAGCAAAGAAATCATCAGTTTCCGATTTTTGTGTAGGCAGCCTTTTCCGGGAGGCGGAATTAATATGGGTATGTCATATGGCAGTAAGTGGGATAGCAAGATCCTAACCTGTCCTTGGGTAGCCAACGATAGCCTCAGTTGCCACAATAAAAGTGCTACGCAGCTTTGGAGAATAGCTATCAGAATAAAGGACCCCTGGGGGAAGTTGAAAAGGATATGGATCAAGGGACAGATTTACTAAGAAGTCACCTAACGCAGCAATAAAACTTGCTGCGCAGCTTTGCATGACTGGGAGAGAGCAGAAGTGAGCCATATCTACTAATATATGACACATTTCAGCTGTCTTCCTCCACTGGCGCACTGTATGCTGCCTAGCACCAAAGCAGGCAGGATTGTTTTTGTGCAGGAAGGGATACCTTGCTACACAAATAAATCCTTACAGATATTTTCCTCTTTCCACATGTGCTGCATCACATGTGGAAAGAGGAAATAACGAGGAGTAATAAAAATATTTTGCCTCGTTACACTTCACTTCCGAAAGCGCACTATTTTGATACAATCCTAGGTTTATTAACCTTAGTAAATATGGGATTGCATCAAAATCCATGGGTGGATGTATGGGAATGCCCATGCTCCACCCATGGAACACCTTCTCAATGCAGAGTAACGCAAGACAGTGATTTACGCTGCCTTGCGTTACTCTGTATGTACTAAACCACATAGAGCCACGCAAGGTGGCTTTGCGCAGCTTAGTAAAATCCACTTAAGGGCTTGCATTGTCTTGTGTCGCTTGCATGGCACAAGGGAAATGCAAGCCCTTAGTAAATTTGCCCCCAAGTTCAGAATCAGATTTGGCTGTAAGAACCAGATTGCAATCACTGTGGCCAACAAAGATGCTGCCATTTTGAGTTTCTCAAGCCATTCTATGGGCAGTGTCATTGAGGTGCATAGCAAGTGGCAGGACGCTCTGGTTAGAAAAACAGATGTCACCAACGTTTACGGGGATAGAAATATTTTCACATTAATTGGGAAGTGTCCATGCAGGTATAAACCGTAGCATTGTTCTTCTTCATCAAAAGGAAAGGGAAGAAAGTAACTGGAAGGCTTCCAACTAGCCATGGCAGGATGTGGTATCTGCGGGAAGGAGGAGGGTCTTCCTTTGGGTGTGGGTAAAGTTCAGGAAAGTTGCCATACGGAGCCTCTGCTTGACCCACTGAAGCACATTAGTTTGTTAAAGCAGGAACAGGATGTGTGCTAGGGGCTTGATTCACAGGCACAGAGGCAACAGCAGGGTTGGCACCTCTGGGCCTTGTGGTCCTTTTATCATGAATTTTCCATCATCCATGTGCACAGGAAGTGACATAATCCCTCCCTACTCCAAGGACCTACTTATTGGTGACTGTAGCTCAGACCGGGCACCAGGAGAATTGTCACACATGCCCTCATCACAAGCAAGCCTGACTACGGGAACACCCTGTATGCCGGTATCAACAAAAAACTCACCAGAATGCTGCAGACCATTCAGAACTCGATGACCATAATTACTCTCAACCTCCCACCCTGGACTCACATCACATCTTAATAAGCTTCCCGGCACAATTCAAACTCCTTACTGACACTTTCAAGGCACTACATAACACTAGCCCAGCATACCTCAACAATCGCATCTGCTATCACAAACCTTCCAGACCCCTCAGCTTATCTGAACACCTACTTGCACATGTCCCATGCGTATAGAAATCCAGATCTTGCGTTCAAGCCTTCTGCATTGCTCCTAAAGCATGGAATGACCTGCTGCCACACATAAGGGCGGAATACCTGGCTTTTCGAGTAGTCCCACTATGCCCTTGGTGTGGCTAGACTCACACCTCCTCAGCACCAGGATGCCCGCCTTGGAGATAGTATGCTCTACAAATCTGCATAACATAACATTTACTGCAACAGCCTTCTAGCTGAATGCCTAGACTTCACTCACATAGATTGTATTGTATTGTAATTGCATTTATAAAGTGCTTACTACCCCTGACAAGGCATCGAAGCGCTTTTTTGGCGAGTAGCACGCTACTTCGGAACCCATAAAGGATTATTGGTGAATTAGTATAGTGAAATATGAAAGTAATTTGAGTGGTGGATATGTTAGTCAGTTATTTGTATTGAGAACGATAGTGGAGGGATAGAAGAGGGGACAAAAGGGTTGCATTTATATAGCGCATGCTACCCCTGATGGGGTGTTGAAGAGCTTTTTTGGCGAGTAGTACACTACTCTGGAACCCATAAATGATTACTGGTGAATTAGTTTAGAGAAATATGAAAGTAATTTGAGTGGTGGATATGTTGGTCAGTTATTTGGATTGAAAAGGATAGAGGAGGGATAGAAGAGTGAAGGATTTAGAAATATGTATATTTTTTTGTTTGTTTTGGAGCTCATAGCAGTAGGAGATGGCTTGGGACGAGTAAAAGGGAGGTGGAGGGGGATGAGTCAGAGGGAAGGGTTTTTGGGGGATCGGAATAGTAAAAGAGGTATGAGATGATGCAAGGAGGGGTAGAGGAGGGAAGAGTCTAGAAAGGGTTATTTTGGGGATCATATTAGTGGTATGGGGTTTGGGATGAATGAGAGAGTGGAGGTTAGAGGATATACTGATAGAGGTATAGGGTGAGAAATAGGGTAGTGCATTGGAAAGAGTTGTAGAAAGAGGTTTGAGATGAATCAGAGAGTTGAGGTAGAGGATATATTGAGAGCGGTATAGGGTGAAAAATAGGATAGTGCATTGGATATGCTGAATTAAAAGAAAAGTAATAAATATATAGATCCATAAGTACATGGAAGGTATATAGATAGATGCATACAGGAAGGTAGTATTTGTAGGATAATGATGCATTAAATAAACTCCGGCTTTCAAGTGTTGTTATACTTTAAATTCATTTTATTTATTTATTTATACATATATTTTTTTGTAAATCAATAGTGAAGCAATTGTAGATAAATAGTTATGATAAAAGATTTACTTATTTATGCAGTCACTTGTATACATGTTAAAAACATAGAATAATGTAACTATCAGTAATATGTACATTTGTTAAGCAGAGCTAATGAATATCTATATTTTTTTGTCAAAACAATTATTCTACACATTAATATAAAGTACTACACATATATAGGTACATATCTATAGTACAAATAAAAGCTTATATACAGAGAGATATGCTGTATATTTCTGTTTGCGTATGGTGGTTATGTGGGGAAGAGCCAATTTCTTGAGTAGTTTTCTGAAGCTAAGAAGGTTATCCGTGGATCTTATGTTGGGGGTAAAGAGTTCCATAGTTTGGCTGCTTGAACAGAGAAGGATGTTTTTTTTTGTATCTTGGGATTTTGAGGCGAGGTGCCACTCTAGAGCGGAGGTTCCTATGATGAATGTGTTTGGTGATTTTATTCCTGATGAAGAGTGGTCCTGTTCCGTGTAAATTAGGCCATCTGTACTTCATGAATTACACCCCTTCAAGCTTACTGCTGACAAGAGGAAGGCCAAGAAACACTTGGCGCTTCAGCTTTGAGGCTGACTGTGAGGAGATAGGTTACACCTGATGACAGATTGAAAGAAAAGCCCAGGACAGTGATGGCTTGAGAGTCCTGGTTGATGACCTATACCCCATGGTGGTAGTAGGCATAAGTAAGCAAGTATGCTTACTGCACTTTGCCAGCCAAAATTTCCTGTATGTACCTAAACCAACATGTTCTCTTCCTGGTTCAGGTTTCTAGAACCTTTCTCCTGAAACACGCTCCCCAGGAAACTCCAGGCCATACTTTTCCTGCGTTCAACTTTTCCCTAAAGCTCACCTCCTCTGGTATCAATCAGTCAATCAATCATGGGTTTGTTGAGCGCAGCTACTCACCGAGAGGGTCTCAAGGCGCTGGGAGGCACAGGTCCCGGATGTTCACGGCGATCCGTCCAAGAGCCAAGTCTGGAGGTCCCTCGTGAACTTGGAGAGTGTTGGCGTCTGTCTGAGGTGGAGAGGGAGGGCGTTCCATGCCTTGGCTGTGAGGAAGGAGAAGGAGCGGCCTCTGTTCTGGTCTTCTTGATGCGTGGCATGTCGCAAGGGAGAGCTGGGCTGAGCGATCTTTGGGGTGCATGCAGTAGCGGCTCCTGGTGGGAGTGCTGCCGGGCGGTGACGTGGGCGGGGAGGGCAGGGTGGAGGGTAGTAAACACCGGAATACGGATGAATGCAGGTAAGTAGACAATTAAATCAATAAAACGAATTTCGTTGTGCACGCTGCATCGCATTTGGCGATGCAGCGCGCGCAACGAAATTCGTTTTATTGATTTAATTGTCTACTTACCTGCATTCATCCGTATTCCGGTGTTTACTACCCCCCACCCTGCCCCTCCCCCGCCCCACGTCACCGCCCGGCAGCACTCCCACCAGGAGCCGCTACTGGGTGCATGGAAAGAGAGGCGGTAGTTCAAGTATGCAGGTCCGGTGTGATTCTCTTCTCGATGGGGAGCCAATGTAGTGTCCACATCTGTTGGGTGATGTGTCAGTGACGCGGTAGGTTGAGGACTAATCTGGCGGAGGCATTCTGGATGTTCTGGAGTTTGCGGGTGAGGTTGTTGTTGATAGCGTAGAGAGCGTTGCCGTAGTCGAGTCTGCTGGTGATGAGGGCGTGAGTGACGGTTGTTCTGTGTTTCGAGGGGGATCCATCTGAAAGTCTTTCATAGGAGTTGGAGGGTTTAGAAACAGGCGGATGAGACAGCGTTGATTTGGCGGTCCATTTTGAGTTCAGAGTCCAGGATGATTCTGAGGTGGCGTGCATGGTACGTGGGGGAGGGCGGGTTGCCGAGGGCGGGGGGCCACCAGGTGTCGTTCCAGGCATCGGGGTGTGGGCCCATGATGATTACTTCGGTTTTGTCCACGTTGAGTTGTAGGCAGCTGTTCTTCATCCACCTGGTGACTGTTTCCATTCCCTCTTGAAGGTTGTGTTTGGAGACGTTGGGTTCATTGTTTGGGAGAGGATGAGTTGATTACAATGTTGAGTCCGTAGGATCTGACGATGGGGGCGAGCGGGGCCATGTAGACGTTGAACAGGGTGGGGCTGATTGAGGATCCTTGGGGAACTCTGTGTGGGATCCGAGAGGAAGGGTGGGAGTCCGACCCATTGCGTTCTGCCGGAGAGAAATGAGCGGATCCAGTGGAGGGCCTTGTTCCGAATCCCTGCGTCGTGGAGTCTGCGGGTTAGGGTGTGGTGAGAGACTGTGTTGAAGGCTGCGGAGAGGTCCAGGAGGATGAGGGCCACAGTCTCCCCTCTGTCGAGGAGGGAGCGGATGTCGTCTGTTGCGGCAAGGAGGGCGGTTTCGGTGCTGTGGTTTTTCCTGAAGCCGGATTGGGAGGAGTCGAGGATGTTCTTTTCTTCAATGAAGGAAGCGAGCTGGCTGTTGACTGCTTTTTCGATGACTTTCTCCGGAAACTGGAGTAGAGAGATGGGTCTGACGTTTTTGAGGTCGGTGGGGTCCGCCGAGGGTTTTTTCAGGAGAGGGTTGATCTCAGCGTGTTTCCAGTCGTCGGGGAAGGAGGTGGCCTCAAGGAGCAGTTGATGATTCGGCGAAGCTCGGGGGCGATGATGTTGGTGGCTCTGTGGTAGATGTGATGGGGCAGGGGTCCATGAGGGCCCTGGAGTGGATTGACTTTATGGTCTTCAGGGTGTCTTCGGTGGTGAGAACGGCCCAGCTGTCAAGTGTAGGCTGCGTGGTGTCGGGAGTGGGAAGTGTAGGTTCCGCATGTTGGCTATCGTCATCGAAGTTGTCGAAGATGGTCTTGATTTAGTGGTGGAAGAAGGAGCCGAGTTTGTTGCAGAGGTCCTGGGAGGGGGGGATGTCTGTAGTCTCACTGTTGGGTTGGGAGAACTCTTCGATGATGCTGAATAGTTCCTTGCTCTTGTGTGCGTGGGTGGAGATTCTGTCCTGGAGTGCTTTCTTCCTTGTGTTTCTGATGCAGTTGTGGCGGGCGGTGGTGGCTGCTTTGAAGTTGTCATGGTCTGCTGTTGCTTTGGAGTTCCTCCAGATCTTTTCGAGGCGTCTGCAGGTTCATCTGGATTCTTGGAGTTCGGTGGAAAACCAGCTGGCTCTCTTGGCATGTGTGTTGGTAGTTTTCTTGAGAGGGGCAATTGTGTTGGCGCAGTCGGTGATCCAATTGTGCAGGGATCAGGCTGCGGCATTTGGGTGTTCGTCCGCGGTGGTTAGGGTGGAGCTGCTGAGTGAGGCGGTGAGCTGGTCGTCGGAGATCTTGTTCCAGTTCCTGCGTGGGAGCTGGTGTGGAGGTTTGAGGGTGATGATTGTTTTGAAGGTGACGTGGATGCAGCAATGGTCTGTCCATGGGAGTTTGGAGGTGTGGCTGAAGGTGATGGAGTTTACCGCTGTAAAGATGGGGTCGAGATGTTTCCTGCTGAGTGCGTGGGTTCTGGTACGATCTGCTTGAATCCAATGTTGAGGAGATAGTCCAGGAGGAAGGTGGAGTTGGGGTCTTGGAGGTTGTCGAGGTGGAAGATGAGGTCTCCCAGCAAGGTGTAGTCGGTGGAGGTGATGGCTTGCCGAGCGATGATGACGGTGATGGAGTCGGTGAAAGGTGCGCAGGGTCCGTGGGGTCTGTAGATGAGGGTACCCCAGAGGGTGGTGGTCGGGTTGGTCTGTATCTTGAAGTGAAGGTGTTCCATCAGGTCTGTGGGCCTCTCGGTGTGGGTGCTCAGTTGAGGTTGGATTTGTGGGCGATGGCGATGCCTCCTCCAGGGCAGTTCAGGCGGTCCTTCCGGGTGATATTGTATCCTCCGGTGATGGTGATCCCAAGGCAGCGTTTGTCCAGGTTTCTGTGAAGAAGGCGACGTTGGGGTGGTGCTGTCGAGGAGGTCTCAGATTTCTGTGGCGTGTCTGTGGAGGGAGCGAACTTTGAGGAGGATGCATTGCAGGGTTTGGGGTGCGGTGGTGTTGTGGTGGGAGGGTTGTGGTGAGTCCTGGGTCTCAGTGAAGGCGAAGGAGTGGCTGCAGTGGCGGCAGGTGAAGGGTCCGTGGGTATCGATTGGTGAAGACCGATCGCAGTTATTGTCCTGGCCAGTGTTGAGTGCGTGGAGGGCCGAGGAGCTGTAGCGCTGGTGGGTCAAAGGTCCAGGGTTCCCGGTCGGGTCGTGGACGGGCACATACGGGATTGCCTTTGCCACGCCACTGGCACGGCCGCACAGCGGCCGCCAGTAAGAAGGGGGAGGGCGGGACAGCTGGGAGGCAGAAGCGGGAACACGTGAGAGGGACCGCGGGGGCAGCAGCGACGGAAAGGAGAGAAAAGCAGGATAGGGAAAAAAAGGAATAAGGCAAGGCACAGAAGCGAAGTCACTACAAAAGAAAAGCAAAAGGCAAAGGGAGCCAAACAAGGACTGCACTGCACAAGAGCAGGGGGGAGGGCAGGGCCTGAGCAGGAGGCAGCAAGCCTCGAACACCAACCTGAGCAGCACTGGAGGCAGACACTCTTTGGTGGAGCTGCGCGAGGGAAGAGCAGTTTTCTGACCAGTGGTATGAAAACTACCAAGACCAACAGCCTTCCCCACTGCTCCTGGATATGTCTGTTGCCCTTTAACAACCCTGCTGCCAAGCTCTCCATATCTAATATGTGTTATATTTTCCTGTGTTTTTTAATTGTATTGCATTGTAATTAATTTTATATAGCACTTCATACTCTGATGAGGCACAGAAGCACTTTAGCGGATGGGTAGTATGTTATGTCCTAGGTCTGTGCTTGGGTAAAAGTGTTGAATTGCATTGTGGAATTGATGGAAGCCTTTTGGTGCCTTCGCGAGTCACCAGAGTGGGGCTCTCATCCTGTCTCAGATTGTAGCACCTAATGCCCTTCTCCCCTCTTTTTTTCAGATGCCCAGCATGCAGAGTGCCAAGGCCCTCCTGAGGTGGAGGGCACCCTACTCTTCTTACTGACTGAGGAGAGCTTTAAGGCATGCCACCTGACGCTGACCCTCGACGACTACCTCTTCATCGCTTTCGTTGGCTTTGTGGTCTCCATCGCCTCTGTTGCCACCAACTTCCTCCTGGGCATCACGGCCAACTGCTGCCACCGCTGGAGCAAGGCTAGCGAGGATGAGGAGATCTAGGCTGTGCCATTGATAGGCTGCAGTGGATGCTGCCAGCGGCAGTACCAGCATGGGGAGACTGAGACATATGTTAGTGCCAACCTGCCCCAACACCATGCTCCATCGATGACGAGAGATTAGAGCATGTCCTAAAATTACAGTATGCTTCTGGTTGTCAAGAATGCTTAAGCAATACTAGTAGGAGACAATGACATCACCAAATGCAGCCTTCAGACTGTTGCATATGTCCTAGCAAAGGTGGAGGACAACAGTGTTTACGTTAGTGCCAGTCTGCCCATGTGCCAAGCTTGTATGGTGAGGGAGGTCAGAATATAATTTAAATTAGAGACAGCTTTGTCGAGCTGTAAACTCGCTGAACTACAGTTTTGATTGCTAGACGTGCCCAAGCAGTGGCAATAGCGGCAATGCCATGCTTCAGTGCCAATTTCCTTGCACCCGAATATCATTCAGTGACCAGAGGTTAGAACATTGAGAAGCAGGTTTCCTCTTTCATGACAAGGCATAACCCTATTACAAGACTGTTCAACACTCTGCCTCAGTGCCATCCTTGCCCATTGCCATATTGCTTCTTTCTGTATGCAGAAGAAACTACAACACTGTGGAAACTCTGCCACTCTATACTCGCGGACAATGCCCTGCTAATATCAAGAGGTTCTGGAACACTGATGTTCTACTCCTGTGCCAAACTCCTGGGTTATGAAGGCAATTCAAAGTATTATGGTAAAGGGTTGTCTCTGCCACTCTGTACCCACACTGCCAGTTGTGTCCAGGTATTGCCAGGTGGAAGGAGAGGACTCTGCTGGCCTTCCTGGAATGCCAGAGTATCACCTCTAAGTTTGCGTAAATACATTTATCAGCCTGTTTGCCCTTGTCCGCCCACTCCCCCGGTAAATGCCAGCATTTCGAGGACGATCAAAGTGCCAGCCAACTGCTGCCTTCTGACCACATGGGAACCAAAGCAACCCCTCTGAAACTGCATAGTAACCCCTCTTGGAGCCTGTGCCGCTACCGCCATCACAGGCACTGGCCAGAGGTCAACGTTATGAGCTCCGGAAACTCCTGGTGCCTTAGGGAGAAAGCAGATCTCTCCTCAGATTGCCATTCTGATTCTTGGGGAGAGATTTGTGTTTCTCTTTCCTGTGCCAACCTCCCTTTACAGTCTGATCTGTTCTACTTCCCGTTTCCGGATCATGTGACTTCTTCTGCTAGCTGCTTCTCGGTCCTGCTCAGCCTGTTCTGCGTTCCCTCTGAGCACCAGTCAGCTGGCCATACTGTTCCTCCCAGAGTCTGATCTGATCTCTGTTCAAGCTGCCTTCTTCTAAACTGAACTTTGATTCTGTTAGTCCCGTTATGATCTGTGATTCTTCATAGCCAGCTGCCATTTTGTTCATACTGTGCCTCCCGGTGTGATCCGTTTCACTCCTCCCAATTCGAGGTGTATGTCATAATGTCTTCTGTTTCCTTCCCAGCCGGGGCATAGCTCAGTCACTGAGATTCAGGGGAGGGGGGGAGAGGGGGATGTGAACTTCAAATTTCCGAACTAAAAATGCGGTGGGCTGCAGGGTAGAGATGACCAAGGTTCGGGATGGACTGTTTCCATGAGGAACAGGGTCAGTACAGATTTGTATGAGGCGGGCATCTGTCTAGAGTGGCACAGTGGGTGAAAATGGGTTGGCATGCTACACCAAGGGATTGCTAGTGTTAGACTATTTACAAGCATTCATCCCATTGTCTTTTGGGTGTTTGATTGTCAGTAGTATGTCTGGAAATGTGAGACTGCTGCAATATTCTGAGCCTACTCCTGCCAATGTTTGTGAATTCCAAAAAGTTGTAAATTTGCACCCATTGAAGGAGTACTTCTATAGATGCAAGTTTACTGCTTTTTTTGTAAACAGATCACTATATATATTAAAATCCTGATCCAAAATATTAACAAGTTATAACCTCCTAGTGAAATGAGAATGAGAAAAACCAACACAGACATAGCAGACCGAGGCAGACACAAATAACACATTAAGAATACGTTTGAGGGGTGTCACCACCTAAACATCCCAGCTGAATCTATGCCCCTGCCTGTTCCATTTGGGCCTGGTAGTTCTCCCTGGTAACCCATGACTATGGTCAGGTACAACACAATGGCATAGAGTTCCTGCCCTGGGATCACTTATTTTAAATGCATTTCATTGCACGCACCCTTCTTTGTCCCTGCTACAAGAAGCCTTGATGGTTGAGTTGCCAAACTGGTGCAAGTGAGCGGGCTCCATTTTTCTAGTCCTCGCCCTTTACAAGTCATTTTATCAAGTGACTGACGGGCCCATGTACTAAGCCAGAGTGGCAAATAGAGGAGGGTGTGCAGGCAAATTAATAGGGTGAGTCGAGCCAGAGCCGAGCCATGGATCTGGCTTGGCTCTAAGAGTCCGTGCATGAGCTGAGCCAATGTTTGGCATGGATATCGTGCAATAAACATCATGTAAACATGATATAATCATGATATAACTTGCCGAAGTGTTTCACCTTGGTACATTAGATTATTTCACTGCATAGACAGACATTTATAAAAAGTGATCTTTTTTTGGAACATCATGGCTCTCCTCCCAAACACAAAGCCATTAATGAACTAAGAGGCAAGTCAGAAGTCATGTGGACCCAAATGATTGCCTAGAATCTTATTATAGATGGAGTAACATTACTGTCTATTAAATTAAATATGAGGTACTTGTACAGCGCAAATTACAACTCACCATGTGTTCCGATAAATGCATACCAACCACCAAGGTACAGCTGATCCATCTAGTTTTCGTTTCCCTTGCAACACCCTTCAGTAATTTATTCGCACTCTCATTATATGTGCCTAAAAGTCATTCCCGTCACTCACCACCCCACCTCATGCTTGATCATGGTCCCTTCTTCGAGATCCACAATTCTCTTGTGAGTACTCACAATAAGACTGGTGGTCAGCCATATGAAAAACATGGGGTTACACAGCCACAGCACAAAGCCGGCAGCATCACCAAGGTGTCTGAGGGCCTAACTGAGTAACTGTGTTAATAACACATATTAGAATTAGATATTTCCCACAACACAATCCTGATATGTGATTGGCTCGACAATCATGATTTAATTCAATGTTGGTATTTGTGTTTCAGCTGCAAAGACACACCATTCCAGCATGGCTCATAGTTGTCCAGTGTTGGCCAACAAGGGGGGAGGGGTCCATGCCGGAGTTTTCAGGACAATCAGTAAATCACTCCCACTTAGATTGATTGTATGTACATATATCCCACTCGGATGTTATAAAAATCTGTCAAGGGCCCAGCACTCGAGGATCAACGTGGGGACCCCTGTGTCCTATGCATCTTTCTGCTTCAGTGAAGGACATAATAAAGTGGGGGGCTAAGAGAGGGAGAGGCTGCTAGAACACAGAGCCTGAGGGCTTCTCCGTGATCCCAACTCATAGAGTTGAAAGAGCGAGGTGGGACGCAAGGATCGAAGCGTTGGGTTTGAGTCGCGATTTCTCACCAATTCACTGTGTGATGCTTCGGCTTTCCATTCCACTTCCTTGCCTGGACTGCTGCTCTGCTACCACCCAGGACAAGTCTCCTGATCCCTTCAGACCTTGGTGAAATCAGGAGGGAGGGACTGGGGCTTGGGAGCTGCCTCGCCTATCAAGGCCCTGTGTGGAGAGCAACTGACTGTAGATCACGGTATACATTCCCTGAACAAATGAAAGGCTTTGTCTGACATACCTACATTTTTGTACGGATAGTTTATTTAGATACGTATATATTATATATTATTAGATTGTTGTGTGTACAACATGTGTTGGGGTTTTTTCTGCCAGCTTTTTATGTGATTTTGTGGGGTGGGGGAGGGTGGGGCTGCTCAAATGTTATTTTCTAATGTGAACTGTTTTCTATGGTAATAAAACAAAAGGATAAAAAAACACATAGATTTCCTCCGAGCTGCTTCAGTAACTTTATGCGTGTTCTTATGTGAAATCAGAGTCTTTAGACATATGGAACTTTGTTAGGTTACTTTGGTTTTGTTCATATGCTGACACCAACCCTTGACTTTCAACAAATTGCTTGTGTACCTCCTCATGCTTAACAACCTTAAAAATTGCCGGATCGCCTACCAAGGCTACCAAAGACATTGGGCCTAACCTAGTGACACCCTGGCTCCCAGAAAGTTAGCAAAGAGCAAGTTTGCTCTTTTGGAACTGCTCTTGTGTCAGTTGAACAGAATCAAGGGCAAGTGATGAGCTATCTGGTCAACTGAGCGACCTCCAGGTCATGTGAGCGATTGTCGATTCAAAGGGTCATCCTGCCTAATAATGTCCTAGTCTGCTGACAAAATCACAGTCAACTGTAGAGCTGCTCAGTCAACCATTCCACCAACCAGTAAAATGAAGTTCACTCGCTCAACTAACAAGCTCTCATTTAACTGAAATACCTCAGTCACCTCAATACTTTCCCATATCTATTGCAAAGTACCCCAGTCAGCTGACCAACCTCCCAGTCAACCCAAAAACCTGGTAATCAGCTCAAAGACTTCCAAGAACAAGTGAACACCATCACAGTCAACTAAACAATCTCCCAGTGAATGGAAAACGGCAACTAAACAGCTCCTAGGAACCCATCCTTGGGGCTGAAGCATTTTTTATTTTGGGGAGTGAGGGTGTGGGCCCCCCACACAGAGCCATCCAGTGGTGCTGGGGACTCCATTACTGGGGCCAGATGACAGCAGTGTCCCGGGGACGCCATCTCCTGGGACACTGCTGTTTCCTAGCTGCACAGGAGGGAAGAACTTCAACTCCCTACCCAAGCTCTTGCAGGCAAGGAACATAGGTTTGCGCCCGCCCAGAGGGAGCAGATACCAAAGCTGCTCCCAGCTGGGCAGAAACAAAGCTGGCTCCTACTGGTATCTGACATTGATGCTGGAAGGGGAGCCGGTGGGGCTGTGGAGTCATAGGCCTGCCCCCACAGCCCCCAACAAAGGAAAATGCTGTGGGTACCCCAGGTGGGCACTTTGGCACACACCACCAAAAAAAAGAACAAGCCATGGCAGCGTGGGAGTGGGCTCCCCATCCTGCCATAGCTATAGAAAAAAGGTTCTGCAACATGGGTGCCGGCTGGGAAGCTGTCAGGAGCCTTGGGCCATCTCCCTCAGCCCCCAACTACATGGAAACTGTTAGCGTCCTGGGTGGGTGTCATTTATTATTCACTGCTCCTGGCCAGGAGTCCCCCAAAATGCCCTTCAAGGGCTAATTTGCTTATTTTTTGTAGTGTTTGGTGGTGCCCCAGTCTGGACAATATTTTATAAAAGTGCTGTGGGGGACTGCAGGGAGCACAGCAGCCTCCCAGGAAATAAAAAAATAAAAAACTTCAGTATCATTAAATGCATGACTCCAGGAGAGCTTTCCATTACTTTCAAAGACTCCGAGGTGAAGCTGTATGCTCCTCAGCTGGAGTACGGGACCCCTTGTGGTAAGTTCTATAGCTGCATCTTGTGGCTTGAAGAATGTTGAAGAAAGACTCTACACATGTTTATGGTTGTTTTGAAGAAAAATGCCTTATTATGTGACAATGATTATTATTAATTATTGCAATGTATATACAAGGAAGTAGATTGTATTATAGTTATTGATAAATTACTGGGTTGACAAAACCAATAAGTCCCCATTATATATGTTGATGTGCTGACCCCTTGATAAAGCCAGTAGGTCTGCCTTACTTAAAATGACACCCTGTCTGTTGTTAAATGATAGTTGGTTGTGTGTGGTAGGGGGTTTCCTGTCCGCCAGGAGGGGGTTACGGAGTCCGCCATCCTCTGCTTGTACCCTCACATATTACACAACTCATGACACATTCACTGACAGCATTGATAATATCCCTAATCACATCTGAAATGACATCTCTGATAACAACACTGTGCATGGCGGGGCGTGGGTTATAGTTACTTTAGGGCAGAAATTATATTCACTTGAAATAACTGGTCAATTTCAGTGGATTTGCTAGCTTAAAATTTTATATTTTAACTGATAGATTCACCTAACTATAACGTCGATTTAACCTTTGTATAAATATATGAGAAACTCTCACCAGATCCCGAGTGAGAATAATGAACCACTCCGAATCCAGATGCTATCACTGTTTCGACCTACAACGGGTCCCTCTCAGTGCATTTTAAAACACCGCTTCACACAGGGCGCGACTACAATGAACATGGTGAAAAGATGTACCAAACTTTCAACATGTACAAATTATCACCCTCTAATTTCCTTTTGTTACTTCACAGGTATTAAATATAAATCAAAATGTAAATAGATGAATCAACAATATATATAGTAAATCATTGTGCATGTATGTGTAACCATGGTTCTTTCTCTGTAATAGAGGATCAACTAAAGCAGTATTGATTCCACTACAATATCTTGCAATTGCTAGCAAGCTCATATGTATAACATCATCTGTTTCACATGAGGTGGCCATTCGACATGTTTTTGAAGTCGATCCAAGGTATAGTAACCTCGTTACATACAGACTACATCAGCATACATGCTAAACTTCAGTGAATCATTAGTAGATCATAGTTCAACAAAAATACATTCACACAGACAGCCAGTGGCCCTACCACTTATTGCTGATCTTATCCAAAAGGAGAAAAGATGTCATGACAACGCATTTCTCTTCTGTGCTGATTAACTGCCTATATGTGGCAAATCTCAGAATTACTGCATGTTCCACCCCACAGGAACCTGTAAAAATATAGACATACATACATTAAGATCTCAAACTGCTGGTAAACAAAATAAGATAATCCAAAGCAAAATGCAACACGGGGTGATGATTCCAACATTCCTAACTCTCCCCCTTCAATCATCAACAGTCATGGTAATTGTTAGACATTTCTTCCACCTTAGTTAAAACAAAACTACACACGAAAATTAAAAAACCACCTATCATGCGTGGAACAGGAGACTTCTATCTAGAGATGTGAATGTAACTCTTCATCATTATTCATACTTTATGGAGTGATGCATCCGGCCTGTAAAATGAAACAAGACTCATGTCTGCGTAATGCAGATGTGCGATTCCCACCTATAGGATGTTTCGGAACTGAATCTATGCCAAAGTACCTGGCTAGTGTCTAATCTCCATTGTGTGCCTTCTGGCGATGTTTGACTGTGCTGTAACTCTGATCATTGTTGGTTATAGCCCTCCAATGTTTTAGTATACACTACTTTACAGGGACGGTTGTAAAGCCTATGTACCACTTCCCACATGGGAAAACTATGACATATACTACAAAGTCAGTTCCACAATTTATCTGCTTCGGGATACGCCATTTCTTGTTTAGTCTCTGTAAAGTAACCTCCTTAACATTGTGACTGTGCTTACAAGCTTTACACCTGCCACAATGGTGGAAACCCTTCCCTTGTTCTAACCAATTGGTCGTTTTAGGGGAGACGTGACTATGCACTAGCATATCCTTTAATGATAAGTTCCTTTGCTACGTCACAGTGGGGGTTCTCCCTATTTTTTCTCATAGAACAGAATCTTGTGTGAGGATGTCCCATCTATTTATTAGGATTTCTCTAAATTTGCCTTTTGGCTGCTGTACTTAGTTATGAACTGTATTGGTTCGTTCCCCACTTCTTTTTTCTCTTCAGAACGATGTTGTCAAAAGAGAGCATGCTCCCTCTTCACATTATCTGATTTGATACTTGCTTGTTTTAAAGCTCTATGTGGAAAATTCCTAGCTCGTAATCTCTTGGTCATTTCATCCTTCTGATACCCTTATTCAGAGCTGCAGTTCCTTTTGGCCCAATGGTACTCACAATAGGGGATGCTCCATCTGTAGTTTGGAGGGAGTACAGCTTGCTGCATGAATAATTTAATTCCCTGCTGTTTGTTTTCTGAACAAGTCAGTATTCAGCATCCCATCAATGATTGTAAGTCTCAAATCCAAGAAGTCAATGGTACTTTTACTATACTGCATGCTAAATTTTCGATTGACATCATTTCTATTCAATCTTGTTACAAAAGCATTCAAATCAGTCTCATTGCCCTCCCACACAAAGAACACATCATCAATATATCTTAGCCATATCCTGACTTTTTCCGTCTAGTATGTTAGATCACTGCTCCAGAGCACCTGCTCCTCTCACCAGCCCACCTCCAAATTGGCGTAGCTGGGGGTGAAACAGGTACCCATTGAAGTCCCCTGTATTTGTTTGAACCATTCCTTCTCAAACATGAAAATGTTTTCAGACAGGCAAATTTCTATCATTCCTACATATGTGTATGTTCCAGCATGTTAATGCTTCTTGCCCTCAAGAAATGTATGCAGGCTTTGAGACCATCTGTTTGTCTGCTACTCATATAGAGACTCTCTACATCTAAGCAAACCATCCAACACTCCTTCCCCCAATAAAGATTCTGTACTTTTTGTACAAAATCTTTTGTATCCCTAACAATAGGAATTCAAATTGCTCACAAAGGGGAATAAAAAATTGTCAAAATAGATAGATGTATTTTCGAAAAGACTGGTTTTTGATGAAAAAATGGGACGTCTTGAAGGGTCTACTAGATGTTGGATTCATGGGTGTTTCATTTCTAAGGAACTGTCGTTCAAAAGTTGGGTATCATAACATCCCTGTGTAAGGTCAAAATACATGAGCTGCAAATCCTTCAAGTATGCCTTACCAACTCTGGTATAACATGCAGTGTTATTCAAGTGCCTGTGAGCCTCCCAGACATAATTTACTCTGTCCATTAGTACTAGATTTCTACCTTTGTTAGAGGGTTTAATTATCAGATTCTGGTCAGATTGTAGGGCTAAAACTGCCTCCCACTGTCCTTTAGTTATGTTATGTCTCCCTGGGGCCCCATCTGTGAGCTCGAGTATATCACTAGCAACTACTTTGCAGAAAACATCAATATGATCTTTCGGTGTCTGTGGGATATGCTTCGATGTGTGTCTGAAAGCCGTCTCACTAGTAGCTCCTGTATCTTTACCAAAATAACATGGTAAGTGTGTTACAAAAAAAGGATCAAAGGGATCAGAAGTCTCCCTGGGTGTGGAATCATCACTCAAACTATTTATGTTATATAACATGCGTAGTGTTTCAATATCTCCAATAGAGAGATTAGATTTCCCCCAAATTTAGCCAGTTGATACCTGAGGTATCCCCATGTGTTTTTTAGGTCGAGCATTCGAGACCTCTTGTATATACTTTAGCATATACTTATATGTGTATGTACTTTGTGGGCTCTGGAGATCAGCCCTAGGACTTGTCTGCTTCCGCTTAGCGACTTTTTTTTCTGTTCAACTGCCTCTATTTAAATGTCTTGATAGAAAACGACCAGTAGAGGTCAGTAAAATACCAGAATCACTTTAGCATTCTCTAGATTCCAGTCCATAGTAATAGTCTTCCACGAGAACCCGTAGACAATAATATTCTTTTCAAATCTTGTATTTTTCAGTAATATGATCACCAAAGACCCTGATTTTATATTAAAAACAGAGCATTGGACTATACCATTTCCCGCTGAAAGGTAATATTTCTCTCCATGTGTTCCCATACCTGGCGTGTCACGCGGTTTGGTGCTTACTTTCCCTCCATGTTAAAGAACAGTAGATGTTTCAGCACCCAGGCTAGTGCTGCATAGCTAAATACATATTAGGTCCCAAAGGGGAGACCGATTGCATTGCAAATGCTTGTTTTTAGGCCATTCACGTTATACAATTTGAGTTTATGTGCAAATGTATACAAATCAATGCATACTTGCACATAATCAAGTGGAATGTCTGGACAAAAGAAAGGACCCAGCCTTAAAATCTGCCTTTCAGTCTCTGTAGGTTCTCTCTTTGAGAGATTGATTACTGTTAACTAAGATGTGGAGGCCACCATTATTGTTTCCTTTGTCCCTGGCTGCATGTTCCCATGCCAGTTTTGTTGTCTTTTTCTACGTTGCTATTGTGTTTGGGTTTTTTTCTGCCTCTGCCCCTTCCTCTCTGTTTGGCTCTGAAGAACTGTTTGTTGTTTTGTTGTAAGACGCAGGATTCCTCGGAAAAATACATCTTTTCCATTTGCATCATAGAGGGATCCTCAATAGACTCCTGGTCAGAACTCAACTCTGCTGGATTCTCCTCTTCTTTTGTCCATTGCTCCCGTTGTTTTGTCTTTTGCTAAATCCATTCTGGCTTTATCAAACTTTCTCACTAATGTCAACATTCGTCCTGATATGTAGTCTCGTTCATCGCCCTGAAATCTGCGTTGTTTCCTTTTCATAGAATGTTATTCTTTCATCCACCACTTTTAACGCACATTTGGTTTCTTGCTGATCAGTTTCACACTTCAGTTCTTCGATCAGAGTTTGAATTTGGAGCATTCGATCTTTATGTTCCATCCCTCATTCCTGATTAGAATTTGCAACATTGCTTTAGAGCATGCATAAGGGTTGTCTGCCCACTCTTTCAAAAGCTGAGGTTTGGGACTCGATGAAGTTGGTGTGATGAATATCCTTAAACCCTGAGGGATGGTTCCACCTCAAGGTAACTCTGTGAGGAGGTCGCCTCCCACCAGCGGCTTACCTCCTTAGGATGTTTTCTTTCCAGTAAGTTTCCTTTCTGCTTTCTGCTGGTTTTATCCACGAGGATGCGATGTGCTTGGGGTACTTCCATTACCTCCAACACTCGTTGTGAAAATCAAGTTAGCTGAGGCTTTCCGCCCCTTTTAAAAAGTCCTCTGCCATGCTTGTCTCCTTTAAGCACAGGAGATTTCTGGATCTGCACTTAGGGGAAATGCCGTAGTGCACCCTGGCAACACTAATAGTTGAACAACTTTTAAACAGTCTCCCCACATTACGGTCTTACCGCGGACCCTGCACAGCAACCGCGCAACCGCGAGCCTTGACTCGTAAAGACATGAGTATGGTGCTTGCACAGAAGAATCCACAGGAAGTCGGTGGTTGTTAAACACCCAGCAGGACGGGTTGGCTCTCGGAAGCGGACACTGCTAATATATGCAAAAGAGAAACTCTCACCGATCCCCGGTGGGAATAACGAGCCACTCCGAATCCAAACGCAATCACTGTTTTATTCTTCAACAGAACACAGACGCGTTTCGACCAACAACAAGGTCTTGGTCAGGAGGGGCAGCTCACCCAAAAGTGAAAAATAAAATGATAATAATGTTATTATCATTTTATTCTTCGTTGCTGCGGGGCTGGCGGCTCAGGGAGGAGGAGTGGTTTGTGCACACTGAGTGTGCATGACTGCTTGGCCGGCCGTCTTGGGCCGGCCAAACAGTCATGCGCACTTTGCATGTTCCCCACCAGGCTGTAATGCACAGCCTAGTGGAGAACATGCATAGGCTCCCTGTCCCAGTCTGAGCGCCGATTCACGGAGCTCAGACCAATCACAATGCTGCATTACAGTGTTGTGATTTACTTAGGGGAGCCTGTTTGCTTCCTACTTCTTCCGGACTGAAGTCAGGAAGAGAAGAGAAGCAGAGACGACAGGGAGAGAACCCCCTGCCACCCACCCCCATTCCCTACCAGCCGCCACTGTTGGTCAAATGACCGCGGGTTCATCTCAGTGCATTTTAAAACATTGCTTCACAGTGGGCGGTGAAAAAACTTTCAACATGTACAAATTATCAGTCTCTAAATTCCTGTTGTTACTTCACAGGAATTAAATAGAAATCAAAATGTAAATACAAGAATCAACAATATATATAGTAAATTATTGAGTATGTATGTGCAACCATGGTTCTTTCTCTGTAATGGAGGATTACCTAATTTAGCTTAAGTAGCTGAACAGTCACACTCTCTAAACATTAATAGTATTGATTCAACTACAATATCTGGCAATTGCTAGCAAGCTCATATGTATCACACCATCTATTTCACATGAGGTGGCCATTCTACGTGGTTTTGGAGTCTATATATATATATATATATATATATATATATATTAATATATCAAAACCACTGATTCCTAGAGACAGCGCGCTCAGTCATCCGGTGCTCACATCCTTGGTGGGCGGAATCCAGCCCCAACATTCATTGCTATAACAAATTGATGTCGCACTCCAGTAATACTGCTTCAGATGGTTTTATTCACCACTACCACATATATATATATATATATATATATATATATATATATATATATATATATATATAAACAAAACCAGCGCGTCTACTTTGTTGCACCAGATCACGACACAGCGACCAAAGTTGAATTGCTCCAAGATTAATTTATTAGCAGATTAGAGGGCTATGACGCGTTTCGGCAGGATCCCCTGCCTTGATCACTATATATATATATATATGTATAAAAAGGAAACACCCTTCATCAGCGCTCCGTCCATCATTTCCTTGTGTTTGCTTTGTTCGCCCTAAGTTGGCAGGGTATGCCCAGACGTGGGTCCCTTGCTCACTTTGCCAATGGATTCAAGCAAGCCTGGCTGATGAAGGGTGTTACCCAGAAACCGGTCCCAGGATGCTTGTTTCCGGTTCAGGGAAGACCTGGCTTGGCAGTTCGGGCTGGACTGTTCCCATGAGGCACAGGGTCAAGACTGATTTGCATATAGTTGGGTCTGAACTGAGGTGGCGTAGTGAGCTAAAGAATGATGATGGATTCAACCCAGATCTGTGACTGGGGGTGAGTGTCTGAAAAGTTTCAGTGCTCCGTCCATCATCTCCTTGTGTTTGCTATGCTAGGTAGTCTGCCCGCTCGGAGCTGTTGAAGGGAGGCCCGTTATCAGTGCGAAGTTCTCCGAACAGTCCATGAGTTGCCATGAGCTTTTCAAGCTTCGGAATCACCTCTGCCGCGGACGTTGTTGTTACTATTTCCACCTCCGGGTAGCGCAAATAGTTGTCCACCACGACCAGCATGTGTCCGCCTCCAGGGAGGCTACCGAAATCGGCGCTCACTCTCTGCCATGGGACACTGGGGCCTGCCTCAGTGATCACTGGTGCCGGCCGGTCAGGGGAGCCTGTGGCAAGGCAGACGGGGCAGTTCTGTACAACTGCTTCCATTCTCTGATCCAGACCCGGGAACCAGACTTTACTCCTGAGCCAGCTCTTGGACTTGACGATTCCTGGGTGTGCTCCATGCGCTAGGAGTTCAGCCTTCTGTGTAAGGTCTTCGGGCACTATGAGTCGCGCGCCTCTGAAGAGACACCCGTCATTGGTCACGGACAGCTCCTGGCGGACTTGGTACAGGACCTTCAGGACCGACTGGGCTGTTTTTGTGCGGAGAGGCGTAGGATTTTGCAGCGCTCGCCAGTCTCCAGTGGTGACAGCCTTGATGGCGATCTGTAGGCAGTCGTCGCGCTGAGTTGCTGTGATGACGTCTTCAAGAGACATCGGGATAGGTCTGGACCTGTCCACAACCATTCGCACATAGTCCTCGGTTGCTGCAGCTTCTGCGGCTTCGGGAGGCGTGGCCGGCCGGGCATGCCTTGACAGGAAGTCGGCGGGGTTTCGGGTGCCAGGTCGGTATTCTACAATGAATTGGAATCCTTGCAGTTGCAGGATCCATTTCTCAATCCTTGGGGGGGGGGGGGAGGTGGCCCGTGAGGAAGACCCTTGAAACAGGGGGGAATCACCGGCTTGTGATCGGTAATGACAGTGAATGGGTGGCCATATAAGTAGATGTAGAAATGTCGACAGCGCATAGGATTGCAATCGCCTCGCGCTGTATTTGTGAGTACCTCTGCTCAGTTGGCATGAGCGTGCGGCTGGCATAGGCTACCAGAGTAGTAAACAACAAGGGGGACAATGAGGGCTTGATAAAGGTCCACCGTACTTGCCCTGGGTAGAACTAGAAGACAAAAGAGGTACGGTGTTCCTGGGTGGCAAGTTGGCCACCTGGTGAGTACTCAGAGTGGTGGGGAGGTGGGAAATACCTCCTTTTGGAACTAGGACCCTCACACACCCAGCAAGCTAGATGTCATGCTTCATCATATGGGTCTGCTCCTCGTCGAGCCGGCGCTGCAATGCTCGACGGGCACCCATAAAGGGGCTCTTTATCGGAGAACCTTTGTTCCTTGCCGTATAGGTGCCGTGGGTGTGAGGGGCCTGGTAAGATGTAGATGTGGTGTGTGGGTTAAAACAAGTAAGGGAATCCTCTATAATTATTTTTATTCTGGAGAGGTCACAACCTGAATAAAAAGTAAAAAGAAGAAGGAGGGCGACTATTTTGTTTTAATCTGACAAAAATTACGCTCTACTTCTTAGTGGTCAACATGTTTCTCGCCTATAAAATGTCTCCAATAGATCAGTTGGCGATTCCTCAGGACCTAGTGACTAAATGAAAACTATCTACAGTGTGTGGTGTGGTTCTACATACCACTTCTTCTCTCGGTAGGACGTTGCCCCGGAGAAAAGCAGCCACCCTAGAGTACAAACAAAAAGGATCAAAAAACCAAATGGAAATATTGGTACATGGTCCTATTGATTCAAGTGGGTGTGTTTCACCGTACACAACCTCTTTGAATCTGTGATAAAAACAACGTGATTTCATGCATATCACATTCTACGTGTGCCTTCATTTGTGTTTAGAATATAAAACCTCTGTGTAACCAGTTAGAGTAATTGGACAACATGGTAAGTGAGTATCAGCTCACCTCTTAAGGATTCAAGTGCTGCTTCATCAGACCGCAGCGGAGTATGTGGACACTCAACGTAGTGTCGCTGTTTATTAAAAGGAAAAAACAAACAACAAAATATGTTGGGTGTGGGCTTGTAGGCACAACGTTTAGTTGCTAAGGCCATGACTCTAGAGCATTAAAAGTGAAAGTGGGCATGGTTCAGGTTAAAGTAAGCCCAAAGTCGTGAAATTGGTATCATTGACAAGGTTATTCAACAGACTCAAAAGTGCCCCAGACCTGCCTGCGTAGCTGCTGGCGCCTTCACCATGCGCTCCGACATTATGCCAATCGTGCGATGTGTTAAGAGCGCCTACAGCGCCCAAGCTATGTCTTAGTGCAGAGCTCTACAGAACATCAGAGTCAGCGTACCCTTCCCAGAGACCAGCGGTAACTTGTCAGCAATTCCCAGCACCTCTTACCTCTCTTAAAAGCTTGTGACCAGGCATAGTCTCAACGTGTAATTCGTACTCACCTGCTCCCACTCAGAGCAGTCCGGCTCACCTACCCGCTCCGCTGCATCAGGAAGGAAAAGACAGGTTGTCGGTTCCTGTCTTAAATACCCTCTCCTGGTGCCATTAAGCATGGTAAATCAGCCGCACCTGGTGTGTGGTGTGATGGTGTCGGCATGACATCATCTACAGTGTAACCATGGAGGCCATCTTTGAATGTGGTGAAAGTCTATAGTTCTGGCTATTACCTTGATGTGGACGTGCATCAAGGGCTTCAATTTTGGCATTGAGTGGCGCGGTTTTATCAACAATGTGAACAAGAATTTATACAGTGCAAAAGTGCTCACGTCACTGCGCTAAATTTGTGCATAAGTTGCTGGCGACTGCCGATTGGGTGATTCGTATGTCGGCCATCTTAGAGTGTAGTATTGTACTCTATTGTTAGGTATTAGATATATCGTCCTAACATGGCCTAATCTCCATATCTGACTAGCCTGATGTCGATATCATTTGGCAGAGATGTATAAAGAGGTGAGAGACTAGCGTGGAGTCCTCAGCTGATATATTCATTCGTTAAAGTTGCGGATAATGGTTGTATATATCAGATTAATTAATGGTACTCCAGGGTATGGCGTCATTCAGGCCGTCATTTGCTAAGTCAAGACGGCACACCCACCTTTGTTCAATCCTGTACAAAGCAGTCTGTGTTATTTGTTGGTGGGATTCTAGGATGACCCAGCGTAGACTCTCTGGGGGGTGTCCGAGTTCAGAGAAGTGTGGGTGTATAGTTTGGTGGTAGTTTTATGGCAACGAATATTGCTCTTATGCTCAGTGATTCTGACCTTAACGGGCCTCATGGTCATGCCAACATACCTCTTGTCACAAGGGCAGGTCAGCATGTACACACAACGTGGGGTGTTACAGTTAGTGTGTTTGATTAGCGTCCATGTAAATGTGTCTGATAGAACCAATTGTTTGGTGTGTCTTCTAGTTCTACCCAGGGCAAGTACAGTGGACCTTTATCAAGCCCTCATTGTCCCCCTTGTTGTTTACTAAGTACTGCACAGGATCTCCCGTGGGACTCTTCAGGTTACCAGAAGGATAATATCCTTCATTGGCCCATTTTCTGGGACTTATTATTTAGTCCCGCCCCTTCTATTTTGCCTTCCCCCAAATCCTCTGACATACCAGTCATCATGGATGACAATCCCGGTCTTAGCTTTGATGATGCAATGGCTGCAGAAATTCTCAGGAATACACCATCTATCCTGGGAGGTGAAGGTTCATCAGCCTCTGGATCACCATCTGAGGACTGGACCTCCCTTACCAATATGAAAAGAGACTGGGTGAAAATAACGCTCCACGGTGCAATGATGACGGAGTACTTGAGGGCCAATATTGCACCAAACGGCCTAATAGTTAAGAACTTCCCTAGACTTTTCCTGGATGACGATGTCTTTAAAAAGGAATGGACCCTGGTAGCATGGAAATGCACCAGGGACTTACTTATCCTCATTATTAATTCAGCAAAGAGGATAGCTGATGCCCTCCTTATTAGAATACAGGTTGCTGAAGGGGCCATAAAGACTACCATACATGGCACTGTATTTAAAACCAAATTGACAGAACTCAACCATGAGATTGCTGAGCACAAGGAATTTCTGATGAAGCAGAAGGTTAGCAAGCTTCAGAAGGATATAAGCAGATTTAACAAAGAAAAAATATACCCCTATCTGAAAGCAGACTATACCAACAGCAAAACTAGCTACTCTTCTGATGAAAATAGTGAATCCGACAGAAGAGACTCGAGCTAGCAGTAACTCCAGCAATGGGAGCTGGAAGGGTTCGAATCAGAGGAGAAAGAATTATCCACAAAACCCCCACTACCCTGTACAGAATTTTCAAGGGCCGCAGCCTCCTTTTTGGCCTTTCCCGATGTATCCCCAGGGCCAACCGCAATACTTCCCTGCCAGCAATCCACCTTTTTTAGGCAGAGCCTGGGGCAGAGGAAGAGGGCGCAAAAGAGGAGGACAAAAACAAGTCCAGTGGCAGGACCAGGAACCGAATCTGATGGAAACCAGGAGCAAAACACAGAGCAGGAGAGTCTAGTGGTTAATTTGTCACATAGACAACTGACACCTACAGAACAAACAGTACTTGAGAAAGGCCTTGGCTATGTCCCCACCCCTAAAGAGGACAGTTTTCGGGAACAATGCGAAATCCAGAACCTGTTTAGAAAAATACGCCTTAAAGCCCACTTCGATGGTACTGAGGAACCAGCCAGACTGGATTCAGGCCTTTGCAATCCCTCGACCTTCACACCTACCGTTGGCATGGTACCTGTGGAGGTAGTGACCTTTGAGAAAGCTGTCTTAAAAGAACTGAAGAACCAGGATACCAGAGTTCCTTTCCATAATCTCTCTAATCAAGAACATGCAGCGATTAGATCATTGACTGAGGACAAAAGCATTTCAATAAAGCAAGCTGACAAAGGGGGTGCCACGGTCATACAATCCACTTCGGATTACAACACCGAGTGCCAACGCCAACTACGGAATAGTACATTCTATACTCCGATAACAACAAACCCTACGACTCGATTAACGACCGAGATAACCACCATGGTCTATGAGGCAGAGAGTAATGGGTGGATCAGTGGTAAAGAAGCTGATTTCTTGATTACCAAACTTCCCAAAACACCCTATTTTTACACTCTGCCGAAAATACATTAGGGGACCACCCCTGTTCCGGGCAGACCTATAGTTTCAGGAATCGGCTCACTCTTAGAGCCGCTCTCAAAATTCTGCGACCATTACCTACAACCTTTGGTCAAACAGACACCATCATACATCAGGGACACAACAGATATCCTCTGTGTTATAGGTGAAATAGAAAACACAGGCGATATTGACCTCCTGGTCACCTTGGATGTGGAACAACTGTATACCAATATCCCACAGAGAGAGACATTGGCAGTAATAGAATCTGCACTAAGTGGGAGTGAATGGACAGCGGCAACACCCATTTCGTTCATCATGCAATGTGCCACCCTGGCCTTAACAGAAAACTTTTTTGAGTTTGACAGCCAACTCTTCCACCAGTCCCAGTGTACTTCGATGGGGAGTACCTTTGCCCCCAGTGTGGCATGTTTGTATATGGCGGCGTTTGAACGAGAGACCATCCAACATGCGAGTAACCCCTTCGGAGCTAACCTGAGACTGTGGAAGAGGTACATAGATGACATCCTCATCTTTTGGCAGGGTGACATACAGAGATGCGCTGAATTTTGCGAGTGGATTAACACAAAAAACCAGCACTTGAAATTCACCCACACTATATCTGCCACGAACATTGCCTTCCTAGATCTCACCATCAGATTACAAGAGGGTAGAATAACGACATCCCTATACAAAAAACCTACCGACAGAAACAGCTTGCTACTGTACAGCAGCTATCATCCTGCTACACTGAGAAATAACCTTCCCTTCAGCCAATTTCTAAGAATTAGAAGAAATTGTAGTTCTACAGAGGACTACAAAATTGAAGCAGAGATACTGGCTGACAATCTGCTGAAGAGACAATACCCTAAGAAACAGGTTCACTCTTGCATGAAACGAGCAAGAAACAATAATCGTGAAAGCCTCCTAGAGGTACATGAGAAAGAACCCACTGACATTTTGACCTGTGTGACCACGTACACACCTAGATCCAATCTAATAAAGAAGGCAGTGAACAAACACTGGGCAATTCTGAACACGGGTACTCTGTCAATACCCAAACCAAGGTTTGCGTTTAAACGTACCAACAATTTGAAAGATATGTTGGTGCACACTAGACCCAAGAAGAGCAACATCCCTAACCAGAGGCAACTTTGGGATCTCCCACCCGTGACAGGACACTATCCCTGCGGCTCTTGTATCGTGTGCCCACAGACCAGACACACCAAACAATTGGTTCTATCAGACACATTTACATGGACGCTAATCAAACACACTAACTGTAACACCCCACGTTGTGTGTACATGCTGACCTGCCCTTGTGACAAGAGGTATGTTGGCATGACCATGAGGCCCGTTAAGGTCAGAATCACTGAGCACAAGAGCAATATTCGTTGCCATAAAACTACCACCAAACTATACACCCACTTCTCTGAACTCGAACACCCCCAGAGAGTCTACGCTGGGTCATCCTAGAATCCCACCAACAAATAACACAGACTGCTTTGTACAGGATTGAACAAAGGTGGGTGTTCCGTCTTGACTTAGCAAATGACGGCCTGAATGACGCCATACCCTGGAGTACCATTAATTAATCTGATATATACAACCATTATCCGCAACTTTAACGAATGAATATATCAGCTGAGGACTCCACGCTAGTCTCTCACCTCTTTATACATCTCTGCCACATGATATCGACATCAGGCTAGTCCGATATGGAGATTAGGCCATGTTAGGACGATATATCTAATACCTAACAATAGAGTACAATACTACACTCTAAGTTGGCCGACATACGAATCACCCAATCGGCAGTCGCCAGCAACTTATGCACAAATTTAGCGCAGTGACGCGAGCACTTTTGCACTGTATAAATTCTTGTTCACATTGTTGATAAAACCGCGCCACTCAATGCCAAAATTGAAGCCCTTGATGCGCGTCTACATCAAGGTAATAGCCAGAACTATAGACTTTCACCACATTCAAAGATGGCCTCCATGGTTACACTGTAGATGATGTCATGCCGACACCATCACAACACACCAGGTGCGGCTGATTTACCATGCTTAATGGCACCAGGAGAGGGTATTTAAGACAGGAACCGACAACCTGTCTTTTCCTTCCTGATGCAGCGGAGCGGGTAGGTGAGCCGGACTGCTCTGAGTGGGAGCAGGTGAGTACGGATTACACGTTGAAACTATGCCTGGTCACAAGCTTTTAAGAGAGGTAAGAGGTGCTGGGAATTGCTGACAAGTTACCGCTGGTCTCTGGGAAGGGTACGCTGACTCTGATGTTCTGTAGAGCTCTGCACTAAGACATAGCTTGGGCGCTGTAGGCGCTCTTAACACATCGCACGATTGGCATAATGTCGGAGCACATGGTGAAGGCGCCAGCAGCTACGCAGGCAGGTCTGGGGCACTTTTGAGTCTGTTGAATAACCTTGTCAATGATACCAATTTCACGACTTTGGGCTTACTTTAACCTGAACCATGCCCACTTTCACTTTTAATGCTCTAGAGTCATGGCCTTAGCAACTAAACGTTGTGCCTACAAGCCCACACCCAACATATTTTGTTGTTTGGTTTTTTCCTTTTAATAAACAGCGACACTACGTTGAGTGTCCACATACTCCGCTGCGGTCTGATGAAGCAGCACTTGAATCCTTAAGAGGTGAGCTGATACTCACTCACCATGTTGTCCAATTACTCTAACTGGTTACACAGAGGTTTTATATTCTAAATACAAATGAAGGCACACGTAGAATGTGATATGCATGAAATCACTTTGTTTTTATCACTTGTATAGATTCAAAGAGGTTGTGTACGGTGAAACACACCCACTTGAATCAATAGGACCATGTACCAATATTTCCATTTGGTTTTTGATCCTTTTATTTGTACTCTAGGTTGGCTGCTTTTCTCCGGGGCAACGTCCTACCGAGAGAAGAAGTGGTATGTAGAACCACACCACACACTGTAGATAGTTTTCATTTAGTCACTAGGTCCTGAGGAATCACCAACTGATCTATTAGAGACATTTTATAGGCGAGAAACATGTTGACCACTAAGGGGTAGAGCGTAATTTTTGTCAGATTAAAACAAAATAGTCGCCCTCCTTCTTCTTTTTACTTTTTAATCAGGTTGTGACCTCTCCAGAATAAAAATAATTATAGAGGATTCCCTTACCTGTTTTAACCCACACACCACATCTACATCTTACCAGGCCCCTCACACCCACGGCACCTATACGGCAAGGAAAAAAGATCTCCGATAAAGAGCCCCTTTATGGGTGCCCGTCGAGCATTGCAGCACCGGCTCGACGAGGAGCAGACCCATATGATGAAGCATGACACCTAGCTTGCTGGGTGTGTGAGGGTCCTAGTTCCGAAAGGAGGTATTTCCCACCTCCCCACCACTCTGAGTACTAACCAGGTGGCCAACTTGCCACCCAGGAACACCGTACCTCTTTTGTCTTATAGGCTACCAGAGCCCATTCTCCACAGTCTTGCTGTTGGGCCAGAACAGCGCCTAGGTAGGTGGGGCTGGCATCCACCACGAGTTGTGAGTTTTTCCGGGGATCGAACTACATCAGGGTGGTGTCGGCAGAGAGAGCAGCCTTGGTGTTCTGGAACGATTCCTCCTGCTTGGGCCACGGGCTGATTATCTTGGTCAGGTCTCTGAGTGGACCGGTGAGGTCTGACAGGTTCTTTATGAAGCGCCCGCAATAGGTTACCATACCCAGGAAACTGCGGACTCCTGATACTGACGACGGAGCGGGGGCCTCTTGGATGTCCTTCACTTTGTCGGGGTCAGGGCCAATGCCTTTGTCGGAGAACCGGTATCCAAAAAAACTGATGTCTGTTCTCAAGAAGTCACACTTCTCCCGGTGTAGGGTGAGCCCTTTTTCTTTGAGGCGTGAGAAGACGGCGTGGAAGCGAGTTAGATGCCCCTACAGTGTGGGTGCATGGACCAGGATGTCATCACTCACGTTGAGCTCCCCATGTAGGCCGTGGAGGACCCCTTTGATGATGTTCTGGAAGACTTCGGCCACGCTGGAGATGCCGAAAATGAGCCTTGTGTACCTCCAGAGTCCTGTGTGTGTTGAAAAAGTGGTAATGGAGCAGGAATCCGGGTTCAGTGATATCTGATGGTAGCCGGACCGTGGAAAAGTGGTTCTGCTTGCCACACGCACTGCACGTTTTGCCATTGGTGGGGCAGGGTCCGTTGTGGGGGTATGGGCCTCCACACCATCCATACGTGCGACTCTGCGGCCCCTGCTTGGGAGGGTGTGCTGGTGGACTTTGGCTTTCCTCCGCGCATCTCTGTTTGGATGGCATTTACTGGCTCTTCCTTGACAGGGGTCGAGGACTGTGGGTCCATGTGGGCCGCCCGGGCCTTGGATAGCTCCTTTGAATGCCCTAGCATCAGAATGTCCCTCATGGACATGTTGGATTCTTGCAGGATGCGTTCGTGCAACTTTGATGAGGTGCACCCTTGAATGAACTGGTTCTGACTTCGTCGTCCTCATCCGGGAGGGTGCAGGTGCTGGCCAGCTCCCTCAACCACCCGTGGAAGAGATCCACTGACTCTTCGGGCAACTGTCGCGCTTGGTGGAGGAGAAATCGCTCATAGTCAGGGTTGGCATACGGCTCAAAATGCGCAGTGATGGCGTTCTTCAGGGTGGTGTAGTTCCATGGTGGACCTGCTTCACCTACGGTTTTTGAGATTTTGTGGATGTCGGCCCCTCCTAAGTGAAGAAGCATGGGGCGTCTGCGTGTGGCAGGGACTTCAACGGCTTCAAAATACGCCTCTAGGTGTTCGACCCACGCCTTCCATCTGGCTGCTTGGGAGGGCGGTGGCCCTGTGACGGCGAAAGGCTCCAGCAGGGGAACTGACGCCATAGGGCTGGGATGGCGTGTCGCCGTGGGAGACAGGAGGTACACATAGGCTACAGTCCACAGCCACCAGCCTGTGGTGCTGAGCTTTGCGCTGAAGAAGTGGTGCGCAGGGATTGTGCACTGACCTGGGTGTAGAGTAGCAGAGGGAGCCCTCTTTGGTAGGCTTGTTGTGTTCTGGGCCTTTTTCAGAAGGTCTCTGGAGATTGGGCGTGTCCTTTAACCTGGGCAGGCAGGATGTTCCTTTGTCTTTTTTTTTTTGGCACTGTATGTCCTCTGAAGCGCTGGGGTGTGCCCCTTGTGGTGCTGCGCAATGGTGGCTGGCAGAGCAGAAAGGCTCGAGTACAGCCGAGCTCTGGGGAGGCTAGGGGCACTTCCCCACGTGTTGCTGTGGTGGTCGCCTGCAGTAAGATGCAGGACGGCCGACAGGAGGGCAGGGCCCCGCCCTTTGGGATTAGAGCGGGCAGGGACGTCGCAGACCCGCGGCTCCTGGAGCGGAGAGTGCACCACTCGCGCAGGCCAGCGCTTACCGTAGGAGGCATCGTTACAGGTGGGCCTCGATGTTGCGCTCGATGCACAGTGAGCGGCAGAGGCCGCAAAAGGCAGCAGAAGGCAGCGGGTTGAGCTGGCTGTGAGGTTGGGCTACACGGGTGCCCCTGGGTCTGGGATGGGACGGGCATGCTGTGGGTCCAGAGGTCCCTTGTCGCCAATGTGGTGTCGGGGGTTGGGGCCCCAACACGCTTTCAACAATTGACACGGGCTCGCCGGTTCAGTGGTAGTCTCAACCAAAAACTATGCCCGTAGCCCCGGGCTTTTTAGTACTTTCACTTCTGGCCCACGCCAGCCTGTTCCATTCTCTCACGTAACCGGGTGTGACAGATTTCCCCCCTGCTCAGTCTAACATAATGGGGCAGCCCATGATTTAGCAACACTACATTTGGTTCTCCCTCAGTCCTGTAATGTTGCTGCACAGCGGATCATCGTGTGCAGGTAAGGTGCAATCAGTGGAACCTTCGGAATGCTAACTGAGGTAATTAGGCCTAGAATAAAACCACACGTCGGGAAACGCAAAAATGCTGGTATCGCTATATGCTCAGGGTCCCTATCTGAGGCCACACACGGCAACAGCCTCTTTTATTAACACAGTCCCACGTGGTGTGGGATAAACCAAATATGCATTGGCCCGCTATGCAATGACATATGCGTGGTGCCCCGTGTGCGTCACTAAGGGGCGACACTGCATTCCTCCCCAAAATACAAAAATAACAAGAGATTGGAGTACCTTTAAAATGTGAAAACAGCAAAACACAAAACTGACTATTAGTAGGAAGTCCCAGGCATAATATTAAGAGATGCACATACTCAATCGAAATACAACATACCTAGGATCAGGATTTTACCTCCAACCTTGAACACTACAGCTCCTCAGATCACATGATCTTTCAGTTTGGTAGATGTCTGGGATTGCTACGGAGCCTATATCTGGTTCGAGAACTGCGGCCAAGTTGGAGATCAGCCTCACTGATGACAGTAGTCTCTAGGGAGTTCGCGCCCACACCAGGAATTTGGGTTGTCGGATCGACACCCTCCCAGCGTCATCCACTCTCTGGTTGCTCAAATTCAGGCCAATCGTCGAGCTCATTGGTTCCAGAAACAGGGTCCTCGAAACCCAGGACACTGCTTCGGCAGGGATGAAACTTCTTGTATGCTGAAATGTTCCTAGTTATTGTTTCTTGCCCACGAATCACAGTGACTTTAGTGCCATGAAGAGAAATAATGTTTCAGGGTCACACTCAAACCGCAACCTAAACTTGCTGCCGGGATGTCGATCTTGAACAAGCACCAAGTCACCAACTTTCAGATCTGATATCTTAGCTTTTCGTCGATGACTGACTTTCTCATTAGACGTCTTCCTCTTCTCATAAACCAAACGGTCATCACCGGACCCGATACCCATTTGGGATGGTGGGGAATAGAGTCCATAACTATCCTCCCCATTGACAGTTGCCCAGGCGCTCGCCCCGTGGTAGAGTGGGGAGTCTGCCGATAGTCCCGTAGGAACAAATAAATGGCCAGCTCAGGAGACTGGTGGCTCGCCGAGGCAATTCTGATGACTTTGTTTAGAGACCTCATGAACCTCTCGGCCTCCCCATCGGCCTGGGGCCACCGTGGAGTAATCTTCTTGTGGATGATTCCCAGAGAGCTGAGATATGAAGCTATCTTCTGCCCCTGGGAAGGAGTACCGTTGTCGGCTGGGATTTCTTTGATCAATCCATGGGTAGCCATGATCTTCTCCAATTTGGTCACCACCTCAGTAGCACTCAGCGAAGACAGAATTTCTGCCTACGGATATTTGGAATATTCATCACCAGGGTATGCCTCCCATCGGGGGAGACTCCCAAAATCTAGGCTGGCACACACCCATGGACCACTGGGGCCTTTCTCAGTCACTATCGGCGGTGGCGGATTGGCATCCCCAGATGCTTGACACCACGGGCAGGACCTGATGACTTCCTCGACCTTCTCATCGATTAAGGGAAACCATACTTTGGTTCGGAGTGAACTTTTGGTCTCACCATGCCCTGGTGACCAGCATGGGCCAGTTGAATCACCTTACTAGTAAGCGAGTCAGGGATGACCAGATGATGTCCTCGCAACCAACATCCATTTGGATCAGCACTCAGTTCTTGGCGAACATGATATAGACTTTCCCGTACATGCCGGGCTTCAGGGGTGAGTAGAGCCCACAGACTCTTGAAACTGTGCCACTTGTTCGTCTTCAGTTTCCAGAGTTTTCTGGAGACAGTCATCCTAGTTGGTGGCATGACAATGATCTTCCATGAATGAATGAAATAAACATTTATAGAGCATCCCAGCGCTGTTTGCGGACTCGGACTGAGATAGCTCCTTTACTGAATGGTTTGGAAAAGCCAGGTTTTTAGTAGTTTCCTAAAGGACATGTGGTTGGTTTCCATGGACAGTGGTATGGGGTGGGACCTGTCTGTCACATACCGCACATACTCCTCAGTTTCATCAGCGGCATCTTCTTCATTAGGAGTGGCGGCACAAGGGTGCCTGGACAAATAGTCTGCTTTGTTGTTGGATCCAGGGCGGTACTCTACTCGGCAATTGTACTCTTGTATTTGAAGCATCCACTTCTCTATTCTGGGTGGTGGCTTAGAAGCAGTCCCCGTGAATAGTGGAATTAGGGGCTTATGATCAGTAGTGATCATGAAGGGCTTCCCATACACATACAGGTGAAAATGTCGGCATCCCCAATGGATAGCAATGGCCTCCTTCTCTATTTGAGAATATCCTTGTTCCGTGTTGGTCAGGGATCTGCTTGCAAAAGCTACGGGGGCCCAATCATCATCATCAGTGAATCTCTGCATCAGAACTGTTCCTAATCCTCGAGGGCCGGCATCCATGGCTATCATTGTATTTTGTCTTGGGTCAAAGTAGCTCAACGTGGTGGAGGATGACAAGGCATCCTTAGTGGCCTGAAATTCATACTATTGTTCAGGGCTCCACAACCATAGAACGGATCCTTTGGTCAACTCTCGGAGAGATAGCGTCAGTGTTGTGAGATTTTTTATGAAACGACCGCAATAATTGACCATGCCTAAGAAGCTGCGCACCTAGGTCACGGATGCAGGTGCTGCGGCCTCCTTGATATCCCATACCTTCTCTGTGGCCAGGGCAGCTCCCTTCGATGAGAAGACATAGCCAAAGAATGGTAATCTCTGCTGAAGAAATTCACACTAGTGGCGATGCAGGGTGAGACCAGAGTCCTGAATTTGTGGCAACACTTTCCTTAACCGGGTGTTGTGATCTGGCGCGGTTTTGGAATGAATCAAGATGTCATCGCTGACATTTACTGCTCCAGGGAGATCTACAAGAAGCTCTTGAATTACATTTTGAAATACTTCGACTGCACTTGAAATTCCAAAACTCAGACGTTTGTTGCACCTTAGTCTCACATGTGTTGAAAATGTTGTAATGTAACAGGACTCTTCAGCAAGAACAATCTGGTGATATCCTGAGCGCAAATCCAGTTTAGAAAACCAGCTGGCTTCGCTGAGCTCGCCAATTGGGTCATCAATTGTTGGGGTAAGGTCCGTTCTCTCTTTATGGCAACATTAGGCAGGCGCATGTCTACACATATTGGCACCTCTCGCGGCTGTTTGGGTTTCCTTGCGACGACAATTATCGATACCCATGGGGTTGGCCCTTTCACCTTGAATGATGCCTGCGGACTCAAGCTTGTTTAGTTCTTTTTCAGCAAGAAGTCTTAGATGGAACGCAATGTGCCGGTGTCGGAGAGCTACCGGCTGCACTGACTGATCTATATGCAGGTGTGTCTCCTTGTCTTTTAGGCACCCAATACCTTTAAACACCTTCGGAAATTCGTCCAGAATATGCGTGATGGCCTCCTGATGTATTCCAAATGTAAACGTTACAGTGCCCAGACCTTCGGCTGCTCTGCACCCCAGAAGCATGCCATGACCTTCTTCGGTAACATACACTTGGGAGCCCACTGATTGGGAACCATATGTCATGGTGGCCTTGAATTTCCCTTGCATCACGAGAGGTTTCTCTTGGCCAAATGCAAAGACTTTGATTGTGGCTGGATGTAGTTGTGGGGTGACCGCATGGCACCATAGACTTCCGCCGACATTATGTTGATCGGCGCACCCATGTCTACCACTGCAGCGGACGAGTGATCTCCAACCTGTATATGGCATTGTGGTAGGTGCCTCGTGGTTTGAGAAGCTGTGCCAATCATAAAACTTAGTGGACAGTGTGTTCCTCACTCTCGTCGTCATCCATGTCGCTGCTTATCTCCTGCACCTCTGGCAGCACATTGACAGTGGTGCGCGGTAGTCGCCCTTTGCCTGAGCAGCAGACTTTCATGAAAAGATTGAGTTTTCCACACCCTGTGCACTTGTTGCCTCTTGCCGGACACTCCAAGGGTTGATGAGTAGGTACACCACAATAGCCACAGGTTCGGTTCCTCATACCCACTCTCCTGTCTTGTGCCATTGGAGCCGGTGTTATTATGTTGACTGGTCCTGTTTTTCTAGGTTTTTGTAATGCCGCTTACAGGTGTCCCTCTCGAGCTCTGGATAGTTCTTTGGTCCTGCCTAGCATCAGGATGTCAGCTAGAGATGTGCCTGACTCTTCCAGGATTCACTCTCGGAGTTTAGCTGAGGTGCACCCTTGAATTATGTGCCCTTTTATTTCCTAATTCTCGTCATTGAAACCATATGTACTTGCGTAGTTCCTTCAGATGCGCATAGAAGACATCAATGGATTCTTCCGCCTGTCTCTCTTGGCGAAATATGAACCTCGAACGATTTGCCATCGGTTTGAAATGTGCCATTAGGGCTGCTATGAGGGTGAGGGGTGAGGTGTGTCTTTGGCGCAGCTTCATTGCTATACTTGGATATTTTATAGATGTCTCTTCCCCATAAATGAAGTATCAGTGCCCGTTTTTGAGCATTATACACTTTCGTGGCTTCAAATAAGAGTAGTACTCTCTCCACCCACTCTTTCCACTTGGGTGCCTGCGCCGCGATGGGGCACCTTCCCCTATGAAATGTTCCACTGCTGGGATGTTTGCCGTTATGCGTGTGGTGACAATCAACCAGATATAGTCTTTCTTGTTGTAGCCACCCTCAGCCTGGATGTGTGGCTGTGATATGATCGCACTGTGTGCTTTGTTAGGAGGTGTTATTACTGTGATCCACCTTTGAAAGCAAAGATATTGTGTTTTCATTTGTCCCTCCTTCATGAATATTGAAACTGACCATGTGTTCCAGCGTGTGTCTTTGTTTTATTTTAATTTTAATATGAAGCCCAAACATCCTGCTCCTCACAGGGTACTTGACCACCTTTCTACTTTCACTTTCCTTTTTTTTTGATTTGTGTGGATGGTATGGTAAGCAAAAAGACAACCTTTTTTCCGTACTCTTAACTGCCGCGGGCCAGTGCTGCTTCTCCCTGGGTGCGATAGAGTCAGCCAAAGGGAGGGGCCTCTCACTCCGTGATCTGGAGTGCCGTGCCACCCTGCTCCATACGCCGACCTCGGCTTGCAGCGCCACCTGGAGGACTCACCTGCTGAGGCAGGACACACGCGCAGGGACGATTAGTGTTGAGCCGGTCACACAGCACGGGCACCGCGGACCCTTCGACCAAGCACGCGGCCACCACGTGACACCGGGAGCAACGGAGAGCACCCGCTCATCGCCAATGTAATGTTGCTGCACAGCGGATCGTCGTGTGCAGGTAAGGTGCAATCAGTGGAACCTTCGGAAAGGTAACTGGGGTAATTAGGCCTAAAATAAAACCACACATCGGGAAATGCAAAAGTATCGCTATATGCTCGGGGGTCCCTTTCTGATGCCACATCTGGCAACAGCCTCTTTTATTAACACAGTCCCACGTGGTGTGAGATAAACCAAAAATGCATTGGCCCGCAGGGCACATAACTAAAACACCCCCGCTATACAATGACAAATGCGTGGCACCCCGTGTGCGTCACTAAGGACCGACACTACAGGTCCCAGCTGATGGATGTGTTTCCCAAGTTGGTTGCCTGATCCTAAAACTACTCAGATCTGGTACGGCAATCATCCTGCTTCAGGCTTGCAGTAAGGAGCACCTTGCACCAGGAGAAGAATCTTCTTTGGCAGACGCTCTAATTGCAGCAGCTCAAACTGGGGGGACTGACCCATCACTTTTTACACTGGAGGGTTTGTTGCAAGGAGGCAACAATGTTGCCAAGACAGTGGAATTTACAAGTTCGCAACAAAGTCATGAGTTTGGGTTACTTGGAATGCCTGATGATGTCTCCTAGCCAGCGGCTTCTAATTCCTTGCAGCTGGAGTCAGCGGATAACCTTGGCTTGGAGTCTTCGGTTAACGCAGTGAATCAACATGAGGGGCCTACGGGAGACCCCAAGGGTGGGGCCTGGGGCTTAATGGGGAAAACAGTACAGTGGGGGGTTAAGTTTCCCTCCCAATGGTTCCAGCAGGCTGTGGACCCCGATTCATCTATGCCTACCCATGTTACCCTGGCCCCTACTGCTAGTCAGGTTATTTCTGACTCTCACAATGACAATTCTTTTGAGGCAATTGGGAGCTTAACAGGTCAAGAATTTGATGCTCCCCAAATGAGGAAAAACAAACAGCCTGTCCAGAATAATAAGGACAACAGTAAGAAACATAAAGAAATATCTAAAATGTATCAGTAGAGCAAATCTGCAACCCTGCGCCTGAAGCACAGGGCTGTAAACAGCGAGGTTAAAGGTGGTGCTGAAGGAAGTCAGCTGCGGGACTGGGTCACCTCAACAGGAGAAGTGAAGTCTTTAATTTCTCGATTGTTCACTGTCTACTCTATAGATCAACTGGCGACCAGGGTTGACAGGCAGCCTCGGGCTGAGCCATGCCCTGCTGTTTCCCCTAGTCCCGAAGCTATCTCACTTCCTGAGAGTAGTTTTGAATCTCTTGGCGGTGCCCCCTCTGGTTATTCCTCACCAGTTATAACTACAGAAACTACAGAAAGGTCTAATAAAAATGGAGCACAGGAGCCCTCTCTTTTGGGGATATTACAGCAGTTACAGGCACAGAGAGCAGAAGCGCAGCAGCATTATGCTCAAGTAAGAGCAGATACTGTGTTAATTCAGCAATCTTTAGCTTAAGTAACTAGTAAGGCCCCAACTCTCACTATGGACATGGGCAAGCTACAGCAGCGAGTGGCCGATACTGAGGAGGTGGGAATGGCTACCATGAAATCCATCAGGAATCATGACTGGCAATTGCCGTTTGTCCAGACTAAAATTGAAGATTTGGAAGACCGCCAGAGGAGAAATAATCTCCAAGTGTTTGTAATACTGAAAGAAAAGAGGGTGACAATCCTCGGCAGTTCATTGTACAATTGTTTGGAAAAGCTTTCCCTGATCCTAGAGACTGGGACATGGATTCACAAATTCAGTGTGTGCATCGTCTTCCTATAAACCGGAGCAGCAATGCTGCTATTGGCAATGCTAAATTGTCACATCCTCATCCAATTTTAATCTACATTGGTAATTTTTTGCTGAGGCAGGCAATTTCTTTTACGGCCCATCCAGCTACACCTGTAGTAGTTGATGCAATGTTGATTTCAGTCCACTCAGATTTGTGCAAATCCACCATGGAAAGACGCTGGAAGCTCCGTCAACTAATTGACCCTTTGAAGGCTGTTGGGGCACAAGTATTTTTACAGGAACCTGCCACGCTAAAGATCATTAAAGATGGACGGACATAGATGTGTTATACAGAGCAAGATGCTGTGCATACTCTTCATAATTTACATGAAACTGCATTGTAGAATTGCACTGTAGATATGTCTTCTGAAGTTCTGATATGAGCACGTTGTCTATGAGTTTGGTCTCCTTTGGAGCTGGGGTCCCACTTATGTTACAGCATGGGTATTAATGCCATTTGCATTTCTTTCTTTCCCTTCTACATTTTTGGTGTAGCCCTGTACCTCATTACCTCTCTTTCTTTTTTTCATCTTTTTCTCTCTTTTTTTTCTTCTACTTAGTAGCGGTGTGTGCGGTTGGCTGGTAGGCAGAGGGGGGGAATTTGAGGGTAGTCTCGCGTGGCAGTCATGATCATCGACAGTCATTGGGTGAGGAATGATTCCTTCTGTTAGATATGGGTGTGAGGGATTCTGGAGGGTGGGCACATTAAGTAGGTCTACAATGAGAATTTATGCAAAGGTTCGAGTGGTTGAGGTGAGAGGTGAAATAAGTCAGAATGATCAATCTTCACTTTACGATTTGATGTTTTTTGTTTCATATTTTGAATTGGGTCATGGGCATGTGATGGCTCACCCGGAGATGACAGGGTTTTTCTTTAGTGGCTGGGTTAAAATGTATGTGCTGGAATGTTTCCGGCATTAATCTATCTAGTAAACATCAATTCGTTTGGGAAGAGATTAAAATATATAAGCCGCAACTACTATCCCTAACTGAGACCCATCTTGCTCATAAGGATCATGCTATTTTTACATGTACATCTCAATCTGTTTGTATTCATGGGGTAACTATTTTTTCTGCTAAGAACCTAGAATTTAAGAGATTGAAAACTGCTGCGGACCCACGGGGTAGATGGGTGATTGCCCAGCTATTAATACATGGCCAAAAATACATGCTGTGAACAGTGTATGGACCAAATATAGATGAGCCTGGGATACTGGATATGCTTTGTTTCGAATTACTGGATTGGTCGGGGAGTTACTTATAATGGGTGATTTTAATTGTGTTATGGAATATAGTATCAATTCCATGAACCATTCTGCGTCACCCCGTATGGCGAAAACAAGAGCATCTTTTATTGAATTAGCTCACCTCTGTGGGCTGAACGATGTATGGAGAACATTACATCCAACGAAGCCTGGTTATACTTTTTATTTATCTCCACACAAACATTACTCTAGGATAGACATGGTACATGCTAGTGCAGGTCGGATCCAAGATGCAGAAATAGAAGTCTGCCCTAAGATCACCTCTGATCATAACCCCATATTATTATCATTTATCCTTCACATGGCCAGGGCTGAGCAGCATCAGTTCTCCTTCCCTCGCTATCTATTGTTGAATCCTGATAACTGTAAGCATATGTCTAGCTCACTGTCGGACATTTTTCAAGTGAATGCAGGTACGGAATCTCCACCGGTGGTGTGGAATACAATGAAGGCATACATTAGGGTCATGACGTAACAGTTTATACTCAGTAAAAATAAGGTCAGCCAAGACAGTGCTATGCTGCTTTGTCAGTCAATTATACAAGTCGAGATGTTGCATGCTCAGGCGATAGTCACTAGGGGACCTGATGGACAGGGTTTATATCTCAATTTGGTTGATAAATGGTCTCTTCTGAGTCGAGCTTTGAAAGAGAAGGTGGCTGCCAACTATCCTAAGAATCAGGCTCTTCAGTACGAGTATGGGAAAAGGTGGGACGAGTACTGGCTCACCAAATCTCTGACAGAAAGTGTACGGGTATAATTTATTCTATTAAAGGCAGTGACAGTTTAGTATATAGTCATCCTCAGGCTATAGCGGAACAATTCTTGTTTTTCTATCAGGAACTAAGGGTATAATTCATCTGGGTTTATGGAATATGTTCAGGGCTGTAGATTGCCATCTCTTGGGGAGCCTCATGTAACTGCACTTCAGAAGGACATCTCCGTAGGTGAAACTGAGGCAGCTCTTTTAGCTCTGCCATCGGGCAAGGTGGCAGGAGAAGACTCTATCCCACTTGAATTTGATAAAATATTCAAAGATATTATCCCTCTGCATTTCTTAGGTTAATTCAACATATCGATACTGGTGGAGAAGTGCCCGGTACCTGGAATATGACTGACATAATAGTTTTTCTAAAGAAAGGCAAGCCACAGATGAACGGGGTTCCTATCATCCCATATCTCCTATTAACGTAGGTGCAAAGATCTTCGCAAAGATCCTTGCCGTCCAACGGCTTTATACCCAGCAGGGATACTACTTCATATGTCAATACGGCTGTTGCTGCATTTGATGTGGCAGAAAAATGTGGTAAAAAGAAGTATGATACTTTTAGATACCGAGAAGGCATCTGACCACGTTGTATGGGACTGCCTCTGGGCAACGATGGTAGCCTTTGGCATTGGGGATCAGATTTGCAAATGCGTACAGTCGTTATATAGGAATCCTAGTGCTAAGTTAGCCTATGCTGGGATATCATCTATACCTTTTCAGATTCATCGCGGCACCCGGCAGGGGTGTCCGCTATCCCCTCTTTTATTTGCTCTCTGTATGGAGCCATATTCGTGACCTCTGCAATGGAATGATGGAATACAGCCTATGATCTCCGGTGATTGTGAACTTAAAATCACAGCATATGCCGACAATGTCGCTATTTTCTCACCTAATCCATCAGTCGCACTGGATCATATTATAGATGACGCTAACAGATTTGGAATATTCTCAGGCTACAAGCTAAATATAGCTAAAACCCAAGTGCTCCTTAATTTTAAACCAGAAATCCCGATGGTAGAGTAAGTTCAACAGCTACATATCTCAGTGCTCAGTTAAGCAGTCAGGTGGAAAAAATTGTTACGTTAAATTACAAGCCCACTTTAACTTATTAATAAATTACGGTATTGGAATTGGCTTCGATTAGTATCATAGGTTGGTACAATATTATCAAAATGAATGTCCTGCCAAAATTCCTCTACTTGTTTTGGGCAGTCCCCCTTCAGGTTCCAAACTAATTTTTCAAAAGACTAGAAGGTTCTATAGGTAGCGTCGTTTGGGGCAACAGGCGGGCTAGACGTGCTATATGTCTTTTACAATGTCCTTATGGGCAGGGTGGGTTGGAGTTTCCTGATTTTAAGTTATATTTTTTGGCGGCATTTGCTGGTCGTCTTCGTAATTTGCTAACGCAAGGTGATCCAGACCCCTCTGTTATCGGCTTGCATTAGGGCCTGATTATAGGCTGGTTTTTTTAGACTTGGGGATCCTAACTATTTTAAACGTGTTAGATTCAAGTTTATTAGGGACATTATTAGTATATGGTGCGAAATATGCGCTATATACTCTTTCCTGCTAATACATGCGGACACGCCTTTGTGGGACAACCCAGGTTCCTGGCCACATTACATGACTCAGTGGGCAAAGCATGGCTAACATATGGGGTTGAGATTACCGGGCCTTAATGGATTTCACACATTTGATGGGCTCCAAGCTTCCTTTGATTTCCCTCATCACTTTTCTTTAAATACCTGCAGATAAGGATTTCTTTTTATTAGGATGTACTCCTACAATTGATTTGTCAGGTTCTGACTTGCTCTCTTGTTTACATAATGCGCCCTAGGAAATCGGTTATCAGTACAATCTATCAAGGGTTCTGCCAGTATAGGGTCAATGATAACCTATCTCTTGCTGCTAAGAGGAGCAAGGTACTTTTGTCCGAGGTGTTGGGCTCTGAAATTCGCAGAGACTATTGATGGATTGGTGCACTCTATAAATTTAAACTTGAAACAATTCAAGACTATCTGTATGTTGTACTTCACGCCGGATAGAATTACAAAGTGGGGCAGGAACTCCAGGGCAGATAAGACCAAGTGTCCTAAATGTGGTTGTCATGCAGCAGATATCTTACATATGTTTGCCACAGGTCCTGCTTTTCAGGAATTCTGGGAAGGGGTGACCCAAATTTTACCATCTTGTCTTTGTTTCGATCTAGAGCTTACTCCTAAGGAGATTCTGATGGGATACAGAACGGAATTTGATTCTGGCCTGTGACAGTTGCTGTCTATAATAATTGTCTCGGCCAGGCTCTGTATCGCCAGAGCATGGGTTTCTCCACTACCGCAAGGACAGCTGAGTGTTGGGCTATCATCCGGCAAATATACGAGTCTGAATTGGCACTAGCCAAAGCCAGGGGTCTTCGCTCTATTAAAAGATTGGCTAGAATCTGGGCAGGATTTAACTGGGATCAGCAGTTTATTGTTGGAAACTAATTTCTTTAGGACCCGATGGCCAAAATAGTGTGGGTCGGATAGGTTTCTTGGTATAAATTAGTTATGTTTCGTTGTAGTTTCTGTTATTTACAAATCTTATATGGTATTATAATTATGCTTTTGTGTACCATCCCTGTATGATATGTTATAACTTTGTGTTTTTTTTTAGCTAGGGTTATTTCCTAGGCTATTCCTTGAATTCGCCGTTTGGGCTGTACTTTTATTGTTCATGTCTGACTTAATAAAAAAATGAAAACATTTAAATAAATAAAAAAAAGAAAATACACTGTGGGTTCCAATTGAATCCTGGATGCCACTCATCGTGGCCACTGATTACATTTGAATCATCCTGGACCGAAGAGAAACAGCGGCCCTTATCCTGCTCGACCTGTCCGCGGCCTTCAACACTGTCTCCCATAACACCCAATCAGAAGACTCCATAAGATTGGCATATAAGGATCTGCTCTCAAATGGGTCTGTTCCCTCCTCACGGAAGAATCCAAATGGTCACTCTGGCACCCTTCACATCAGAGACCAAGAAACTGATATGCGGTGCCCCACAGTGATCGACCCTCAGCCCCACCCTTTTCACATATACATGACACCGCTAGCCAACATCATCCGATCACAAGACATCACGTCACCTATGACACCCAACTCATCCTCGCTTTGACAGACAAGAAACTACCACCAGAACCAACTTCACCAATTGCATGACCATGGAAGCAGATTGGATGCAAACCAGATGCTGCAGTTCAGCTCTGACAAGACGGAAGTACTGGTCTTCGGCAACACGACCTCCCCCTGTGACTCCACCTGGTGGATGTCAGAGTTAGGAACAACACCCACACCCACAGACCATGCAAGAAATCTAGGGACCATCCTAGATGACTTCTCAAGTAAATACAGTGTGCACCTCCTGCTTCCACATTCTACGAATGCTGCAAAAGATCTTCAAATGGTTGCCTCAGAACACCAGACGGACCGTCACACAAGCTCTCACACCAGCAGGCTGAACTACGGCAGCACTCTCTATGCTAGAATCTCCAAACAACTCCTACATGGACTCCAGATCATCCAGAACACCGCTGCAAGACTCATACTCGACCTCCCATGCCACACCCACATCACAACGCACCTGAGGAAGCTTCACTGGCTCCCCATTCACAAGCGCAGCCAATTCAAACTTCTCACGCACACATACAAAGCCCTACACAACACAGGACTAGAACACCTGAACAACCGCATACACTGTCACCAACCCACCAGCCACCAACAATCTGCCTCACTCTCACTTACACACATTACCTGAATCCGACAAAGCAAAACTGGAGGTTGCTCATTCTCCTACATCGGACGCAAGACATGGAACAACCTTCCTCCACACATCAGAGCCTCCTCCTCACTTCTAAAGTTCCACAAGAAGCTGAAGACCTGGCTCTTTGTTTAAGCACCTTGGAGACTAGACACCTACACACCTGCCCAAGCGCCTAGATACCCTCTTGGGTGATTAGTGTGCTATACAAATCAACATAACATAAATGAGTATGTTTTTCAACATGCAAAGATTCCCTGGATTTAAGAGTAATTTGAATACCCTCCAGTGATGTCCTTCTTGTCAGGTCATCCATGACATTCTTGGGTGCCGGTTAGCCACAAGGACCTGGGCTAAGCTTGAGGTAATATCTGTTTCTGGTGGAGTCATGTCTGGAACATTAGTAATTTTATGAAGCCACCTCAAACCAGCCACCTTTCTTCTGCTCATGGGTGCACACCTCTGTGCTCAGCGGACGTCTTAAATAGAAATTGGAGAATCTTGGGGCCTCTTACATTACGACTATAGCGCTGGGCAAACCTAGTTGGTAATCAATGAAGTGATGTACATTAAACTAAGACTGGGATTGTAACTATGTTTGGAAAGGAATGGAGTGGAAGTGGTTGTGCTAACAGTGGGCAGACTGGCGGTGTGTGACCCACATAGCCAATTTCAAGAACATTTTTAGATGATTGAATTATTTTGTTTATTTATAGTGTTTATTTACTTGCTTACTGCTATATATTAAGCACTAGGCAAAGGGCTACATGTGCAGATTGAAAGACAGTAGATTCTGTGAAAACCACCAAAGTACATTCTAGATGCGGTTTGTGGTCACACTGTTTCATGAACAAAGTGAGCCCAACTGCTTGTCGTCTGTCACCACCCTTCACCATATGACAAAAATGTTCATACAAGGCCAAACTACAACAAAAACTTCTAAGTAGATTGACCGACACGCAGTACAAGTGAGCATGTTCCTACCCGCCCTGATGCTGTGGCCACTGTCAGAATCCATCAGAGGGAAAGAGGTGCAGGGGCTCCCGTAGCAAATCTGCCTTTTTTGCAGAATCACCCCAGATTCTTCATCTTTTTATGAACATTTATTGCTGCTGTTGTTGGACCTTTGTGCTAAACAGTGGAAGCCTTTGCTTCCCGTCTAAAATGTGCGGTACATTGGAACTCCCTGTTTGGCTTATTTAACTACCCTAAATCCATTGTTGACACTGCTTAAAGAGCACCTATCACTTGGAAAGTGCCGTATGTATGTTCACCACCCACATATATGACCAACATATATGTCTGCTAGGACCCCCACTGTGTTCTGGCTAGGCAGCAGTTTAAATGCACTACAGTGACATATGGCAGGGAAAATGCCTTTCTAGGAAATGTCTATTTATATATGTATAGATCACCCCTAAAGTGTGCCTTCACTTAGAAAAGGGCTTGAAAATGCTTCAAAGTTATTTCCTGCTTGGTTTTTAAAATGTGAGTTATTGGTGGGAAAAGATTTTTGATAACTTAAGGAAAAAACTGACTTCATAAAAATGTACTTTAGGTAACCAATTCTGACACTTACCTTACCTCCAGAGTTAGAATATCCAACCTTGGCTGGGACAGTTAACAAATCTGGTTCAGATGACAATGGGCTGCCTCTAAACCCAGAAAAAGCCAATCGGTGTTGACTGCTGACTGCTGTGGACAGAAACAGTTGGCAGAACAAAAGGCAGCCACAGCACTACCTCTTCTGACTTGGAGATGGCAAGGAGAGCTTCTCATAATCATTCTCAGGACCGCTCAGACAGCCAGGGTCCAGTCGCAGTAGGAAGGAAAATCCATTTTGACGGTGGGAGTGTAAGAGATTGGGTTGTTAGTTGAGACGGGTAAGTAATAATCACAATCAGGGTGAACCTCCAGAGTCAATAAATAAACCTCAGCTCAACCCCCTGGTAGATATAGCACAGGGCAGTCGTCACTTAGAGGCGATGAGTAAAGTATTTATGCAGTACACAAACAGTAATAAACAGTAATAAAGTCGAAGCACAACACAAGCAAAATCCCAAACCAATTTAGAAAAATAGAGAATATGTTCATAAATAAAATGACACCAAAACAACAAAGCTCCAAGCAGTAGAACCAGAGTTATGGATTTTTAAATCCTAAAGTCCAAAACAGATCCAAAGAGCATTAAGCACCAACCGCCAACATCTGGTTGCGCTTGACTGGCGCTCAGGTTAAAGTTAAGGCCCGCTGCAATTGATCGCGAGCTGGATACAGAGACCAGGTTTGTCGCGGTTTGGAGTTACACCTTCATACTTAGGAGCTTTTATAGAAGTTGAAAGTCTTCAGCAGAACCAAGCAGCAGGCTGTAACCAAAGAGGTCCTCGTCGACGACAGATTGCTGGAGAACAAGGTCTCGGTGAACCCCTTAGCTCAGGTGGGAAAAGCTCTGAATGGGAAAGTTCAAATTTCGTGACTATGAAGTCCTTGATGTTGATCGCTTAGCGCCTAGATACCCCCGGGTGATTGTCGCGCTTTATAAATCCTGTTTTCATTTCATTTCATCGGATCCTAGGAAGTAACCGATGCCGATCGGATTGCCTTAAACGTCGTCAATGAAGCTTTCTATTTTTGGACTCAAAACTTTTCTGCTTCTTGGACTTTCTCAGTGGGGCAAGGCTGCAGATTGTACCCAAAGAGGGCCCCAACGTTGACAGATTTTAGCGTCTGAGGGTCCTGCTAAAAATCATTTGCTGCTGCAGAGAAGAACATATCTGGAGCAAACTCACTCCCAGTGGCAATGTAACTTTGCCGGATCAGCTTGGGAGGTTGTCCCTGGCCCTCCACCGGTTCTCAGAGCAAAAATGTTGGCAAAAAGTTTCTGTGACCCAGGTTTTATGGTTAGGCAGGAGAAGTACACTGTAACACCCACCAATGATACAGGACCTTTGGGTCAAGACTCACTCCACCAGAGACCTGCTGAACCTTCGAACTCCGAGAATCTAGACGAACCTGCAGACACCTCGAAAAGTTATGGAGGAACTCCAAAACCACAGCAGACCTCGACAACTTCAAAGCAGCCACCGCCACCCACCACAAGCTCATCAGATACTCAAGGAAGAAAGCACTCCAGGACAGAATCTCCACCCACGCACACAAAAGCAAGGAACTCTTTGGCATCATCAAAGAGTTCACCCAACCCAACAGTGAGATAACCGACATCCCACCCTCCCAGCTCCTTTGCGACAGACTCAGCGCCTTCTTCCATCACAAAATCAAGACCATCTATGACAACTTCGCCGACGACAACCTACACGTGGAACCTACACCCACTGTTCCCTACAACACTCAGCCGACACTTGACAGCTGGACTGCCCTCACCATCGAAGACACCCTGAAGACTATGAAGTCAACCCACTCCGGGGCCCCCACGAACCCCTGCCCCCACCACATCTACCACAGAGCCGCAGACATCATTGCCCCCGAGCTTCGACGAATCATCAACTGCTCCTTCGAGACCACCTCCTTCCCCGACGACTGGAAACACACAGAGATCAACCCTCTCCAGAAAAAACCCTTGGCGGACCCCACCGACCTCAAGAACTTCAGACCAATCTCCTTCCTCCTGTATCCGGCGAAAGTCATTGAAAAAGCCGTCAACATACAACTCGCCTCCTTCATAGAAGAAAACAACATCCTCGACTCCTCCCAATCAGGCTTCAGGAAGAATCACAGCACCGAAACCACCCTTCTCGCAGCGACAGACGACATCCGCTCCCTCCTCAGCACCTTGAGACCCTTTCGGGTGAGTAGCTGCACTTTAAAAACAGCTGATTGATTGATTGAAGGTGCTTCCAGTTGAAACTGGTCAGGTGAGAATACAGGAAAAGGCCTCTTGAAGCTTGTTGTGTCCCCATAGCTCAAACAGGAGGTCAGCCTTATGACCCTTACATGCACTTCTCAGATCATGGGTACAAGGAATTCAGGTCCATTCTTCTCGGGCCTTCAGACAACAGGGTACTCCTCTTCTGAATCTTCTGCAGTTCTAGCAGTGTTCTTATGAGGGCACTGGGGATGCCACATTTATGCCCAGTGCCAGCCTGTGGTGTTGGAAACTCCTGGCCATTTCCTGATCAATGGGGTAACAATTCCCAGGGTTGGCTTTTCCCTATTTTGAAGCACTTCCTACATGTTTTACTGTAAGCAATCCCACAGTGCTCTGCTCTCCCTAATCCAAAATAGCAGAACTTTCCGTCCCCTGGTAAGAGTTCCCTGTGCCCATTCGGAGGTGTGGCTATAGAAATGGGCAACCGCTCCCCTAAGGTCACTCTAAACCAGTTCTGGTGCAGCTAACCCACCCACTGGGATTGGTGCCAGCCTGAATAGGGGAACAATTGAGAGGGCATGCCCAGTTGTGATCTACATGCCCCTGTGAAAAGATAATCAAGGGTCCTAGACACAGCCCTTAGGCCATCCTGCAGATGGAAGGACAACACCTCTCCACACCCAAGACCCTTTGTCCATGTCCTGGTAGCTAGCAATTCACACTTGACTACAGGGGAGCCATCAGCTGGCAAGTGACAGTTGAAATTTTTACTGAAAGGCCTCCACAGGCTTTAGGCAGGGAAAAGCTGACTTTTTAGAAAACCACTTTTCCTTAATTATTAGACACATTCTAACTTTACCATTAAATTGGATTTTGAATCACTATTAAAAAGAGCCCTTGAAATATTTCTGTAGCTGTTACCAACCTGAAATTTGCATTATATGGTGTAATAATGTAACTCAGGGTTTTCCTAAGGATGCAGCCACCCTTGCTACAGTGAAAATAGCTCTTAGGGTTTTTTCACTCTAAAGGCATGTTTAACATCAAACTTTTACATGTCCTACTTTTAAATACAATGCACCCTCTCTTAAGGGCATGAAGGCCAACCTTAGGGGTCACTTATTAATAAGTAAAAGGAAGGTTTTGGCTAGGAAAAAGGGTTTATTTTGGAAGGTTAAACTGACAGTTTTAAAACTGCACAGCCAGGCTACAATTTTAGACCTGGGGACAGGTTTGCTGTGTCACTGTAGTCGGTGGCACAATGGGTGATGCAGTAACAGGTGGCATTTAACTTACAGGCTCTGATCAGACACTTTGTACCATATACTAGGGACGTATAGGTAAGTTAAACATGCCAAACAGGTGTATGCCAATGGCATACTCTTTAAAGAGGGAGAACAAGCACTTTACCACTGGTTAGTTAGGGTGAAGTGCACAGACTTCTATGGCCAACAAGAACAGTCAAGGCAAAAATCTGGAGGACTACCACATAAAAGATGGTCATTTCCAAGAGGGAGGACAGTTCATCCAAGTAGGGGGGTGGTTTAGGAGATGAAGACAAGCCTGCCCAGTGTCAACTGGGTCCCCAAATCTTGAAACAGTGACTCCTGGGAAATTTTACACTAAGGCAAAGAGGAAAGGCTGCAAAAAGAGGTGGGAGAACTGTGAGGAAACAGATAGGATTTGGTGGTAGAATTTCTCCTGTCGCTGGCTAGTACACAGGATAAATCTGGCACCTCCGCCACAGCTCCTCAGGACATTGCTGTACCTGGGAGGATCTGATGAAGGCTGCCCTGCGGGAAGAAAACTCCTGACTCCACCAGAAGAAGAATACTCACACAAGAGCTCCTGAGTCCCTACTTCTTGCTGGCACCGAGGGACTGGAACTGTACTCCTAGGGTCAAGTAGGTGGCCTCTTGTTTCCTGCCTCTGGGAAACAAAAATCAGAAGGACTCCTGATCCCAAGACGGCTAAACTGACCACTAAGTAATGGACCCTTCGTGAGACCAGCTGGGAGAGAGACCTGGTGCCTAGAAGCCTGCTCTGATGAGCTTGGGATGTGTGCAGACAAAATATCGGAGAAAAAATATTGTGTGGACAAAATATTGTGTCAAGAATATGGAGGACAAAAATATCATGAACGTAAGTTTCTGTAAGTAAGCAAAGTTTTACTATATATATAACTCCCCATATATGTACCTTGACAATATATATATCTTCAAGGTACTTATTTACATTTGTACAAGTCTCTGAGAGACGTACAGATGTACAAATGTAAATCAGGATCTCCGGGAGACCCCTGCCCGGCTCAGTTTTTTAAACTACTTGCCCCTTGGCTCAATGTTCATCTGAAGGAGATCTGGAACTCCTCCCTGATGACTGGTATCTATCCAGCTGCCTGGATACTACCTATACTCAAGAAACCGGATGCTGACCCAGCAGAACACAAGCATTTTAGGCCCATTTCCCAATTGCCTGCTCCAGCTAAAATTCTAGAGAAGGAAGTTCAGAAACAACTTTCTGAATTCCTTGAATCAAACCATCGTTTCAATGACTCACAATCTGGTTTTAGAACGGGATATAGCATGGAGACAGCACTTCTGGAATTTGACAAAACCGTGCGGGAAGCTGTGGACCAGGGCAGCTCAGCAATGTTGGTCCTGCTGGACCTGTCCGCAGCATTCGACACTGTAGCCCATTCATTTCTCCTGGAGAGACTAAAACATCTGGGAGTGAGGGGAACTACTTTGTCCTGGCTCCAGTCGTTCTTAGAGAACCGCTCACAACAAGTATTTCTACGCCCTTATGTCTCCTCCCAGAAACCCCTTGTCTGCGGGGTTCCCCAGGGCTCAGCACTGAGCCCTCTACTGTTTAATGTATACCTAACTCCCCTTGCGACCCTTGTCGAGACATGGGGAGTGAGAGTGGTCTCCTACGCTGATGACACTCCACTGGTGTTCTCTTTCAAAGAACACTCGGAGGCTGCCTTTCTTAAATCTAAGCAATGCCTGAATAACATCTCATCCTGGATGACTGAGAATTGCCTAAAACTTAACACCGAGAAAACAGAGGTCCTATTCTTCAACTAGCCGACACCTCCACCTTCTAAGCTTTGGTGGCCCTCAGAGCTGAACCCCCACCGATACCGGTGGATTCGGCCAGAAATCTGGGGTTTAAATTTGACATTGACCTCTCCTGTAAGACCCAGATTTGCCAGGTCTCCTCCTCATGCTTCTGGAAGCTGAGAGCTTTGAGAAAATTCCTAACTTCCTTCCGATGGATTGCAGAAAGACAGTGGTCCAAGCATTGGTCACGTCCCGGCTAGACTATTCTAATAGTCTCTGTCTAGGACAACCAGCCTATCTGGTCCGCAGGCTGCAAATAATACAAAACGCTGCAGCCAGATTATTTAGGAATTTGCTGTTCCGCCATCGCATCTCCCCGCACTTGCAGAGCCTCCATTGGCTACCCGTCAATAGGTGGATCGAGTTCAAGGCGCTCACTCGGGCCTACAGAGCCACCAGAGATCAGGGCCCGGGCTATCTGAGACATAGATTGCAAAACTACCATCAAGACCGGGTCCTGAGATCTAATCACATGAAACTGCTCAGGGTTCCTCGCTTCCTTAAGGCTAGTATAGGCGGCAAAGCATTCTCGGTGAGAGCTGTGACACTCTGGAATGCTATGCCTCGCCACCTCCACATGACGGAGTCAGAACCGGCCTTCAGGAGAGCACTGAAAACCTGGCTTTTTAACCTCCTGTAGTTCCCCCCCTTGTTTCTTCCTCACTGTGAATCTGCAACCCAGCGCTGGGACACCTCCGTTGGAGGTAGCTGTGCGCTCTATAAATCTCATTTATTATTATTATTATTATTATTCAAGGTACTTAGATGTGCAATAAAAAATAGTAACTCTATACTTACCTATTTGCACTTACCGTCTCAATATTTTGGACACAATATTTTGTGCACATCATATTTGTGTTTCCGATATTCTGTCAGTGATCCACTAGAGAATGTCAGACTGACCAGGAAAAACTCTCCCGAAAAAGTTGGGAAACCATCCCCTGGAGGAATTGGTCAAAGTGCTGAAGTGTGCCCAGGAAGGTCGCACCTAATGCAGACAAGAAGTCCAGGTTTGTAACTTGCTGAGCTTTTTGCCCACTGAAAAATGGTTCAACGGGACCTTGCAGCAGAGGTGTCCGCTTTGTAGAGCTCTATTCAACATGGCTTCCAACCTTGCCCCACTGGAGGATTTAGATTCCAAAAAGTGACTTAGATCCTTATTATGAGTGGTCTGGTAAATTGGTTGAATTTTCTCCACCGTCCGAGGCACAAATACTGAGGGGGGGTTAACGGCAATGGTGTGTGGTGAAAATCCATCCCATTATGAGATGGACCCTGAAGATCCACTGAGAAATGAGGAATTACTGGGGTAATCAGTAATTCTGGTCCGATTCCATGGAATAATTCATCGTTTTTGTCCAGCTTTTCACCCGGGGATTTCAGCTTCTTTTAGCAGATTAAATCGTTTGGTGAAAGTTAACAGATCTGCTGTGTTTCCGCAGTACTGGGTCCTCCTGCCTACTTCCCCAGCGACAGTTCTCCTGGCCAGCTTCCCTACAGTCTGCTACCCTCTGCTGCCTTAGGTTTGTGCGTCCTCTGCTCATTTTCTGCCTTCTTTTCTGCTTGCTTTCTACTAATTTTTCTGCCCTTTTCTGCCCACTTCTGTCCTCTGTTTTGTCTCTCTCTGCTCGTTCTGCCTGTTATTTTCCCTCTTTCTGCTCCTTTCTGACCTTTATTTTTCCTCTTTTTGCTAATTTCTGACCTTTATTTTTCCTCTTTCTGCTCGTTTCTGACCTTTATTTTCCCTCTTTCTGCTCGTTTCTGACCTTTATTTTTCCTCTTTCTGCTCGTTTCTGACCTTTATTTTTCCTCTTTCTGCTCATTTCTGACCTTTATTTTCCCTCTTTCTGCTCGTTTCTGACCTTTATTTTTCCTCTTTCTGCTCGTTTCTGACCTCTATTTTTCCTCTTTCTGCTCGTTTCTGACCTTTATTTTTCCTCTTTCTGCTCGTTTCTGACCTGGCTCTTCAACAGACATGTTGAATCCACAACACCCAGATACCCCAAGGGGTGATAGTGCTGTGCAATGCAAAGGCTGATTGATTGATAATTATGATGGAGCTGATAACTGCTGTGACCTGGACCTAAGAGGCCACTCGTAATGAGGGCATCCATCTGAAGGTAAAACATAGGGGAGGGGCGAAACCCAAATCTATCTGACCATTGATGCTATCTTGGAGGATACAAAATTCAGGTTTATCGCACCAGATTTTGTTAACGAAACTAATGGCTTCAGTGGAAGCTCGACGTCAATGTATCTAACTTCAAGGGTCTCTAGCTGGCCGCAGCCTTCGACCTTGCCCTGCTAGAAGATTTGGACTTCTATTTCAGAGACTACAGCACAGATTTACTAAGGCTTAGCGAGGGGCTTGCATCGCAAAAGTGGCACAAACTCAGCAACAAGTGTTGAATGGGATTTACTATAGCCTTAGAGCCTACCAGCATTAAAGCCTGTTCGGCCGGTAGAGCCCACTACGGAGGGCTCTAAGTCTATTAGAACACTCTGCCCCTAGAGGACAAAATGTTCTCATTTGTAAACAAAGGTCTCACGGAGCCCTAGTGGGTTGAAATCCACTAGGGCTCCATGAGGCCTTTGTTCACAGCAACAGCTGTGAAAGGAAAACATTGGAATGTTGATGCTCCGGGCTTCTACCGGCCATTAGAAGCCCAGAGCACTCCATTGTCTGCAATGGAGCGCTCAACATTCCAATGTTCTAATATTACTATACGTTGGAAAGTTCCCCAAAGTTGGGCTATACACTGCTTTGCGCTACTTTGTGTCAGAGGGGCATTCCATCGGTGGTATGTGGGTATTCAGTTGGAACCACCTATGGGTTTTGACACAAACCCCTATCTACTAACATTTGTAGACAGAGATTTGCGTCAAAATCTTACACTTCTTCACAGTAGATGTAACACGGAAGAAATGTTTTTATTTCATATACAATGCAGCATGCATGTAAAGTAGGAAACATCTTAAAGGATAGTTTTGAACTGGGAGAGTCCCCTTCCGTTAAGAGAACGCACGCACCCTTGCACAAATGGAAGTCTGTCAGTGCCCAGCTACCAAAAGTGTGCCAGCTCTAGGGGGGGAGTTAAACAATGTGCCATTTCTTAATAGATATGGCACATTTTCTCTCTCTACCTGTGACCTGTGGCTGCTGCGCTGCGTTGTGTCAGATAGTAGTAAACGTGAGCTTAAGTCAGAAGGTAAAGTCTATGACCGGGACGTGACCTCAACTCCATTCCAATGGAACTGCAAAAATGCCAAGATCCCGGTCAACCACAAACCGTAACATCTCATTGGCACTTTACTTTTTCTTTTCACTATTTTGCCTTCAAATAATAGAAATGTATCTCTGGTACCCCTTAACCTCTTTTGGATATCTTGGTGTCTTTTTGCTCATTTCATTTTTCTCTATTTTTCTAAATTGGTTTGAGAATTTTACTGTGCTATATTCTTTACTTTAAAATTGTTGGTAATGCTGGGACTTATCACACACTTCTCTGGACATTGCCTGCTGCTTGTGCCAGAGCAACCAGGGGTACAGCAGAGGTTGCCTCAGAACTGTGTTTTGACCAAACCAGGGTGGGTTTATTGATCTGGTAAGGGTACCCTGTCCCAAATTATTAACCCATCTCTGAGAACTCCCCTTTACAGAGTGAGTGGACACATGTCTAAATGCACACTGGGTGTCAGTGTAGTGGCAGAGCATGAAGGGGGTGGTGGGCTGTGAAGCTCTCCATAGCAGCAGCGGGGGCAGGTGGGGGCACCTGCATGGCATGGCAGTCAGTATTCATGCTGTGTGAATGGGATTGGTGAAGAAACTGAGGAAGAGTGTCTGATGTCAGCCTGATGCGGGGATATGTTGGTGAGAGGGGGTCCGAGGTCACACAATTATCTCTACTGCATTATTTTGTCTGACCTTTATATTGTGAGAAATGTCTCCACAGCACCATTAACTCCTTTGCTATTGCATTCTTCACCATTAGATTGTCTGAGGGTAAAAACTTCACATGAATTTAATATAATTTAATGTATTTAATTTAATATAATATAATTCAATAATAGGCTTAGGGTAAGTCATTTTGTTGTAACTTATTTATTTTAAATTCATTAAATCTATATTAATATATTGATATTAATGCAATCAAATAATTAGCACTGGTATGCGTTAGGGTTAGTGTAAAGGTTCCTTTTAAATAAAAACAAACAATGTGATATGAATAAAGTGTTATATTTCAAATAAATAAATATTAGTCATTGGTTGGAATTAGCATTAGGGTTAGGCTAAGAATTAAATAATTTGAAGAATTACGTTTTTGACATTGGTTAGGTTAAGGGTTAGGCTAAGCCTTTCTTTTTAAATGTTGTTTAAATCTGCCAGCATTGAAGGTACACTAGTCAGTGAGTTCCCTTGGAGATTGTCCTTCCCCTTCACACCGTGTTGTCCTTCACCCTCCGAGGTGATCAGGTCATACCATGTTGTCCTTCACCCTCCAAGGTGATCAGGTCATACCATGTTGTCCTTCACACGCTGAGGTGATCAGGTCACACCTAGTTGCCCTTCACCCTCCGAGGTGATCAGGTCAACCGTGTTGCCCTTCACCCTCCGAGGTGATCAGGTCACAAATAGTTGTCATTCACCCCCCAAGGTGATCAGGTCATACCGTGTTGTCCTTCACACTCTGAGGTGATCAGGTCCCACATAGTTGTCCTTCACCCTCCGAGGTGATCAGGTCATACCATGTTGTCCTTCACTCTCTGAGGTGATCAGGTCACACCGTGTTGTCCTTCACCCTCCGAGGTGATCAGGTCATACCATGTTGTCCTTCACCCTCCGAGGTGATCAGGTCACACCGTGTTGTCCTTCACCCTCCGAGGTGATCAGGTCATACCATGTTGTCCTTCACACTCTGAGGTGATCAGGTCACACTGAGTTGTCAGGTCACACTGAGTTGTCCTTCATCCTCCAAGGTGATCAGGTCAAACCATGCTGTTCTTCACCCTCCAAGATGATCAAAGCACCCCATTTTGTCCTTCACACTCTGAGGTGATCAGGTCACACCGTGTTGTCTTTCACCCTCCGAGGTGATCAGGTCACACATGTTGTCCCTCACCCTCTGAGGTGGTTAAATATTAGGCATTGGTTGGAATTAGTATCAGGGTTAGGCTAAGAGGTCCTTATTGTTTTGTAATGAACATTAATTTGTTTATTGTAAAATTCATTTGAATAATTACCTATTTACCATTAATTAGGGTTAGGCTAAGCCTTTCTTTTTAAATGTTGTTTGAATATGTCAGCATCGAAGGTACCCTAGTCAGTGAGTTCCCCCTGGAGATTGTTCTTCCCCTTCTCAGGTGATCAGGTCACACTGTGTTGTCCTTCACTCTCCGGGGTGATCAGGTCATACCATGTTATCCTTCACACGCTGAGGTGATCAGGTCACACCTAGTTGTCCTTCACCCTCCGAGGTGATCAGGTCACACTGAGTTGTCCTTCACCCTCCAAGGGGATCAGGTCACACCGTGTTGTCCTTCACCCTCCGAGGTGATCAGGTCACACCGAGTTGTTGTCTCTCACCCTCTGAGAAGATCAAGTCTCACAAAGTTGTCCTTCACCCTCCAAGGGGATCAGGTCACACCAAGTTGTCCTTCACCCTCTGAGGTGATCAGGTCACACTGAGTTGTCCTTCATCCTCCGGGGTGATCAGGTCACACTGTGTTGTCCTTCACACTCTGAGGTGATCAGGTCACACTTAGTTGTCCCTCACCCTCCGAGGTGATCAGGTCACACCGTGCTGTCCTTCACACTCTGAGGTGATCAGGTCACACCAAGTTGTCCTTCACCCTCTGATGTGATCAAGTCACACTGTGTTGTCCTTCACCCTCTGAGGTGATCAGGTCACACGTGTTGTCCTTCACCCTCCGAGGTGATCAGGTCACACTTTGTTGTCCTTCACCCTTCGAGGTGATCAGGTCACACTGTGTTGTCCTTCACCCTCCGAGGTGATCAGGTCATACCATGTTATCCTTCACACGCTGAGGTGATCAGGTCACACCTAGTTGTCCTTCACCCTCCAAGGGGATCAGGTCACACTGTGTTGTCCTTCACCCTTCGAGGTCATCAGGCCACACTGTTGTCCTTCACACTCTGAGATGATCAGGTCTAGCATAGTTGTTCTTCACCCTCCGAGGTGATCAGGTCACACTGTGTTATCCTTCACCCTCCGAGGTGATCAGGTCACACTGAGTTGTCAGGTCACACTGAGTTGTCCTTCACCCTCCGAGGTGATCAGGTCATACCATGTTGTCCTTCACACTATGAGGTGATCAGGTCACACATAGTTGTCCTTCACCCTCCGAGGTGATCAGGTCATACCGTGTTGTCCTTCACCCTCCGAGGTGATCAGGTCATACCATGTTGTCCTTCATCCTCCGAGGTGATCAGGTCATACCATGTTGTCCTTCATCCTCCGAGTTGATCAGGTCACACCTAGTTGTCCTTCACACTCTGAGGTGATCAGGTCACACTGAGTTGTCCTTCATCCTCCGGGGTGATCAGGTCACACTGAGTTGTCCTTCATCCTCCAAGGTGATCAGGTCACACCATGTTGTCCTTCACCCTCCAAGATGATCAAAGCACCCTATTTTGTCCTTCATACTCTGAGGTGATCAGGTCACACATGTTGTCCCTCACCCTCTGAGGTGGTTAAATATTAGGCATTGGTTGGAATTAGTATTAGGGTTAGGCTAAGAGGTCCTTATTGTTCTGTAATGAACATTAATTTGTTTATTGTAAAATTCATTTGAATAATTACGTATTTACCATTAATTAGCGTTAGGCTAAGCCTTTCTTTTTAAATGTTGTTTAAATATGCCAGCATCGAATGTACCCTAGTCAGTGAGTTCCCCCTGGAGATTGTTCTTCCCCTTCTGAGGTGATCAGGTCACACCGTGTTGTCCTTCACCCTCCGAGGTGATCAGGTCATACCATGTTATCCTTCACACGCTGAGGTGATCAGGTCACACCTAGTTGTCCTTCACCCTCCGAGGTGATCAGGTCACACTGAGTTGTCCTTCACCCTCCAAGGGGATCAGGTCACACTGTGTTGTCCTTCACCCTCAGAGGTGATCAGGTCACACTGAGTTGTTGTCTTTCACCCTCTGAGAAGATCAAGTATCACAAAGTTGTCCTTCACCCTCCAAGGGGATCAGGTCACACTGAGTTGTCCTTCACCCTTTGAGGTGATCAGGTCACACTGAGTTGTCCTTCATCCTCCGAGGTGATCGGGTCACACTGATCCAGCGGCGTACTAGCAACAGATACTCCACTACCATATACTCACCTGGGCCCATACAACTTGCTTCAGCTAGCGTTAAGTAGACCACTGGATTTTTAGTTTATAATGTTTCTCATACCTCAAGATTTAGTTATTTGCTTCTCTAACTAAACCTTTCACTGATCAAACAGTTCTTTCCTCTGGTCAAAGGACCAGTTAGGTGGAACTAGTTGATGGTGATATTTAACATAACTTATTATACATTTCTCTGATAAAAATAAAATAATGACAGACTCGGTAAGTTTTAAATCTTTATCTAAATTAGGGGTTTTGAACCATCTCAAAGCGTTTCAGTACAAACGCCCTCATTCACGAGAGTGCCAACTCAGATAAACATAAAAATTCAGATCCACACAATATTTATGCTCAGAAGGAAGAGGATAGAGACAGAGGAACATTTATCAAACGATGAATTTCATAATTACCAAAGTATGGTGTGAAGACCAACCCCCTGGCCAAAGGGCTGGTAAGGGCCTCCCAGGACAGATCAGGAGACAAAGACTTCAGGACAGGAATCAGGACAGGATACTTCACCTCTCTAGATACCGACGACTACGTCGCACCCCTCTCTGACACTCTCTTCCTCCTCGTGGTTCTTCCGCGATCTTCTTTCTAACCCACCCAAATTAAGTAGATGGTTCTGCATTCGGTTTCTTCATCAGCAATTCAGAGCATCAGCACCACCCCAGCACTAACAGCATCCCGAGCTTTGCATCACCTCGGCACACCCCGTTCTCAGGCTTCTTCAACGCGCTCCAAAAGCTTCTTCAAAAACTTCCCCAAAGCTTGCCTGTTCATCTAACTAAACTACCTGAATTATACCTTTCTATAAGCCATGTACCACCCATTAATGTTTCATTTTTACGGAATACTGACTTCTGATTGGACAGGCAAGGGGGGGATGATCATCACACCATGCTTATACTTCATTTATTCCCTTAAACCATTGTTCCCAAACTCCTCCCCTCAAACTTTTATTCCGCCCTTCCTTTCCCATACATCTTTAAACTTTATTAATACAAATGTAACAGTTTTCTCGAATAAGTTCCTTCATATGAACTCTTCACCCTTATGTGCCCAGGGCACATCTCCGCCGACCTTGGACGCGTGACAAATCCTTAGTCATCCTCCAAGCTTCCGTACCAGGGCGCATTCGTTGCACCACGTCAGTCTGCTCTTCTCAGACAACTTTAACAGGCCCAAATACGCACTAATAATAAAGTCAAAAGGAGAAATGTTATTCTCAAAAATAAATGATTTCACTGTATACCACCAACCTCTACTCTAACCCATAACATTTATTATTTCTCTCTCTGCATTTGCGTTAGTGTAAACTCATTTTCTAATTTCAGCAAAGCAGGTGCCATGCATGTGAGCTTTCAAGCGGCCATTTTATAGCTCTTTGCACAAGCGCCAGAATTTCCCTCCAAGCGTCAGCACGTCATACTACGTAGATGCAGTAGACGCATGCGCAGTAAAGATCCCGTGTTAAAATGCGTTCTAGTCCTACGTCCGTGTTATTGCAGTTAGTAAACACATAGGCAAGCTTCATTCTTTTCCCGCGTATAATGAAAATGCGTATTATTAATCACAAACACGTTGTTAGTAATTCGCTAGTAAGTTAAAACGAGAGGATTGCTTCCGAGCAAGTCTCATGTCCGAGTCCTTGCTCCATCAACACCATGTTGTCCTTCACACTCTGAGGTGATCAGGTCACACTTAGTTGTCCCTCGCCCTCCGAGGTGATCAGGTCACACTGTGCTGTCCTTCACACTCTGAGGTGATCAGGTCACACCAAGTTGTCCTTCACCCTTCCGGGGCTGATCAGGTCACACTGTGTTGTCCTTCACCCTCCGAGGTGATCAGGTCACACTGTGTTATTCTTCACACTCTGAGATAATCAGGTCACACCTAGTTGTCTTTCACACTCTGAGGCGATCAGTAAACACCTAGTTGCCCTTCACCCTCGCAGGCAATCAGGTCACACTGAGTTGTCCTACACCCCCTGAGGACATTAGGTCACACCCAGTTGTCCTTTACCCTCAGAGGTGATCAGCTCACACTGAGTTGTCCTTCACTATCCGAGGGGATCAGGTCACACCGAGTTAGGAAGGCACACCTCTGAGAGACAGGGTTAAGTCTTCAGGTTGTTTTACAGGTATCCATATTGTGCAGGGCACCCATCACATAAAGGAGTCTCACCTTCTTCCTGGTCATTGTTTGTTGAGTCAGTTGTCTATTGAGCAGCCCACATTTTTGAGTCATAACATCAATTTGTTGTTTGTAGCTGCCTATATTTCATGTGGGTTCCTGCCTCTTCATCGGTACATAACCATGTGGCTGCCACAGTAGTTCTATAAGTCTGAAAATTGTGGGGTGGCCTATTTTTTCCTTTATGTTGTACATCTAGGTTGGTCACCTGTCCAGTATTTCCCTGCAGTGGTGTGTTGTGTCACAACCTCCTATGAGTCCTATGAAGGCATTGATATATAGTACAGTCCTTAATATATGTTAACATAGCTTGTGCGTATGCTTTCTAAGTATGTGCACTTAGCTTAGGACTAATGCCAGGTCCATGCCTCATGTGTGCAGAATATTAGATAGTGTGTGTGAAAAGTTTCCAAATACCATCTATTCTGTGCTGCTGGGGAAGAAGGGGAGAGTGTCCCTTTCTTCTCTGCCTTTCTTCCTGCTTTCTACAGGGCCGCCTTGCAGCTTTGGGGTCTCTGCTAATATGGTTTGTAGTAACACATTCTAAACATTTCTGAATGCTTCACTTTGAAGCACTGCTTTTGGTTGGAGACTACACCATTGGGGTTCCCAGTGAGTGCCCCCACCAGCTCCGTAGAGTGCTACAAGGTGAAAGGTTTATAAACTCTCTAATGTGATGGTGGGGCAGACAACACGTCTGGGCACCTGCTCTCTGTGGGGACATTTAACTGAGAACCCTCTAGAACACAGCAAATATGTGGGGTGGCACTACATGGTTCAACACTAAATAACATAATATTATGTTGCCAAAAGGAAATTAGGGAGATCAAAACTACGGGCCCGATTCACAAAAGTAATCTGAGATAAAATCCTAACTTTACGACTTTCGGTATTCACAAAGGGCATTTAGGAGTAGTAAAGTTAGGATTTTGTCTCAGATTACTTTTGTGAATCGGGCCCTGCATGATTAGAGATCTGTGACAAATAATGTTTGTGTCTCTATTTTATCTGTTTTGATATCATGTGTTATTATTATTATTATATGTGATTTGTAGAGCGCTTCGCTCCTGAGTTATCTAATATATGATTCATGTGAGATTTATTTGACACACGTACAAAGAGAACCAAACTTCTCATTAAATATGTTACAGAGCGTGTTAACGAGTGAAATTACACGTTACTACATTGCAGTCTATGTTATAAATCACCCTCACTTTGGTCCTAGTTACGGATGACCCGGAGGGGTATCTCTAGGGGGGATACCGATCTGGGCACATGCATGTTGCACGGCCTTTCTGGGCTCTAACTTATTGGGTTTAAAGACACCGCTTAAGATCCTGTAAAACAGGGGCCTCTAACATTTTCTGTAATAAGAGCTACTTATGTTTCAGAGAAATTCTCCCGTGCTTGTAATGATATTAGAGATATAATAGGAAACTCATCAGACAAGACTGCAATAGTGGCCACCATGTGCAAGATTAGCAGCAGTGATCCCCGGCGCATCAGGCTGGGTCGCCAGCAGTAATGTAAGAAATGTTTTGTCAATGTAGAATAACTCTACGTGGGCAACACAACAATTGCCATGTCTGAACTGGGGTGGTGGAGTGAGCTAAAGAATGATGATGGATTAAACCCAGATCATTTGACTGGGGGTGAGTGTTTGATTTGCTCTAACGCTCCGTCCATCATCCCCTTTGGTAAAGCTACCAGACGGTGAGCACAGGTTATTTTTTTGTGTGTATCTAGCTTACCCTGACTTGAGTGGTCGTTCCTGCTTGTACAGGGTGCATACTCTGACAACCAGAAACCCCAGTTCTAACATGCATAATAGTGCTTCTTTTACCCACCACCCGCCCTCCTCCTGCAGTCCGTTGTCCCCCAGCCCCGCTCTCCTCCTGTTGCCCGTTGTCCCACAGTCCTCCACCCTCCACCCTTGTGTTGCTTGTCACCCTCCCAAACCCCTGAGCTGTTTTTTTTACATGTTGCACAGCAGCGCACCCCATGGTGCAAATGACTATGCCTTTTATTTATGTTTTAAAAACCAAAACATATATAAAAGACATGGTCATTTACAATGCCAATAGCTCAAACTTGCGTAAATGCGAGGCCTATTGCATTGCAAATGCTTGTTACTTTTTCTATGTGTGCTGCATTCTGTAGCATACTTAAAAGAGGGAAAGACCTCTTCTGATTGTTTCTGTGCAGGAAGGTTTCCCTTATTGCACAAAAACAATCATCCCCTCAACGCAGGCACCCTTGCACCATGGTGCAAAGGTGCCTTCGTTGGCGCACAGCAGCCTATTGTGCGCCAGCGCTGGGGAAAAGGACAGGAGTGCGCCGTATCTGATAGATACGGAACATTCCTGCCCTTTTCTTTTGCCGTAGGGCAGCGCAGCAGGGAGGCCTGCGGCGCTGCCCTACAGCAAAACCTCAAAATGAGGCCCAAAGTGTGGTTTCCGCGCCTAGATGAACGAGTGGAGAGGGAACTAAAAGAGTGCCATCTTTGCAACTGCGTATCCCTCAATGTGACGCAGCATCCATTAACCATGTCAGACCTTCCGACACATGCCTGGGAAAGAATTGCAGTTGAATTCTTTGGGCCCTTAGCAAATGGACATCATCTCACGGTAGTCATGGATGAGTATGCATGCTTTCCTTTAGTAGAGGAGTTATCGTCAACAATCCATGACAAGGTCTTCGAGCGGCTGGATGACATCTTTGCAGGGTGTGGTAGACAGCCATTCTCAAATCTGACACTGGTATGCCATTCAATAGCAAAGAATTCAAGGAGGTTCTAATCAGACTCAATGTGAGGCATTAAAAAAGTACACCTCTATGGCCGCAAGCTAATGGTGCTGTGAAACGATTCATGGGTGCCCTCAAAGGGTAATTCAACGAGCATTGATAGAGGGGATCGAGTTAAACTCATGCTTATCGTTCAACTCCTCACGCCACAGCTGGTGAGAGTCCTGCCAACTTGCTGTTTGGTATAGCCATCAGAACCAAACTACCACAGATTACAGCAGATCCACCTCGGAATGCTGATGGTGTTTGTGTCACAGACACTGCTCCAAAGCACAAAATAAAGACCTATGCCAATAGGCATCGGCAAGCTCAGGAAACAGTCTTCGATGAAAGTGACTAAGTCCTAGTCAAGCAGAAACAAAAGCAGAAAACAGACTCTTCGTTTGCTGCCAATCCTCTGAGGTAGGGCACACGGTAACAGAGCATTGTGGCCCGGAAATCCATCAAACGGGACTTGTCACACTTTAAACACCTACCTCGACGATCGTCAGCTCCTACAGTTATGAATGAGGCGACTCCGCCTCACAGTCCAGATCAAGCACCAGAACCTGTGCCTTCGGTGCACAATCAGAGTGCATCGCAATCATCTCATACAACTCGACCTGGTGGACTAGCGCGATCGCCTCAACGATTTATTGAAGAAGTATAATGCTACTGTTGTTTATACGCTTTTATATAACAAAGGGGGGGATGTAGTGTCTTGAGATTATCTGCGCTAGGACCTTTGCGATTCTGGGCGGACTCATGAGAGGAATTGCGAAACTGGCTGGGAGGTGTGAAGACGTGGTTATTAACAGTTATGATGTAATGAGAAAGCAGTGCGTGTGCTGTACGCTGAAGAATAAAGAGGTCTGTTACAGAGCTCCGAGTGTGGCGTGTTCATCTGCATGCTCCCGGGGTGATGCAACAGTAGACACATCCATACACAAGTGGGACCCCTAGAGCCCTGCTACCAGCTACAGAGTGCATTTTTTAGGGTTGTGAGAACAGCTCAAAGACTCCCTCCTACCTACGCGCCTGGCTGAGGTGCATTTGGGGTAGCGGTGAGGGGGGTTCCAGTACTGGAGTTAGCTAGTGGTCGCCACTGACGAGCTGTATCTGCACTGAGCCAGCAGAGGGCGCTGCAGGCACAAGATTGATGCGCGCTGTCAGATGCTCGCAGGATTTCTCGGTGATAAACTCTCAGTTTCCCCCTGTGGGGTTGTGTTTATTTTCAGTTGCCGCCACCCCTGGTGCTGTCTGTTATTCCAGGGGCTGAGATCAGCAGTCGGCACTCATGAGGCCAGGCCGCACTCGGGCCGCATCCTGTGATAAACCCGGGCCAGCAGGCGAGAGGGCCCGGAGACAGGCAGGCAGGATGTTTTTGCTTCTCAAGCCCTGTTATTACAAGCAAGTCTCTTTTCCTATGCACTTGTTGTCTTCTCTGGAGCCAAACGCGGTGATTAAAAACAGCTCTGACATTGCACCCGGCGCTGTGATTTAGGGGTGAGGTGCTTTGGAAGAGCTGAGTGGATTCCATCAGATAGGGAGGTGGGGGCCACCTCTGGGACTCAGACCTGCAGCAACAGGCAGGTCAGAAGCGAAGTGCATCAGAAGAGCTGGGTGGACAACAGTGCACAACCATCAGAGGGGGCCTCAAGGGAACAGTGACGTATATTGTCACTCAGCTATCATTGGTGCAGCAGGTGCAGTGCACCGGGGCTCAGAGCCCCGTGGGGCGTTGAACCTTGACAGTGCTGTATTTTACTACCCCACAGCAGTCAAAGGGGCCCTTTTCCTTGCTTGCACCAGGGCCCATGGCATCCTTGCTACGCTACTGTTGGCGCTGGCGTGTGCTGCGTGGCTCGTTTGAGGTGCCATGGCGGAGCTGTTTGTGAAACCCATTACAAGATTCATAGGGTACGGGTGTGTGTGTGTGGGTCCGGAGCCAGGCTTGAGGGGCATCAGTGGAGCAGGTGTGACCGGCCAGTGCTGGACGAGCTTTGGTGCTGGCGCTCAGGACTGTGGTGCATTGCGGTGCTTAATTTGTAAAAAGATAAGTGCAAGGGCCCTTCTCAGGAGGCCACTGCAGCTTGCACCACCCATGCCCCCGCCAGCACTGCCGATGACACTATCAACACAACTACTAAACATCAAACTCTTGCATGTGTGCCAATTCAGACTGTTGAAGGCCCCAAAGCTATAAGAATAGCGTGGCAGCAGGTATTCACCATTTTAAATGCATATTGAAATAAGAATTGACTGTTGTTCTGCTTAGCTTTAAATTACACAAACATCGCCACCATGTGGCAGCTGTCATAAGTGCCAATGTTGACAATTAAGTGCTGGTGCTGAGCACTGGAAACCACCGGCTCAAATTAAGCACTGGTGCATTGGCAGAGTGCAAATATCAGTCTGATATAATGGAGAAGGTGCAAATCATTATTAGGGGGACTCAGCAGAGCCTTGTGAGATCCTTTACTGGGCTAGGGTGGTAGTGAGAGAATTGAGATGCACTGGCAGAGTTTGTGTGTGGTTCCCAGTACCCAAGCCCTCCCCCCTTTCTTACTCTCACTGCCCTCACCCCACCCTCTGCCTGGTGCTCACTGGCACTCCCAGAGGGACAGAATTACTCGCTTGGCAGGGGAGCAACACTACGCTGTGGTCCCTTCTATTGTCACCTGTTGGGTCACGTGCCCCAGAGGTATTACCGGTGCCGTTGGCTACCAAAAGCACACCATTGCAGGGCTCCTTCCTGTCGCTACTGTCCCCAAGGGGCATTTGCAGAACAGTGTGCCGTTGGTGGCACAGCCAGGATTCAACAGTGCTCCTTCCTATCACCACTGAGGTGCTTTGGAAGAGCCGTGAGGAGATGGTACTGTTGGCTAGCACAGCCTGGACCTGGCAGCGTTCCTTCCTCATGGCACTGAGGTCCTTTGGAAGAGCTGTGAGGCGCGGGTACAGCGCTCCTTCCTCGTGGCACTGAGGTGCTTTGGAAGAGCTGTGAGGAGCAGGTACAGCTGGTTAGGTCAGTGTGGACTTGACAGCGCTCCTTCCTCGTGGCACTGAGGTACTTTGGAGGAGCTGTGAGGAGCGGGTGCAGCGCTCCATCCACATGGCACTTAGGTGCTTTGGAAGAGCTGTGAGGCCCGGGTACAGCTGGCTAGCACAGCGTGGACTTGGTAGCGCTTCTTCCTCATGGCACTGAGGTGTTTTGGAAGAGCTGTGAGGCACGGCGGGTACAGCGCTCCTTCCTCATGGCACTGAGGTGCTTTGCAAGAGCTGTGAGGCGCGGGTACAGCGCTCCTTCCTCATGGCACGGAGGTGCTTTGGAGGAGCTGTGAGGAGCAGGTACAGCTGGTTAGGTCATTGTGGACTTGGCAGCGCTCCTTCCTCGTGGCACTGAGGTGCTTTGGAAGAGCTAGGAGGTGTGGCGGGTACAGCTGGCTAGCACAGCTTGGACTTGGCAGTGCACCTTGCCCATGGCACTGAGGTGCTTCAGAAAAGCTGTGAGGCACGGAGGTTGCAACTGGCTAGCACAGCCTGAACTTGTCAACGCTCCCTCTTCATGGCACTGAGGTGCTTTGGAGGATCTGTTTGGCGCGGATACAGCGCTCCTTCCTTGTGGCACTGAGGTGCTTTGGAGGATCTGTTTGGCGCAGGTACAGCGCTCCTTCCTCATGGCACTGAGGTGCTTTGGAAGAGCTGTGAGGCGCGGGTACTGCACTCCTTCCTCGTGGCACTGAGGTGCTTTGGAAGAGCTGTGAGGTGCGGGTACAGCGCTCCTTCCTCGTGGCACTGAGGTGCTTTGGAGGAGCTGTGAGGCGCGGCGGGTACAGATGGCTAGCACAGCCTGGACTAGGCAGCGCTCCTTCCTCATGGCACTGAGGTGCTTTGGAAGAGCTGTGAGGCATGGTAGGTGCAGTTGGCTAGCACAGCCTGGACTTGGCAGTGTTCCTTCCTCATGGCACTGAGGTGCTTTGGAAGAGCTGTGAGGTGCGGGTACAGCGCTCCATCCTCATGGCACTGAGGTGCTTTGGAAGAGCTGTGAGGTGCGGGTACAGCTGGCTAGCACAGCCTGGACTTGGTAGCGCTCCTTCCTCATGCTACTGAGGTGTTTTGGAAGAGCTGTGAGGCGCTGGTACAGCGCTCCTTCCTCGTGGCACTGAGGTGCTTTGGAGGAGCTGTGAGGTGCGGCGAGTTAGCTAGCACAGCCTGGACCTGGCAGCGCTCCTTCCTCATGGCACTGAGGTGCTTTGGAAGAGCTGTGAGGCGCGGGTACAGCGCTCCTTCCTCGTGGCACTGAGGTGCTTTGGAGGAGCTGTGAGGCGCGACGGGTACAGCTGCCTAGCACAGCCTGGACCTGACAGCGCTCCTTCCTCGTGGCACTGAGGTGCTTTGGAAGAGCTTAGAGGCGCGGGTACAGCACTCCTTCCTCGTGGCACTGAGGTGCTTTGGAGGAGCTGTGAGGCGCGACTGGTACAGCTGCCTAGCACAGCCTGGACCTGGCGGCGCTCCTTCCTCATGGCACTGAGGTGCTTTGGAAGAGCTTAGAAGCGCGGGTACAGCGCTCCTTCCTCGTGGCACTGAGGTGCTTTGGAAGAGCTGTGAGGAGCAGGTACAGCGCTCCTTCCTCGTGGCACTGAGGTGCTTTGGAAGAGCTGTGAGGAGCAGGTACATCGCTCCTTCCTCGTGGCACTGAGGTGCTTTGGAGGATCTGTTTGGCGCGGATACAGTACTCCTTCCTCGTGGCACTGAGGTGCTTTGGAAGAGCTGTGAGGAGCCGGTACAGCTGGCTAGTAAAACCAGGATTGGCAGCTCACCTTCCTCATGGAATTGAGGTGTTTTGGAAGAGCTGTGAGGCACAGTAGGTGCAGCTGGCAAGCACAGCCTGGCCTTGTCCGTGCTCCTTCCTCATGGCGCTGAGGTGCTTTGGAAGAGCTGTGAGGCACAGTAGGTGCAGCTGGCTAGCACAGCCTGGACTTGGCGGCCCTCCTTGCCCATGGCACTGAGGTGCTTCGGAGGAGCTGTGAGGTGCGGGTACAGCGCTCCTTCCTCGTGGCACTGAGGTGCTTTGGAAGAGCTGTGAGGTGCAGCAGGTACTGTTGGCTAGCACAGACTGGACTCAGCAGCGCTCCTTCCTCATGGCACTGAGGTGCTTTGGAAGAGCTGTGAGGCGCGGGTACAGCGCTCCTTCCTCGTGGCACTGAGGTGATTTGGAAGAGCTGTGAGATGCAGCAGGTACTGTTGGCTAGCACAGACTGGACTGAGCAGCGCTCCTTCTTCATGGCACTGAGGTGTTTTGGAAGAGCTGTGAGGAGCGGGTGCAGCGCTCCTTCCTCATGGCACTGAGGTGGTTTGGAAGAGCTGTGAGGTGCGGGTACAGCGCTCCTTCCTCGTGGCACTGAGGTGCTTTGGAAGAGCTGTGAGGCACAGTAGGTGCAGCTGGCTAGCACAGCCTGGACTTGGCGGCCCTCCTTGCCCATGGCACTGAGGTGCTTCGGAGGAGCTGTGAGGTGCGGGTACAGCGCTCCTTCCTCGTGGCACTGAGGTGCTTTGGAAGAGCTGTGAGGCGCGGGTACAGCGCTCCTTCCTCGTGGCACTGAGGTGCTTTGGAAGAGCTGTGAGGCGCGGGTACAGCGCTCCTTCCTCGTGGCACTGAGGTGCTTTGGAAGAGCTGTGAGGTACAGCAGGTACTGTTGGCTAGCACAGACTGGACTCAGCAGCGCTCCTTCCTCATGGCACTGAGGTGCTTTGGAAGAGCTGTGAGGCGCGGGTACAGCGCTCCTTCCTCGTGGCACTGAGGTGCTTTGGAAGAGCTGTGAGGTGCAGCAGGTACTGTTGGCTAGCACAGACTGGACTCAGCAGCGCTCCTTCCTCATGGCACTGAGGTGCTTTGGAAGAGCTGTGAGGCACGGGTACAGCGCTCCTTCCTCGTGGCACTGAGGTGATTTGGAAGAGCTGTGAGGCGCGGGTACAGCGCTCCTTCCTCGTGGCACTGAGGTGCTTTGGAGGAGCTGTGAGGCGCGACAGGTACAGCTGCCTAGCACAGACTGGACTCAGCAGCGCTCCTTCCTCATGGCACTGAGGTGCTTTGGAAGAGCTGTGAGGCGCGGGTACAGCGCTCCTTCCTCGTGGCACTGAGGTGCTTTGGAAGAGCTGTGAGGTGCAGCAGGTACTGTTGGCTAGCACAGACTGGACTCAGCAGCGCTCCTTCCTCATGGCACTGAGGTGCTTTGGAAGAGCTGTGAGGCGCGGGTACAGCGCTCCTTCCTCGTGGCACTGAGGTGCTTTGGAAGAGGTGTGAGGAGCAGGTACAGCTGGTTAGGTCAGTGTGGACTTGACAGCGCTCCTTCCTCGTGGCACTGAGGTACTTTGGAGGAGCTGTGAGGCGCGGGTACAGCGCTCCTTCCTCGTGGCACTGAGGTGCTTTGGAAGAGCTGTGAGGTGCGGGTACAGCGCTCCTTCCTCGTGGCACTGAGGTGGTTTGGAAGAGCTGTGAGGCGCGGGTACAGCGCTCCTTCCTCGTGGCACTGAAGTGCTTTGGAAGAGCTGTGAGGCACAGTAGGTGCAGCTGGCGAGCACAGCCTGGACTTGGCAGCGTTCACCCCTCCAACAGTTCCTTACAGTAGCCAGGGTTCACCTCATTAAACTTTCTTCTGGGCCGTCGGGGCCAGGTCGGAAATCCCGGACATCAGTGGGGCGGGCTCAGGGTCACGGGGCCGAGCCGCTCATTGTTTGGGACCAGAAGCTAAACCCCAACACCCCCGCCCCCCCTCCCCCCCCCCGCCCCCGGGGGCCCCAACATCACAGGCGACAAGATTGGACATCAGAGGAGGCCTATTTCCAGCAGCAGGAAACTGCAGGGGTCAGAGGTCAGACCCCAGGCCCCACTAGGAAGGTGTCCAGGTGCCAAGTGACCTCAGGCCCTGTTTATCCTCAGAGCAGCAGGGTGCTGACCCCCTAATAACAACATGTGCTCTCCGTCAACGCCCCGTGCCAACCCCCACCCCTTTCAGCCCCCCCAAACACACTGCAGTCAGTTCAGCACCAAACATGGAAGATTCCTTCAGACTCCTTCCCAAAACACGATGACTTCAAATCTGTATTTTAATCTCGTGACATTATAAATCCCCTCCTGGGCGGGAACTAAAACACGTACAGGACCCGAAGCGGAAAAATATGTGTGTTTTGTAGATTAAAACACTGAACTGTATTTAGCGACCTATGTTCTGTGTGCGATGACGCAATCAAATGTTTGCAAGGCTGAGAGGCCGCAGCCAAGAGCACATAGAGAGGGGCTTATTGACAAGAAAATGGTGCAGTGCCGCAAGCAATTTTAGTGCGCCAAGCTGCGACAAGTGTGGGAATGCGCCATATTTACAACAATACGGCGCATTCCTGTACTCCACCCTGCACCGGCTCACAAAAAGCAGCCTGGCACTAGCACCCGTGCAGCATGGTGCAAGGGTTGTTGTGCAGGAAGGGACACCATCCTGAACAAGAACAATCATCAAAGGCGTTTTGCCGCACCTAGAAAGAGCTGCAAAGGAGGAGAAATGAAAGTATTTCTCCTCGTTGCGCCATACTTGCACCTCCCCTGGGGAGGCGTACGTTTCTGGCTGTGCCTCAATTTGACAGATTCTTGTAAATCTGGGGCAGCGTCAAAAAGCAATGGGTGTTGCGTGGGAAACGCCCACAATAACACCCATTGCACGGCCCTTTGCCGCAGAAAACGGCATTGAGGAGGACCATATTTACAAGGCGGCGTTAAGCTACACAAAGTGGCTTAGCGCCGCCTTGTAAATATGGAGCTGGGCACAGCCCCACCGGAACATTGCAAAAAGTGTCGCTCCGGCGGTGCAATGCCCTTGTAAATATGCCCCAGAATGTTTACAGAGCACGAGGCTAGTGTTGGCCCTGCAGGTTCTAGAAGAAGAATCTAGTTTAACATTTTGAGTTTGAAATACAGTTAGAGGAAGGTTTACTAGGGAAGTGCGTTGTCCACGCGTGACGCTCGTCGTGACAAGAAAAAGAAAGGGGATGCCAATAAGCCTCACTGCCCCAGGGCTCGCATCATGACAAATAGAAATGGGGAGCGCGAGGATAAATCCATGACATCACTTACGGTGCAAAACAAAACGAATTTGTTTGCATAACAACCAATGTGCAAAGCATAGCTCCAATTACGAATCACCACACATCTTATGTTGACCATTTCTATGTATTTTCTTGATAATATATCACATTAAAGAATGTTTTGTATCACATTTTGTAAATCATTGCCTCATTCATAAAAAACAAAGAACAAGATGCTACCACATTCACAAAATAAAAAAATAAAAAATATAAGCGTTAATCACCACATCAAAAAATCAGACATCAACACACGTACACAGTTTGACGGTGAGATCCGTGAGCTGTCAGGCGAGTTGCTGCACTGATTTTTAAGCGTGCAACATGAAGGAATGAGGCAGAGTCCCGTTCAAATATACTCCCCATTTTTATTTGGCGAGTCGTCGTAAGGCAACGCAAGTCCTTACTGGGATTTACTAAGCCGGGCATTCCACTTTGCATCGATTAAGAAATAGAAAGTAAACCAACGCAGTGCATTGTGGTGAAGCTCTCGTGGACCCACTTTGGTTCTCCTCTTAGTTTTACATATTTTTAGCAGACTTCAAGCCAGATTTACTAGTTTGTCACGCAGCGCAGTGCAGCAGCTGCAAATGCTGCGCTGTGTGAGAAGGAGAGAACAGGAGAGCACCATAGTTATAGAAATATTCTACTCACCTCCCCTCTCCCTAACGCCGGCACAAAAATGTGCGGACGTGCGCCACGGACACACCTTTGCACCATAGTGCAAGGGTGTCTCTGTGAGTCTAGCATAGGTTTTGTACTGGAAGGACACCCTTCCAGTACAAAATACTGGGCTTAGACTAACTTTAAACCTTTTCCCACTTTGTATGTGTGCTGTACAGTGCAGCACACATGCAAAGTCAGAAAAGAAAGGAGAAATGAAAGCATTTCTCCTTCATAGCGCCTATCTGAAATGGGCGCTTTTTTCTGACGCTAAACCTTGCCTACTTTTCTAAGTAAATAGGGTTTAATGTCAGATACCTTGGGTGTTTGCATGGGAGCGCTCATGCACCACCCATGGTATGCCCCCTTGGAGCTAAGTATTGCAAAGCAGCACTATGCGCTGCTTTGCGTTACTTTCAAGTGATTTTCTAGCGTAAAACAGGTTTTATGCTGGAAAGTAAATAGGTAAAAAGATTTTGCATCGTTTTGCATCACTTTCGTGAAACAAACATGGCATAAAATCTTAGTAAATACACCCCTTCGTCTCAGTCCTGTTATCTTTTACATATTTTAGTTTTGCGATATGATTCTAAGTAACACATGCTGCTTGTTCTTAGACAGCCTTTCCTGCGTCATAATCAGTACACTTCGTTCAAAGTTGGGAACATAGAACGAGATATCCTAGTACATACGTTGCATGTGCGGAGACTGCTTCTAGCATCATTCTAGACACACCATTGCATCAGAGCTGTACCTCTAACACAGAGTTTATTTGATATAAATAGGGCACTGTTCCTTTGTGGGTGAGAGGGCACACTCCAGCCATAACGGTCCCGGGTCGAACATCATGTTCAACCTGCAGCTCTGTCAATGCTGATCCTGCAGAGAGGGCTTGCCAATCCAACTACAGACCGAGTCATCCAGGTATGGGGTCTCCGGCTATCCTAAGAGGTAGGGATATTTATATCTAGTTGCTTTATTCCTTATTCAATCCATTCTATTGTATTTCTTTTTTTAAATCAGTGAACTTCACTATACAACTTTTGTTTCAAACGGTGAATATCTTATGGCCTTTTGGGCTCTACACTGTGATGTAACAAGCAGGTTGAGATTATTTGAGAATGATGCACCATAGCGCAAGCGCTGTAAATACCTGGAGACTGCTCCTTAGCAGTATGTTTTGAGTGCTTGCCCACTTGGACTTGACGAACAATGGGGCACTTGGTGCACAATATCAATTGTTGGATATAATTGATGAATTTTATGCCATGAAGTTTTTCTACAACTCTGATACACTGTTGTATAATGTGTTTTGCATGACTGTTAATTCAAGACTTGCCCCTTTCAAAATGGGACGGCCTTTTTATTTATTTATTTATTTTTAAACAATAAGGGGAGGGGTGTTGCGCCTATTTCAGCCTCGGGGCCTCTCCTCCGGGGCCCAGCCTCTATTGTGGGTGGGACCAGGGCACCCACTTTCAACTGTGGGTGACCATGGTGTTAAAAGCAAAACGCTAATCATGAACATTACCTGCGCCATCTTGTCTGGTGGAATTCTATGTGCACATAAGTTGCAGTCATTTTAATCTATCACAGCCATTTTGTACTCTGTTGGTCACCTTTGTTTCACCCTGCCCTTACTAACATCCCTCTGACCCTCTGACCGACCTGGTATGTGTGCTGGGGGCTATAAACTCTATTGCCACAACAAACCTCAGCCCCACTTGCTGCCACAAACTCGTTTTTCCTCTCATCTCTGTTTTCAGGCAAACCTTTGGACACTCTACCCCTCACTGCACCTAGTTACACAAACAGGTTACAAACACCAAAAAGACTCTTGCAACATGATTTATTGCACTGCAAACAGCAAGACTTGTTGTTACCAACAATGGGACCTGTTTTTATCAACAGAACGGACTCTTAGATCTGGCCGGTCTCACATGTTTTAGACCCTGAAGCAAGGTCCAGCTGCAAGATAAGATTGTCTGTTTGACCTGGGTGGGAAGAGAATTACTGTTGGGCTTGTGTGACAACCTGCCCGGGGCGGGACCCCAAGCTTGTGTAACCATGTTGACAAAACAAATGCATTGTGTCAAACCTGTATAAAAGGAAGAGCCAAAGGAGTATCAGCAGAACACTTCCCTCAGACATCCCGGTGTCTGCAGTTGACGTGATCTCCTCATGAGAAATAAACCTTTTTCTTGTCTTCCAGTTTCCAGCGCTTGCCTCATTATTTTGATAGCGAACCCAAAGTGAATTAGAGGTGGAACCCTGCACCGGGCAGCATTGAGGGTCTTAGAAGACTCGCTGCCTTTCACAAATTGGCGCCCAAACGTAGGGGCCCATCAGCGACGCGTGGGTCCGGTAGAGAGGTCCTAACGACGGAGAGAACGACTAAACGATTGGGGTATACCTGCCTGAGAAGACCCTTGTCTGGCTGCCGATCGACTGAACTTCACCGGTTCCGAACGGACCTCTCTCGAGTGACCTGCGGTCCTGACTGGGACCTTAGAGGAATGCCGCATTGATTGTTGGAGTGAGAGGACAACCAGGCGCTGGAAGGGGAAGACGAAGAACTGTCCATACGGTCCGGGAAACCGGTCGTGAAAAAACGACTTAAATTGATTGATTGATTGAATAGTTTGATTGAAATACTAGTATTCCTTTTTTATATTGAGTTATTTGTGACATTTCCCTGCTTGCAAACAACGAAGAATAGGAATATTCTCTCTCTTTGCAGGCAGCGAAGGACAGGTAGTGCAGACTTTTTGTCTAAATTGATTGATTGAGATATTCATTTTGACCGATAAATACGTAATGCCTGTTTTCTCTAGATTGTTTGATTGTAATTGTTTTGGACCCGACCGTTCGTTAGAGGTCAGTCAGCCGGCACCGCCGGAAGGCACCCCTAACAAGGACATGTACGTAAAGTATGTATTAGCCACCGTAGCTTATAGCAAACTATGGCATAAATACACTAGGAAGGACCGGGTAAATCAGTGGCCACTGACGGGATCTTTCGATCCCGCTAAAATAGAAACGTTAGAATTAGCTCTCCACAAAAAGAAAACTAGACCAGCCATGTTTGACAGTTTTGGTTTATGGCGAAAAGAGGCAGCTCAAAAAGAGAAAAGGGACGAAGCTAGACAAGATAAAGAAACGCGAAAATCAGCTTACCAAGCCTGTAAAAGATTAAAAGAAAAAACTAAAAGAAAAGGAAATCGATAAAAAGAATCAAAAATATCAGGTCAATGCCCTGTTAGAACGCCCTCAACTCTTTACCCCAAGTTACCAGCAAAACAAAGGGTAGATGATGATTTATTGTTAGGTCCCCCAATCATATACATGCCACCCCCTTACGCCCCTACTCATCCCGTTGTACAACGCCAGGACCACCAAAGTATAGCCGGAGATGGCACGATCGTCTCAGTCTCCACCGCCTCTGCTCCCACCGAGTCACCCACACCAAATGCCTCATCAAAGGATATAGAATGAAGGTGGGCTTCGCATGGGGCCTTCTTTCTGATCAGAGTATGTGGATATAAAATAAAGTCTGTATTTCTGCGCTGAATCACTAACACTGGCTACAAAAACTGTTTCTTCACAACACACATCAATTTTTCATGACTTTTTAACGTGTTCCCAGTCATTAGATCTGTACCACAGAGACTCTTCAAAGACTCGAATTATCTCAGTATACAAGGCTGCAAAGCACCATCTATGACGCTGCAGTCACGCCTCGGCTGCCCTCGCCCACCTGGCATCTGCTGCCCCCCTGGTTTCACTCTGCAGCAGGCTTCCACCTCGGAGTGTTTGGTCTCTGCCGCAGGTGCCTGTAAGGGGAGCCCCTTTTGGTTTTGCTATGTAAGGGGAGCCCGGCTCCTGAAACGGAGGCAGAACTAACATTCCTCTCACATGAGCCACTGAGAGTTCACTGCTGGGGTCAGATACTGCACCTCACAGCTGCTGCCCCAGGCGGTGCGATGAAATGTGCCCACTGAATCACTTGCCACTGCCAGGGGTTATGATCTGGCTCAACAATTAGTGACCACTCGCCCTCTGCAGCTGTTCTGATGCACCAACAACGGCATGATGAAGGCACGCCCCAGCCCGAGCACGTGCCCTCGAGCTCATATTACATAAACCCATTGTAGCCAAGCACCGTCAGCCAGGTCTGGTCTTTTGGCCGTCCGCGCTTTGCATTCTGGGTTTTGTAGTTTTACATTTATCATTATAAGTACAGGGTTCAAACACCCAGCACACAAAGTGTGTCACACAGCATTTGACAACTTTAGAAACTATGCAGTGGTAAAAAAAAAAAAAACACTTTTGCGTTATTTGGTTCCTATGAAAATTTCTATGGGCTGGAACAAAGAATTGTTTTTAAAATTATTTATTTGTGGTTTTTTATAATAGAGTACTTGTAAAGCACTATTATTAGCCACCACTAGATAGCTTTGGAGCGCCTGGGATCAGATATTACTACGGTTAGGTAGTAAGTCGAAGACATACTCATAACAACAAAACTAAAAAAAAACAAAAAACGTGCAACCTGTTTACAGATCGTAAAAACCGTAGACAATAATGCAGAGATAAACGCGGGAGGGCATCGGCTGGTTTTTAGGCGTATAACCTGGAGGTCTGCACCTAGTCACGAGGGCATAAATGCATAAATATTACTGCATTCCATATCAGAGATCTATGGCTTGCACATCTATCGCTAAAATAATTATTTATGTTTAATGAAGATTTTATTAAACATCCTGGTATACAAATGGCCCTTTAAAAAAAAAAATACAATTGGAACAGAAATATTTTGCACAATTTCTGAAGCATATCTGCTAAAAAAAAAAAAGTTTACTTTTGTGTTTCTCGTTATGTAAATACAGTAGAAATGTTGTGAAATCACTAAGCCCAATACTGCTGCCAGAAAGGATGCTAAAATGGTGCAAATTACGTTTCTCTCTTGTTCGGCACCAGTGCAAAGTTCCTGTATTATGACAATTACTGAAAAGCGGAGCAACTGAGGAACAGAATGAAATCAGTAAAAGAGTGAGAATAAATCCCAGCTCATCCACTCAGCCTTTCAGTGTCACCAGGCACTCGCCAACTGTCAATAGCGCCAAGACACCCTCTTGGTGAATGTGCACTCTACACAGACTTCTTTTGTATCATGTTACACCTCATTGGCCTCAAATGCCTGGTGAATTAATGCTGTAGGGTCATTGTTTACAGGCCCTGTGTAGAAGCCACCAGACATCCTGAGCCACTTTATGGACACTGGAAAACCCAATGCCCGGCTTTGTTAGGAGCTGGTAGGGGCAGAGGGGCGAGGGAAATAGCAAGTGGTCAGAGAGGAAGAGGACGTGGGAGAGGGTACGCGAGTGAAGCAAGCGAGGAAAGGCCAGGAAGAGTGAACACATTTGACCATCCCAAACAGAATCAGTACCAACAGACAGATTATGACAATACGTACGACTTTGCATAGGACAGCCAGGGGCAAGGGAGGGATCCAGTCGAGCTCTATGTTGATCAGCAAGGCCCTTATGTTACCGCTGAGGTCCTGGGCACAAAGTCGCCATTTCTGGTAGACACGGGAGCAACACGTAGTGCACTATCCAAACGACTGATTCCAAGGGCACTCTTGTCAGGCTCACATGTGACCTCAATAGGATTTGACGGTACGCCCTCCACCAACCTGTGGAAATAAAATCTATAATTATGCCCCTTCGCTGCCCTCTGCGCGATCTAATTATGCCCCTTTGCGCGATCCCCTTTGCGCGATTAATAATTGCCCACATTAAAAGCCGACACCATTTTGTTTTTAATTCACCCTTTGGTGTCCCAAGACCCCGAGCACGAGCACGACACCCCTGCACCTGGTTTTCCTCATTTTCACCATCTGTCTCTGTGGTTTCTGCCAAGTCCGGGAAACCAGTACATGAGTTCCTGCTCCCCCGCAGAGATGGTTCATGTTTCTGACATGAAGCACGAGCACAAACCCCCAAATGAGGAAGCCTTCCCCTTCCAACTGTCAGACTATTTCACATCGCAAGTCCCCTCACGAAGCCTAAGACACGCCCCCATTTCTCTACACTCTGCTCCTCTTGCTGAATCTTTGTTCCTCTATCTGCCACGACCTGTTTGTTCCTCTATTTTGCCTCGTGACCAAGACTGTATAAATATTCTGCTGTTGAAAATAAAGACCCCCACTTAAAGAGAGGGACTTGAGAGATTGCTCCTGTGCCCGCTTGGTGCTGGAAGCGCTCCCTTTAACTCGAGTTATTGGTCTTCTCCTCCTTCATTTGAGCACCACGGACTCCTCGCTTTGCATTGACAAGAAATTATGATTTATTAAGCATAGAAATTCAGAAATGAGGTAATAAGTAAAAATAATTTACCACAGTAATTGGCGCCCGAACAGGGACCTTCCCTTTCCCCCACGCGCCGGCGATATTGGACCCGGTACTGTCCCCTCCTGACCGTTGACGGACTTCAAAAGTGCACAACGCGGGGAATTCCCGCTAACTCCCTCGAGGCGAAGAGGGGGACCGACTGCGGCCCAGCATCCACACGAGGCGGTGAGGAAATAGCGGAACGTCCTGAACCAAAGCCCAACCTGCGAAGCAGACGAGTCCGAGGTTCTACAAATCCCACCTTGAAACTGCGCGCCGCGTTTTCCCAAAATCTTCAAGAGGCCTTCCAGTTACTTTTCGGTGAGTACTGCTGAAAAGTATAAAAACGAACCCACAGCTTTTGTGGGGGCGGTAAAGATACGCGTTTTTTGGTTTCTCACCTATCTTTGGTGAGGACTACTAAAACTAGTATAAAAGACGGACTCACTACCTTGTGGGCACGGTAAAGATACATGTTTTTTGTGGGTTTCTCACTTATTTTGTGAGGACTACTAAACTAGTATAAAAGACGGACTCACCTCTTTCGTGGGTACGGTAAAGATATTTGTTCTGTTTATGTTTTTCTCACTTCTAAAATCTTTGAAAGTCTTGCCATCATGCCTATTTTCTCGAAAATACGTAAGATGGCAACCAAAAGGAGTATTCTTGAGAAGGAAATTCCCCTTCCTCCTCGGGATACTCCAGGACACTTCATGTATGCAAAACATGGTGTCGGTGCACTTATTTATTGTGATCTATGGGTAGAATATACTAAAGACCTAGAACTCAGATATAGATGGCCTGAAAATGGTAGTTTTGATACGGAGTGCATTATGAAATTAGAGGAACAGTTATGGAAGAAAAAGAGAGTCCGCCAGTCACAGAGTGACTCAGTAGAATTATGGAGAAAAGAAGCCCATAGGAGGCAACAGAAGGAATTGCATAAAGTTGAAAAGGGTAAGAGAATGTCAGAGCAGGCCAAGAAAGAACAGTTACAAGAAATAGGGAAAGAAGTAGTTAGTGAAAGGAATAAAAGGGAACAATCAGCCATTTCTACTGGTTTTTATCCTGTATTGCCATCTGCACCTGAAAACCTTAACATTGCATCAGCACAGCCTACAGCCCCACCACCAGAGGATACTTTTACTAATTTTCTCTTAGATACTCCACCACCCTATGAAGTTCCAGTCATTCAACACCCTCTGCCTCCGCCACCCCTTTCACAACATAACGCACCACCTCTCACTCCAGAAGGGGGTGCCGTAGGTCCAGACCCAGGTAAAACAATTCCCGACTGCCCCTATGACCCGACTCCGAGCAACACAGGGAGGCGGGCCGAATAAGTAAAATACTTCATGACTCCTGGGAAGAAATAAGACATCTACCAGCAATTGACACGTTTCTTCAAGCGGCCTCTGAGTTTCTTCGTACTGGAGAGAACTCACGAGCCATTAACGCTATGACTACAAGAAGATCACACCCTGTAAAAATGCACATGTATAGGTTCCTCCTTTGCTGTTTCATAAAACACATACAAGCAGAGGAAAGAAATGTACCAGTTTCACTTTTTGACTTATTAGATTCCGCATCCGACCACACTAGTCTAGAACTTATAAATGATGCACTAGACAGGTTCACCCGTAATGTGACCCGTATTCTGCAAAACTTGCAAACAAATGAAGAGAATAAGAAACTTGAGGAGGAAATTACTGAACCTACTGAAAAAGTCCTACCCGTTCGTTCTTCCGCCCCTAATTCACGAACACCCCCGCCTACATTCCTCCAAGGTCACTCTGAACGGTCATCTCCAGATGAGTTATTTGAAAATACATCCAATGCATTAGACTACTGGTTAGACCAGGAACCTCCGCTTACACCGGAGGAGGAGGAAATAGCCAGAACTGCGACCCTATGGGTCTCTCAATATAAGATATATGACAATGATCTCATAGCCCAGCTTTTTCTAGCATTACCACGCTCACATCAAAGATTAGCAAGTCTCTACATGGTACAACATCTCATCACACTCAATGACACTCATTTTAAACATGATCCAAGACTCGAAGATTTTCTGTCTGACTGCGCTGATAACATGTTCCTCCACAATAGTTCAGTTTTTCTTAACACATTTATAGATTTTAGACAGAAATACCAGAAAGTGACTGGATATAGATCTCCCCATAATACGTGTGGATCAACTAATAGACTTCCTCAAACACGCCAGTTCCCCATGAGAGAGGTCCACCCCAGAGCTGACACGAATGGCGCGCTACAACGCGTCTTCATTTATGTACCCTTGACAAAACTTGAGTTACTAAGGATGAAAGAGATGGTTCCCTCCCACTCAAAGGATCCTGCTGGATTCTTTAAGGAATTAGGAGATGTATTAATGATGGGAACATATACTCTTTCTGATATCACAGCAATTCTGAAATTATTGTTGCCATCAGGTATATATGACAAACTAAGAGAAAAAGATTGGGAAGTAGCAGGTGAACACATTAAATGGACTGAACTTCAGAATGACGAAAATACTAGAGTAGCAGGTCAAGGTATAGGAGACAAACTAAAAGCACTTCCTGGCACTATTTTAAAGGTGCTACCACAGTTACTAACAGTGAAAAAGGAGGACTGGGATGCCATTTCCTCCTGCAAACAGAAACATGGTGAAGACATAGGAGATTATTACACTAGACTTGAAAAGTGTTTTGCGGTAAATAGCGGCCTTACGCCAACAAGTGAAGCTTACCCGCATCTGTTTGTTTCCAAATTAGTAGATAACGCCTTGCCAGCCATTAAGGACAGAGTACTAAAAGTAGAAAGTACCTGGCAAGCACATACACCTCCACAGGTGTTACAAATGCTACAATATCACCAGAATCGCATTAGGGATGAAGAAGAAAATGATAAGAAACGCATGAAAGACACAAAGATGAAAGCATTAGTAGCCCAAACTGCACCCCAGCGTCAACAGACACCAAGTAGCCAGACAAATATAAAAAGCACTTGTAATTATTGCAAAAAGATGGGACACTTCGTTAAAGATTGCCCTGTCTTAAAGCACAATTTGGCTACTGGTAAGACCCAGCCACGCCCATATCAGCCAAAACAGAATGATTCCCTAGACAGTTCAACACCTTCAGTTCCACTGACAACACAAATGGCCCAAATGAATATTATAGACAGCGCCTACACTGAATATTACCCAGATTTCTCATGATGTTGCCCAGAGAGAGAAGATGACAAACTGCCCCTAATCCCCATTCCAGTAGATCAGACAGGTCCATTTATAGAGGTCCGACTTCTTGGGGAGGATAGGAAGTTTCTACTAGACACTGGGGCCAGTAAAACAACAATAAGCCATCAAGAGGTCCCAGAGGCTCCTCTCTCGGGTTCAAAAAGTATTTCTCTGGGTTTCTCGGGACAACCTGTGACAAACGTCACGTCAAAGCCACTGCCCTTGCAGGTTGGTCCCCTCATGACAACTACAGATCTTATATTGACAAAATCATGTCCAGAAAACTTGCTTGGTATAAAAACATTGAAAGAATTAGGAGCTGTCATTGTTTGCTCACCTACAGATGTCAGACTATTTCTGCGAGATTTCAAGGGCCACTACACAAGTAGAGAATTAGATGAGCGTTTGAAAGATTTGCCACACACCCTGTGGGCCACTGATTCCACCACAGTAGGATGTATGGAAATAACACCTCACAAGGTTACACTGAAAGAGGGAGCCCAACTACCACGCATAAGGCAATACAAAATTCCACCTCCGGCTGAACAAGCATTAATGTTAATTATTCAGGACCTAATACAGTCAGGTGTGATTAAGGAAACAACTTCTAACATTTGCAATTCCCCTGTTTTACCAGTTCATAAAAAGTGGAACCAGGAACACCACCTGTCTACAGACTAGTGGTGGATTTGAGAGAGCTCAATAAATGTGTCGTTCCACAACACCCTGTGGTTCCAGACATCTCCACCCTACTCACAGCCATAGATGCGGAAGCAACGCATTTTTCAGTCATTGACTTGAAAAACGCATTCTTTAGCATACCTATTCACCCAGACAGTCAATACCTTTTTGGCTTCTCCTTACAAGGACGAAGTTTCCAATTCACAAGAGCTCCTCAAGGTTTCACAGAGAGTCCAAGCGTATATAGCCAAGCATTAAAAAGACAACTAGATACTGTTCAAATGCCCACGGATACAGCCATACTACAATATGTTGATGATATCCTCATTACGGCCAGATCTGACGCAGCATGTGCTGAAGCATCACTACTAGTACTAGAATTCCTAGCTGCAAATGGCCATAAAGTTTCCCTGGTAAGCTCCAATTTTGTTTACAGCAAGTGGCATACTTAGGGCACTTGCTGTCAAAGGAGGGTAGGCAGCTTACACAGGAACGCATCCAACTCATACAACAAATACCACAACCAACAACACAGAAACAAGTTCGAGCCTTTGTTGGTCTCACCTCATATTGTAGACAGTGGATCCCACAATTTGCACTCATTTCCAAACCGTTAGTGCAGCTGACAACACTCGAAGCTGGCGCTACTCCACAATTACCCTGGACAGATGAACACACGCAAGCCTTTCAGTCTCTTAAAAAGCTATGTGTCAAGCCCCAGTGCTGGCAACACCTAATTACACCAAAGATTTTACATTATTTGTAACAGAAAACTCAGGTACAGCACTATCAGTTCTGACCCAACTTCAAGCAGACAAACATAAACCATGTGGTTATTTTTCAAGCACATTAGATCCAGTAGCACAAGCATTGCCTGCATGTCTAAAATCAGTAGCAGCTACTGCACAAGCTATTAGACAAAGCGATTCTATTGTATTGGGACATCATCTGATAGTTCTGGTCCCACACGCTGTAGAACTTCTGTTAAACAGAACACAAACACAGCATCTGACAATAGCCAGACTCACCGGATATGAGATGACACTTTTTCAGCCACACATTGAGATTAGACGCTGCAACATTTTAAACCCAGCAACACTGTTGCCACTGACCTCTCCTACTGAAGAAATTCACGATTGTATTGACATAATTGATTTAGTGACCAAACCAAGACCAGATTTACAAGATACTCCCCTTGCTAAGGCAGAAATGACACTCTTTGTTGATGGTTCATGTATGAGACTCCCCACAGGAGAATTAGCAGCAGCCTATGCCGTCACAAATGGTACAGACACTTTAGAAGCACACAAGATAGAGATACTGTCGGCACAGGCAGCAGAACTCATAGCCCTAACACGAGCATGTCACTTAGCAAAAGGAAAGTCAGTTAACATCTACACTGATTCACAATATGCCTTTGGAGTTGTACACAACTTCGGTACATTATGGAAAGAGAGAGGATTTCTCACATCACATGGGTTCAGAATACAGCATGCTACACTCATCACTGCCCTCTTAGAGGCCAGTCAGTTACCAGAGAAAATCGCAGTGCTAAAATGTAAAGCGCACACAAAAGGAACAGATGAAATATCAAAAGGAAATGATTCTGCAGACAGTGCAGCCAAGTTAGCAGCAAACACAGAATTAAGTATACCACACCGCCAATATACAATACGAGACCCCTTTTCTGACATCCAGGATGTCCAAAGTCACGCCACACCACAGGAACTGCTAGAATGGAAGGAAAAAGGAGGGGTCCTTACAGATCAAGGCTGGATGACACCTGAAAGAGCAGTATGGTTTCTACCGGATGCCATGGTACAAGTTATGGTAAACACCATACATGGACCAGCACATCTGGGAGAAAAAGCAATGTTAGACAGCATACAGAATATATGGCACAACAAACATTTGAGAGCTGCAGCCAAACAAAAAGTTAAAACGTGCATGATTTGTAATCAGTTCAACCCAGGAAAAGGCACAAAGGTGGAACAGGGAGGATTCCAACCCCCTGACCATCCATTTGAAGTTCTCCAGATGGACTATATCCAGATGGAGAGATGTAGAGGTCACAAGTATGTGCTAGTTGTAGTGTGTGCTCTGACCAGATGGACAGAAGCCTATCCCGTCCCAGATTACACTGCAACGACAACTGCTAAACAATTAGTTAGAGAGTTTTTTCCGAGGTATGGGTTGCCCCGTGTCATCTACTCAGATAACGGCCAACCTTTTTCCTCTGAACTCATGAAGCAAGTGTCTCTTCTGTTAGGGTACACTTGGAAGTTTCACTGTGTAAGACATCCTCATGCAGCAGGTCTAGTAGAAAGGCACAACCAAACTTTGAAGACAAAATTGGCCAAGATATGCACTGACAAAGGCGTGGACTGGATGGTAGCCTTACCGGTTGCCCTCTTCTACATGCGTATGGTAGCCCATTCCAGAACTGGCTTATCTCCATATGAAGTGGTCTTTGGCAGACCACCAAATATGTGGGGTACGCCAAGGCCTAAAAGAATAACTGATGTTGACAGTACTATGCTGACTGACTACCTGGCTTCCTTGATGTCTGCACTCCAATCTTGTCGTTCTCAGGTTGCTGCCACCTTCCCTGACAAAACCAACCCGGAAGAACACGCCATCCGACCCGGGGACTGGGTCCTCGTGAGGAACTTCGACCGGACCAGTCCCCTCCAGCCCAGGTGGAAGAAGCCAAGACTCGTACTACTAACAACACGGACAGCAGTGAAGGTCGAGGGCAGGAAGGGCTGGCTCCACGCAAGCCACTGCCGGAAACATTTTGGACAAAAAGACACTGTTGCTGATGGCCCTGCCAATCCCACTGACATTGTGACTGAACAATCTTTATTGCCTTTGGAACTAACCCCACAACAGGATTACAAATCAAAGTTAAGGTCTGCCATTTGGACTCTGGCTAATTAAGTCCATTGGGCGTCGGTCCAGTGGTGAAGCGGTTGGAGCATGGGAATGGATTTTAACACCTTGACTATGTGGGAGAAAAAAAAAAATGAACTCTAGAAAAAGACATAATGGTCCTATTATATGTTTGACAGTATTATTTTTCCTCATGGCAGTTATGACGTGTCTTGGTTGGATTCTCCACACTGTTTTTCCCCCAACACAACACACCTCTCATACACCCAACAGCACTCAGGAACACACCTATCACGACCTACCCCCTCATGAACAAGCCCATAGACTAGCCTTGCGAAACAATACCTTCATACAGATGCTACACCACACTCAGCAAGCCAGTAATAGCACCAATTGTTGGATATGTGGCCGCATCCCACCTCATCAGAAAAGGGAGGGATGCCTCTTTTTCTTTCCCATTCTCTTATAATGGAACTTGTGAAGCCTGGTTCGCCCTAATAACAGCTGACGCTACTACCCCCACCTCCTGCCCTGACGGAAATAATTCATGCAAGAATGGGTGGCCTTGGGGGATTTAAACAAGGTACTCAATACTGCCTGTTACCCTAATAAGGAGGGAGATCCTCAGGCGACCGGTACAGTCCTAGAAAGTGAAGAATACAAGCAAGGGAACATGACCATGTCCTACAAGATGTTAAATACCAAACCTAAAAAGAATGCTGGTTCCCCTTCCATCTCGGTCTCACCAGTAAAAGGACACCTGTGCATCCAGAAAAATGGCTCTGTTCCATTAGGACACAGTGACTGTCATACCACTATAAGTTTTGAAGACAGAGGAAAGTCCTCATTTCTAGCATCTCGCCATACTTATTTCATCTGTGGCCAAACGGCCTATGTGCAGCTGCCCTTGAACTGGGGGGGAACTTGAATTTAGCATTCCTGTTACCCCCTGTCTTTGTGGCCCCATCCACTTACCACAGAGACCTCCTAGTGCCCCATGTCAGACATAAAAGAACGATCGATACCTCCTTGGTTGACCAAACGGAAACCTCATGGGAACAGTATACAGATTTTAACAAAGGGTTCTTCTTCTTTGTTGGCCCTGTACAGAACAGCAAGCTTATACGCAGGTTGACAAGGACCTTAGAGGCTGTAGTAAACCAGACGGCGTCTGCCCTGGGGAGCTTAACCCAGGAGCAGTCTGCCATACGATTGGTTACTCTCCAAAATCGCCTTGTCCTTGACATCATCTTGGCTGACAGAGGCGGAGCTTGTAAAATTATAGGCTCTAGCTGCTGTATATTTATTCCTGATAATTCCCCATCTGTATACACGGCCATAACAAAATTACACAAGATAGCCGTAAGTTTACATCAAGAACCTGGCACTTGGACGTGGTCTGACTGGTTCTGGAAGATAATATCGTCCTGGGGATGGCAACTGCTGTCAGCAGCAGGCATAATATTCCTGATAATAACTGGATGCTGCCTTTGCATCCAATGTGGTCCTGCCCTATGCGGTCTATGCGCTGCAAAATGCATTCCTAAACCACTTGTCCAGCAGAGAGAAAGGGAAAGAATCATGTTACAAGAATGTATAAATGATCTCATGCAAATTGAGATATAATGTAGGTACACTCTGGGGCAAGGAGGGAATGTGGAAATAAAATCTATAATTATGCCCCTTCGCTGCCCTCTGCGCGATCTAATTATGCCCCTTTGCGCGATCCCCTTTGCGCGATTAATAATTGCCCACATTAAAAGCCGACACCATTTTGTTTTTAATTCACCCTTTGGTGTCCCAAGACCCCGAGCATGAGCACGACACCCCTGCACCTGGTTTTCCTCATTTTCACCATCTGTCTCTGTGGTTTCTGCCAAGTCCGGGAAACCAGTACATGAGTTCCTGCTCCCCGCAGAGATGGTTCATGTTTCTGACATGAAGCACGAGCACAAACCCCCAAATGAGGAAGCCTTCCCCTTCCAACTGTCAGACTATTTCACATCGCAAGTCCCCTCACGAAGCCTAAGACACGCCCCCATTTCTTCACACTCTGCTCCTCTTGCTGAATCTTTGTTCCTCTATCTGCCACGACCTGTTTGTTCCTCTATTTTGCCTCGTGACCAAGACTGTATAAATATTCTGCTGTTGAAAATAAAGACCCCCACTTAAAGAGAGGGACTTGAGAGATTGCTCCTGTGCCCGCTTGGTGCTGGAAGCGCTCCCTTTAACTCGAGTTATTGGTCTTCTCCTCCTTCATTTGAGCACCACGGACTCCTCGCTTTGCATTGACAAGAAATTATGATTTATTAAGCATAGAAATTCAGAAATGAGGTAATAAGTAAAATTAATTTACCACAAACCCTTTGTCCCGACCGATATGTAGATGACATCCTTCTAGCAGCGGACACCATACCAATAGCCGTCACAGCCACCATCAAACTACTCCATTTTCTTGCTGAGAATGGTCACAAGGTCTCCCGAAAGAAATTGCAGTTCTGTAAATCACAAGTGACCTATTTGGGTCACCTTTTATCCAAAGAAGGGAGGAAACTCACGCCTGACAGGATCCAGACAATTCTAGACACCCCTGTCCCCAAAGATCAGAAACAAGTCCGCTCTTTGATAGGTCTCACCTCATTTTGCCGACAGTGGTTACCGAACTTTAGCCTCATTGTCAAACCCCTTCTCTCCCTCCTAGCTAAAGACATCCCCTCACCTCTCCCCTGGACCCCCGAATGCCAGTCAGCCTTTAAAGAACTACGCAATGCCCTTTGTTCAGCGCCTGTCCTAGGAACCCCGGATTACTCCAAACCATTCTTCCTCTACACGCACGAGAGGGGAGGATGTGCATTGTCTGTCCTAAAACAATCAATTGGTCACAAACAACGCCCTTGTGCATATTTCTCTGCCATCCTCGATCCAGTAGCCAGAGCGCTGCCAGCGTGCCTGCGCGCTGTGGTAGCTGCAGCAGTATCGATACGCCAGAGCGAAGGAATAGTACTCTCCAATCCAGTCACTGTTTTAGTACCCCATGCAGTCGACACACTACTAAACCAGACCAAAACCCAACACTTGACTAGCGCCTGATTGACAGGATATGAGTTGACCCTGCTAGCACCGCACATTACCCTAAAGCGATGCACCACCCTCAATCCAGCCACACTGTTACCCCTACCCGAAAATGATCCTAGCGTGACTCCACTACACGACTGTGTGACACTAACCGATGAACAAACAAAGAGTAGAATAGATCTCAGAGACACCGCCTTTCTAGAACCAGATGGAGAACTATGGGTGGATGGTTCGTGCATCAAACTCCCCGACGGCACCACCTCAGCTGCATACGCTGTCACCACAGGCCGAACCGTTCTGGAAACAGCCCGTATTCCCCAATGTTCAGCCCAGGCTGCAGAACTCATTGCCCTCACACGAGCATGTATCTTAGCGACTGACACGACAGTTAACATATACACCGACAGCCAATATGCCTTCGGGGTGGTTCACCATTTTGGGATCTTATGGAAAGAAAGAGGGTTCCTGACTTCACACGGAACACCCATCCTGCATGGAGATTTAGTCTCAGCCTCCTCCCCAAGAAGTTAGCAGTGATAAAATGCCAAGCACATAGGAAAGTGACTGATCTCATTGGACAGGGAAATGCACTAGCAGACGTTACTGCCCGAGCCACGGCAGGAGACAGAACTACGACACGAATGTATGTGACCAGGTCACAAGCTGAACGATGGACTGACGCTAGGACCACTGTAAGGGACATACAGACTACAGGCACACAAGACGAATTGACTGAGTGGGTAAAGGTGGGACTAAAAGACGAGGAAGATTGCTGGAGAACTAAAGACGGAAATAAATGGCTGTTACCCAATGCCTACCTCATCCCCATATTGACCATGGCACATTTACCAGCACACATAGGCTCCACCCCCATGATTGAACTAATCACCAGAGTATGGCATAACGTCAAGATAGCAGAATCTGCAAAACGCATAGTACAACAATGTATAGTCTGCCTACAACACAACCCAGGGAAGGGGACAGTAGTACCACGGGGAGGGTTTGGAGTCCCTGACCACCCCTTTGAAATCCTTCAAATGGATTGCATTCAACTAGAGAGATGCCTTGGTCTAAAATATGTCCTGGTGGTTGTGTGCGCTTTTAGCCAAACACCGACTGACCCCGTATGAGGTGGTTTTTGGCAGGCCTATGAGCATCTGGGCGGCACCAAGACCCACCTCCATTAACGATGTCCCGAACATATTAATGTCGGATTACTTGCATAAATTAACAAACGAGCTAACAATTATCCACCAACAGGTGCAGCAAGCCTTGCCTGACGTATCCAGGGGCCCGGGACATGAAATAAAGCCAGGCGACCATGTATTGATTCGCAACTTCCAAAGAACGAAGAATCTGGAGCCTAGGTGGACGGGCCCCTGGCAAGTCCTGATCACCACCCGAACTGCCCTCCGAGTGGAAGGAAAACGAAACTGGCTGCACGCTCAAACGAGTCCCTCCAACCCTGGCAACCTGTGAAGGGGTGGAGGTGCAAGAGGAAGTACTCGCGAGAGACCGACCAGCTCTGAGTTGCTACCCACAAGAAGACACCCTCGAACTATCAGAATTTCCCGACCCCACGGTGGAATCCAGGAAAGGGTACAACCTAAGATCGACGAAAGGAGGGAGCTCCAACGACCAGGCCACTAACCAAGTCAAGATCTCAGATCGGTAGCACAGTCAAACAATGCTACCAGGAAAGCGCCAGACAAAAGTCTGTGGTCCTAACAGTTGTTGAGCTCCTCGAAGATGATGGAAGAAACTGAACACCTGCAAAACCACCGCAAAGACACCAAGACTGCTAACCTGCACAGCATAAAGACAATTGCACTTGTAGCCGCATTTCTCACCTGTCTCCTGCTAATGGTCGCACTCTGGATCATTGAAGAGTATGCACCTGCACCTACATACAGAACATTGTCACCCACCATGCAACCAACCACCAAGAAAGAATACTACCTGGTATCACTACCGCCACATCTCCGAGAACGACGCAAAGAATTCTGGAATAATTCTTTCGTGCAGATGTTGCACCAGCACAATCTTGCCACCAATGCTACCAACTGTTGGGTCTGTGGGCTGTTACCACATGCCACTGAACATTCCATCCCTTTCATCCCTTCGCCCTTTTCTATTCACGCATCTTGCCTTGCCTGGATGATGCTCCTACAAGAAAGTTACAAAGACAATGCCACTTCCGACGGAACAATCGCCCAGTTTTACAACGAGTTCTGGCGAAACAAAACAGGAAGGACAGCCGCCCCTTCTGCCCTCACACCTTCAATGCGACATTCCAGATTAATGTCCACTCCAAAGAACGAGTGGAAATGCAAGTGTTCAATAATCCTAACAGAGCCACATTTTCCTACCTGAAGAAAAGAACTGCTGCAACACTGACTGTGGCCCTATCTGTGGTGAACGTCTCTGGCCTTGTATGCATTGAAGGCCGTGGGACTAAGAATGTGGGTCACAGCACCTGTAGCATTGTAAGGACTTTGAACACTGCCAACCCCCCAGCGCTTGTTGCATCACCCAAAATGTACTTTGTTTGTGGAACCAAAGCCTACACCTGGCTCCCAAGAAACTGGGGGGGCACGTGCTACATCGCCTTTGTTTTACCACCAACCTACACAGCCCCTGCAGAGCATCATAGAGAAAAGCGTTCTAAAGACATTGATCAAGCAGACTCTGCCTCATCACAGTTCCTCGACGCAGCAAAAGGGCTCGTCCCGCTATGGGGTCCGATGGCAAACAGCCGAGCCATCAGACATCTGTCCCAAGCGGTAGAGACCGCCCTGAACGTCACTGCTGGCATCCTCACCAACAACACTGCTGAGCTCCAAGCGATCCGTCTGGTTACCCTGCAAAATCGCATGGTCCTGGACGTGGTACTAGCGGACCGTGGAGGAGCATGCCGCATCATCGGTGCCAGCTGCTGTGTATACATTCCTGATAATTCACCTTCTGTCTATGAAGCAATCGAACATCTCCATAGACTATCTTCAGAAATTCATCAAGGATCAGAGACTTGGACAATTGGAAGTTGGCTTTGGGGCATCTTGAAGGAGTGGGGTTGGAAAATATCAATGATTCTCTTGGTCCCAGTATTGACAATATGTGGTTGTTGTTTGGGTATACACTGTATACCACCTTTGTGTTCTCTTTGCATAACTACCTTGCACCCTAAGACTATGGACACTCAGCTAACAAAAATGAGAGTAATGTGTGATCAAGAGATTCGGGACATTATGGAGATCGAAATAGACTGACAAGCTGGCTAGTTATGTTCAAAGGGGCCACTGTTAAAAGCAAAACGCTAATCATGAACATTACCTGCGCCATCTTGTCTGGTGGAATTCTATGTGCACATAAGTTGCAGTCATTTTAATCTATCACAGCCATTTTGTACTCTGTTGGTCACCTTTGTTTCACCCTGCCCTTACTAGCATCCCTCTGACCCTCTGACCGACCTGGTATGTGTGCTGGGGGCTATAAACTCTATTGCCACAACAGACCTCAGCGCCACTTGCTGCCACAAACTCGTTTTTCCTCTCATCTCTGTTTTCAGGCAAACCTTTGGACACTCTACCCCTCACTGCACCTAGTTACACAAACAGGTTCCATACACCAAAAAAACTCTTGCAACATGATTTATTGCACTGCAAACAGCAAGACTTGTTGTTACCAACAATGGGACCTGTTTTTATCAACAGAACGGACTCTTAGATCTGGCCGGTCTCACATGTTTTAGACCCTGAAGCAAGGTCCAGCTGCAAGATAAGATTGTCTGTTTGACCTGGGTGGGAAGAGAATTACTGTTGGGCTTGTGTGACAACCTGCCCGGGGCGGGACCCCAAGCTTGTGTAACCATGTTGACAAAACAAGTGCATTGTGTCAAACCTGTATAAAAGGAAGAGCCAAAGGAGTTATCAGCAGAACACTTCCCTCAGAAATCCCGGTGTCTGCAGTTGACGTGATCTCCTCATGAGAAATAAACCTTTTTCTTGTCTTCCAGTTTCCAGCGCTTGCCTCATTATTTTGATAGCGAACCCAAAGTGAATTAGAGGTGGAACCCTGCACCGGGCAGCATTGAGGGTCTTAGAAGACTCGCTGCCTTTCACAATGGGAGGAGCCTCAAGGCCCCCGCGGTCCCTGCTACCTCCCTGCGGGAGCCGACATTGCTTTCACAGAGAGGGAGCTGATGAACATGCAGCTCCCTCTCTGTGAAAGCAATTCTGCTGCGCTTCCAGCTAGAGAGAGCATATTTAATGCTCTCGCTTGCTGGAAGCAAAGCATTTGCTATGGCTTGGCGGGAGCGGTAAAGCTCCCACCAAGCCATAGCAAACAGCTGTCTCTCGGGGTGGCACCCCAGGACATAGCAGGAGCCAGCCCTGGGGGGTGGGGGTCCCCAGGGCCATCTATGGCTCCAGAGGGGGGCCGCGTGGCCCTCTCCTTTCTTGAATTTTGCCCTGGGGAGGTGGTGGTCCCTGGAACTGCAGCCCCCTGCATTAATTGAAATTAAAGTCCCGGGGAAGTAGCTGCCCCCGGGCCTGCGGGAAGGGGGCTGCACAGCCCCTCGCATTGTTTTCAGGTTAAACCCCGGTGAGATGGCAGTCCCCGTAGCTGGGGGGTCCGAGATGCCCCCCATGTAAAAATAAATAAGCCCCAGGGAGGTGGTGGTCCCGGGGCAGCGGAGGCCGTACAGGCCTTCCCCGCATTAATTCCTAAAGAAGCCCCTGGGAGGTGGGGGTCTTTGGGACATGCCCCCTCCTTTTTTATGCAAATGCCAGAAGGACCTGGGCCACCCGGGGGCTGATTATTAAGGAAGCGCAGGAGCACTATCCTAATCTCTCCCTAGTGCTGGCGCATTACCAGGTTTCCGAGCACCGTGGGCACACTTTCGCACCACAGTGTAAAGGCGTCAGCGTCATGTCTAGCATAGGTTGTACCATTCCAGTACAAAATAATATGGCCTAGATTTACTATGATTTTGTGTGGGGTTGTAAATACAAAGTAACTCAGCGCATTACTTTGCACTGAGTGGGCATTATGTGGGTGAAGCATGGGCATTCCCATGCATGCACTCATGTATTTTGATGCAAGCTCTGATTTACAAAGACTTGTAAACCTGGCTTTGCACCATAATGTTGCGCCTACCAGACAGAGGTGTAACGAGGAGCAGTGTGTTTATTTCTCCTTGTTACTTCCTCTTCCCACGCGTGCTGCATTCTACAGCACATATACAAAGAGTAATAGAACTCTAAGGATTGTTTTTGTATGGGAAGGTATCTCTTGCACTATGGTGCATGCATTGGTGGTAGGCAGCACACCGGGCATTTCTGCTCTCACCCTTGCACGCAACGCAGTGCACCACATTGTGTGAAATATTATATATGCCCCATGTTTTATCTTGTGTGTGCAGAAACAAATGTAGTGCAGCGCAGCAGCGTATACTTCTTGTGGGTAATGTCACACAGCACATATGACATCCCCCCACCTTCACTGTATCCACTGATTGACAATCTTGAGTCACCCTTCTGCAGCCTGATCTGTATAACAGGCCATGCTGATTCATTAGAGCCTTTCTGTATCCTGCTGTAAAAGGAATAATAGCTCTTTTGTGTTCTATTTAAGGATCCCTGCATGATTACATCAAAGTTTTATATCTGCACCTGACTGAGTTTCGTTCATTGTTTTGTATATTTGTAGAGGTTTATGCTTGGACAATATACCATGAAGAACTAGAATACACTTAGGGGCACATGCATCAAAAAATCACGCAGTGCAGCAAGCCCCTGGCTGTGCTACGTGATAGAGAAAGGTCGGGAATGCGCTGTATTTAACATTATACGTGCATTCCTGTCTTTTCCTTGCACTGGCGCATATTGTGCTGCGTAGTGCTAACTCAGGCACCCTTGCACCACGGTGGCTGCTCAAGGGTGTCTGCGTTGTGAGCAGGATTATTTTTGTGCCGAAAGGGACACTATCCTGCACAAAAACAATCCTGAATGCCATTTTCCTCTTTCTTTGCAGCACACATAGACAGAGGAAAAAACGAGTAGAAATAAAGATATTTCTCCTCATTATGCCTCACCTGGGGAGGCGTAGCATTTTGACACATTGTCAGATCTACCAGTAATACCAATGCTTGTTTTGGGAGCAATGTTGTAGGAAGGTGGAATCTGACTATATGGTTGCCCCCACTTTTTTTTATGGTGTTTTGCTGGTTTATGACTTAGTTGGACTGGGATCCTGCTATTCAGGGCCCCAGTCTATCTGCTCTCTCTAAATGACATGGAGTGCACTCTAGGTGCACTAGTGATTGGTTACTGTGGTGCCTTATGAGCCCCTAGTATATGGTACCTTAGGTGCCAAGGGCATAGGTACTTCACAGGCCTACCAGGTGCTGCAGCATGTATTATGCCACCCCTGGGAAGCAGACTAAATCTGACACCACAGGCCTGCTACTGCAGCCTGGGTGAGGTGGTGCTAGCACCCCTCACTGAGATGTAGGTTTCCTATATCTCTCCTGCACACACATATAACCCTATCAGTCACCCCTATGGCAGGCCCTATCAATCCTGAGGGCAGGGTGCTTGGCTTCTATGTGAGGGGGTGCCTCTGCATGAGCAGGGCCCCTCTGCAGTTCTCAGAGTCTATTCTCTGGGGCTGTTTGTGGATGCAGTTAAACCATATACTCTTAAGTGCATTATATCCTCGCGGTAAAATGCTAACTTTGGAATGGCTGCATCAAAACATGTCGTGTTTGGTGTCAAACATCTTGGAATACTACCCCCCCGCCAATCCTGGTGGCGGGGGTAGCATTCCACCCTTCTAGAGGGATAAGACATGTACCTGCTGTGGAAACGCGGTAGAATCCTGCAGAGCCCTGGCATCACAAAATGGATGCCACCAGTCACAGACACTGGGCTGCCCTCCTGCTGATGACTGACACTCACAGTGGAGGAAGCCCAACAATAGGCATCCTGTCACAGGGAGGTGTAACCACCTCCCAGACAGGGTTTAGTGTATTGGGGCTGGGTGGGTGCACTCTTAGAGTGCTTTGAAGTCCTGCACTGGGGGAGCAGAAGGCTCCTCTGTGCATATGCCAGTTCAAACCGGCTCAGGGGCTACCTGCCCCTGCTCTGGCGCGAAACTGGACAAAGGGAAGTGGGTGTAGCCACCCCCTCCCTTGACCCTCCCATAGGTGGGGTCATAGAGTTAGTCCATCCCCTCTTTTTAGTATAAGTTGGGGAACCTTGCCATTGCAAAGCAGATAACCCCTGGACGACGCTCTACAGAAGAATCCTGGCCCTTCGACGTTCCACTACCTTTGGAAGACAGAAGAATCTCCCTTGGAGTCAAGGAGTGACTCCCCTGCTTGGCAGGCATCAAAAACGACAACGACGGTCGCAAACTATGCCGCTCCCGCCGGAGTCCGAAGTCCCTGCAGCCCAGGAAGTGGATTTCCTGACCTCTCCCAGGCCATCGTGAGTCCCCAGCGAAGCTGAGGCAAGTGGACCCCACGAGTAACGAGGAACCGCGACCCCTGGGTACCGTGCACTATTGTCGAGTGCAACCCCTTCACAACGTTCTACGAACCTGTGCTTTGGACCACGTGTGGTCCCGACCTCCAGCAGGAATCCCTCCGAAGATCAGAGGCCTACACCGTCCCGAGTGACCGTGGGCCCCTGTTGAGTGATTCCGCCCGAGGTGTCTTCGCGATCCCTTGCCCGCTGGCTTGTGGGTCCCCAGAAGACTTCTTAAAGAAACCAAAGGGCTCCCCTGGTTGCTCCAGGCCTGCCCTGACTTACCCTCGCTGGGTGAGTTCCACAGACCTTGCTGGTCTGCGCCATCAACTTTTCTCCATCTCCCCGAGACTTGCGGCTGCCAAGGCTTGTTGGCTCCGATCGAGTTGCCGACACCGCAGTCAGCTGCAGACGTCGAGGGACACACCGAATCCAGCTCCTGGTCGTCGTCGACGCCTCCTGGACCACGTGGCTGAAGAGTCAAGGCACCCGCAACCGACCTGAAGCGACCGACGACGGTGGGCATCCATCTTCCTTGCCCCGGGTCACTGCCAAGTGACTTTGAACACTGTCCCCTCTGCTTTCAGGTCATCCTTCTTCAGAATCCAGGCTTGGATTCCACCGGACACTTCTTCAGCTCCCGCAAGCAGCAAGTCTTCTTTGTTCGCCATTGAAAACGACGCCGCGACCCGACACCAAAGGACACCTGTGCACCCGGCTTCCCTGGGTGAGGTAACTCCAGCACTACGGTGCTCCTGTGGGTGTGGGCCCTAGAACTACTTACCCTGTAAGTGACTTGCTTGTAGGTTCTCCCGAAGTATCCTAAAACTCTTTATTTCCAACCGCGACTTGCTCCATTGAAGTTAACGGCGATCCGCGCCTGTGTATCCACACTGCACGCGTCCCCCGTGGGTCCTTTACTTACCTGCCTTGGGTGGTTTTGTGAGGCCCCAGCACTTCTGAAGGCCCTAGGCCTTGTCTCCCTGCAAGTCGTTGTCCCTAAGTCTCTTACTTAGTATATGGTCTGGTACGCCCCTAGGGCCCCAGCCATATTTTGTGCTTAACTTATTGTGAAACGTTGATTTGTGCATATGTTTGTCTTCTAATCTCATAAAGAGATAGTAGAGAGTTATTTAGAAATAAATACATATATATTTGATATATTTACCTGTGTGGTGTCTTTTCATTTGGTGATTCAAGAGATTATATGGTAAAACAAGCTGCTTTACATTCCTCCGAGACTTAGCCTGAAGGCTGCTCTCCACAGCTACCACTAGGATAGCTTTCTTTAAAAGGTTGTCTTAAACCTATCTACCATAAGAGTCGATTTGCCCTGGTGCAAGGTGTCCACTTTAATTAGTGAACAGCATATACCAGGCCAACTTCTCACATTGGTGGGCAGCGTGTGGGATTCCAGCTTGCCATTGTTTTACCAGAAAATCTCTATTTGAATTACTAACTGAAAACCATTATAGGTACTCAAGGTACATATAAAGTCAAGCTTAGTATCAATAAGTTCTACTGAACTTAGAGCTGTGTGCCAAGGGATAGCACACCCTTTCCACAGCTCAAGCTAGGATCAGTAGGCCACAAACTAGTGTAGGTAGTACAACACTGCAGAACACTAGAATGTCCTTAAAGGGTGGACCCAGTGGATCCACTCAGCCTCAGTATAAGGACATGGCTTTCTCTGACCTGAGAGCCATGTGTGTTGACAGACACCTGAAGCTAGGACAGAGTCCCTCAACACTACACCTGATAGATCTGCTGACAGCAGATGACCTTAGATTGGCTCTAGGAGCTAAAGGGTCTGAATCAGTGGGTGGGTCAGTCATAGTATCTGGGTCAGATGATGAAAATCAGAATGACCAAGACTCTGTGATTGAAGGGCCAGGCTTCAAGGGGCCTGAAAAGGACAGAGGAATTCTCCCTAAGAGAACTGACAGAGAGGAGGAGAGGCACAGATCCCCTTCCAGGGAATCTGACCACTCTTATCACTCTGGCAGAGAATTTGTCCAGCAGAGGAGCTCATACTTTTCCTTAAGAGAGACCTCCTCTGAGAGAAGGTGCAAACTGCTCCAGTATGAGGAAGCCAGAGTGGCCCTCAGAACCAAGCAGTTGGCACTGGATAGGGAAGCCCTGGAGATCCAGAGAGCTTCTAGAAAAGAGGGGTTAGAACCCCTGGTGGCAGCAACAGTGTCCCTAGAGGCAGAGAATATATTCCTGACCATAGGAACCTGAGCAAGGTTGTTCCTCCCTACCAGAGTGGGGATGATATCCACAAGTGGATAACTGCTATGGAGAGGGCCTGTAGAGTACAGCAGGTCCCCCAAAAGCAGTGGGCAGCAATCTTGTGGCTCTCCTTTTCAGATAAAGGAAGAGACAAGCTCCTCACTGTTAGAGAGGAGGATGCTGATGATTATGAGGTCCTGAAGAGTGCACTGATAGATGGGTTTGGCTTAACCACTGAGCAGTACAGGTTGAAGTTCAGAGATACCCAGAAGGCACAGACTCAGGACTGGACTGACTTTGTAGATTGTGCATCCAAGGCTCTGGAGGGTTGGCTGGTTGGCAGTAGGGTTACCGATTTCAAAGGATTGTATAATCTAATGATGAGAGAACAGATCCTTAATAATTGTCAAAACCAGCTTTTACACCAGTACCTGGTGGACTCTGATCTGACCTCTCCCCAAGAATTGGGAAAGAAGGCAGACAAATGGGTCAGAACCAGAGTAAGGCCTAAGAATCAGGGTGGTGACCACAAGAAAGATTCTACCAAGTCCCAAGAGAAAGGTGGGGATAAATCTAAGGATAAGTCCACTACAGGGCCCCAAAAGTCCTCTTCTGGGGGTGGGTCCCAAACTCCCTCCTCTCCTGAAAAGAAACCCTATTGCCATGTCTGTAAAAAGCCTGGGCACTGGAAATCTGATCCCAGTTGTCCCAGGATTGGCAATAAAGAAAATGTTCCTCCAACAACTACTACCACCCCTCCTGGTACTACCAGTAGTAATCCTCCAGTTGGGAGTAGTGCACCCAAAAAGTTAGGTGCTTTTGCAAGAGGAACAGAGGTGGGCCCTAGTTTAGACAGGACCCCCTCAACAGACTCCTCAGATTCTGATGGTGGTATAGGATTTGCCACCTTTACCGTGGGTCCCACAGCATTGGGCAGGTACAGACTGGAGCCAATAATTAATGGTCAGAAAGCTGTGGCATTTAGGGACACAGGGGCTAGTGTCACCATGGTGGCAGGGAAACTAGTCCCCCTCACCAGCTTTTACTTGAGTTTAAATACCAGGTGACCAACATTGATGGTGTCAGAACAGATCACTCCCATGGCCATAGTCAATCTCAGCTGGGAGGGGGTCACAGGCCCAAAAAGAGTGGCAGTGTCCCCAACCTTACCTGTAGATTGCCTGATGGGCAATGATCTGGAAATTTCAGCCTGGGCTGAAATTGAACACCAAACCCATCTGAAGATGTTGGGTGTCCCTGTAAAGGTTAGTGGGGCTGTGATGGCCACAGCCCCAGCCCAAGATTTTGGAGAGATGGAGCCTGGAAAAATGGCCCACTCTCCCCCAGAAGAGAGCACAAGGGTTGAAGAAAAGTCTTCTTCCCTCCAGACAGTAGGTAAGGGTCAGCCTCCTCAGGGAACTGACCCTACCCCTAGTGAAGGAACTGCCACAGAGGTAGTCAGGCCTGGCCTGGCCACCCCCCTGATGGCAGAGGACCCTTACAAGGTGGTACCCAGTCTGGAGCAGGTAACCTGCCCCTCTCTACCCTGCCTCAGTCAGCCCAGGGCTGCAGAGGTCAGTGGACCCCCCAGGGCCCCCTGTCCAGAGGAACCCCCCATCAGCAGATTAGGGGCACCCAGGCTAGTAGCCCTAGCCAGGTAGAAATTCCTCAACCCACTGAGGGATCCCCCATACCTTTATGTAGGGACCTCCCCCAGAAGGACTCTGTTAGGCAAGGGCAAACCTGGGAACAAAAGGTTCCAAACATGCCATGTCCCTCCAGTGTTCCACCCAAAGGGACCCAACCCCCGGCTGTAGGCAGTCAAAGGTTGACCCTTAGAGCAGAGTACCACTCAGTCATGGAAAGACAGGCATACATGGTGACCAGTGAGCTGAGAAAGCTGAGGCCAACATTCCTAGGGCCACACTTCCCTACTCAGACACCTCACCAGCCTGGTACTTTACCAAAGCACCCCACAGGTAGTGATTCCCCATGGTGGAGACCCTCTCATACCCTTAGGGTGAGGGATTGCTTAGTGGACCATAAGACAGGGGGCAACCATGCTAGTGCAGGTGCTTCCTTATATGGCCACTTAGTCAATAAAGGCTCAACTGGCCAAGGTTAGCCTTATCTCCTTTCGTTTGGGGGGTTATGTAGGAAGGTGGAATCTGACTATATGGTTGCCCCCACTTTTTTTATGGTGTTTTGCTGGTTTATGACTTAGTTGGACTGGGATCCTGCTATTCAGGGCCCCAGTCTATCTGCTCTCTCTAAATGACATGGAGTGCACTCTAGGTGCACTAGTGATTGGTTACTGTGGTGCCTTATGAGTCCCTAGTATATGGTACCTTAGGTGCCAAGGGCATAGGTACTTCACAGGCCTACCAGGTGCTGCAGCATGTATTATGCCACCCCTGGGAAGCAGACTAAATCTGACACCACAGGCCTGCTACTGCAGCCTGGGTGAGGTGGTGCTAGCACCCCTCACTGAGATGTAGGTTTCCTATATCTCTCCTGCACACACATATAACCCTTTCAGTCACCCCTATGGCAGGCCCTATCAATCCTGAGGGCAGGGTGCTTGGCTTCTATGTGAGGGGGTGCCTCTGCATGAGCAGGGCCCCTCTGCAGTTCTCAGAGTCTATTCTCTGGGGCTGTTTGTGGATGCAGTTAAACCATATACTCTTAAGTGCATTATATCCTCGCGGTAAAATGCTAACTTTGGAATGGCTGCATCAAAACATGTCGTGTTTGGTGTCAAACATCTTGGAATACTACCCCCCGCCAATCCTGGTGGCGGGGGTAGCATTCCACCCTTCTAGAGGGATAAGACATGTACCTGCTGTGGAAACGCGGTAGAATCCTGCAGAGCCCTGGCATCACAAAATGGATGCCACCAGTCACAGACACTGGGCTGCCCTCCTGCTGATGACTGACACTCACAGTGGAGGAAGCCCAACAATAGGCATCCTGTCACAGGGAGGTGTAACCACCTCCCAGACAGGGTTTAGTGTATTGGGGCTGGGTGGGTGCACTCTTAGAGTGCTTTGAAGTCCTGCACTGGGGGAGCAGAAGGCTCCTCTGTGCATATGCCAGTTCAAACCGGCTCAGGGGCTACCTGCCCTGCTCTGGCGCGAAACTGGACAAAGGGAAGTGGGTGTAGCCACCCCCTCCCTTGACCCTCCCATAGGTGGGGTCATAGAGTTAGTCCATCCCCTCTTTTTAGTATAAGTTGGGGAACCTTGCCATTGCAAAGCAGATAACCCCTGGACGACGCTCTACAGAAGAATCCTGGCCCTTCGACGTTCCACTACCTTTGGAAGACAGAAGAATCTCCCTTGGAGTCAAGGAGTGACTCCCCTGCTTGGCAGGCACCAAAAACGACAACGACGGTCGCAAACTACGCCGCTCCCGCCGGAGTCCGAAGTCCCTGCAGCCCAGAAAGTGGATTTCCTGACCTCTCCCAGGCCATCGTGAGTCCCCAGCGAAGCTGAGGCAAGTGGACCCCACGAGTAACGAGGAACCGCGACCCCTGGGTACCGTGCACTATTGTCGAGTGCAACCCCTTCACAACGTTCTACGAACCTGTGCTTTGGACCACATGTGGTCCCGACCTCCAGCAGGAATCCCTCCGAAGATCAGAGGCCTACACCGTCCCGAGTGACCGTGGGCCCCTGTTGAGTGATTCCGCCCGAGGTGTCTTCGCGATCCCTTGCCCGCTGGCTTGTGGGTCCCCAGAAGACTTCTTAAAGAAACCAAAGGGCTCCCCTGGTTGCTCCAGGCCTGCCCTGACTTACCCTCGCTGGGTGAGTTCCACAGACCTTGCTGGTCTGCGCCATCAACTTTTCTCCATCTCCCCGAGACTTGCGGCTGCCAAGGCTTGTTGGCTCCGATCGAGTTGCCGACACCGCAGTCAGCTGCAGACGTCGAGGGACACACCGAATCCAGCTCCTGGTCGTCGTCGACGCCTCCTGGACCACGTGGCTGAAGAGTCAAGGCACCCGCAACCGACCTGAAGCGACCGACGACGGTGGGCATCCATCTTCCTTGCCCCGGGTCACTGCCAAGTGACTTTGAACACTGTCCCCTCTGCTTTCAGGTCATCCTTCTTCAGAATCCAGGCTTGGATTCCACCGGACACTTCTTCAGCTCCCGCAAGCAGCAAGTCTTCTTTGTTCGCCATTGAAAACGACGCCGCGACCCGACACCAAAGGACACCTGTGCACCCGGCTTCCCTGGGTGAGGTAACTCCAGCACTACGGTGCTCCTGTGGGTGTGGGCCCTAGAACTACTTACCCTGTAAGTGACTTGCTTGTAGGTTCTCCCGAAGTATCCTAAAACTCTTTATTTCCAACCGCGGCTTGCTCCATTGAAGTTAACGGCGATCCGCGCCTGTGTATCCACACTGCACGCGTCCCCCGTGGGTCCTTTACTTACCTGCCTTGGGTGGTTTTGTGAGGCCCCAGCAATTCTGAAGGCCCTAGGCCTTGTCTCCCTGCAAGTCGTTGTCCCTAAGTCTCTTACTTAGTATATGGTCTGTTACGCCCCTAGGGCCCCAGCCATATTTTGTGCTTAACTTATTGTGAAACGTTGATTTGTGCATATGTTTGTCTTCTAATCTCATAAAGAGATTAGTAGAGAGTTATTTAGAAATAAATACATATATATTTGATATATATACCTGTGTGGTGTCTTTTCATTTGGTGATTCAAGAGATTATATGGTAAAACAAGCTGCTTTACATTCCTCCGAGACTTAGCCTGAAGGCTGCTCTCCACAGCTACCACTAGGATAGCTTTCTTTAAAAGGTTGTCTTAAACCTATCTACCATAAGAGTCGATTTGCCCTGGTGCAAGGTGTCCACTTTAATTAGTGAACAGCATATACCAGGCCAACTTCTCACAAATGTATAGACCATCAGGAAACATCACTGTACAGCCCAATTTCTAAGAGGGCTGTCCTTTCTACGTGCCCTCACAATGTCTCCACCACTTAGTAAATCTGTCTCCTAGTCTTTAAAAGTAGTAGTGTCAGAGGTATCCTGACTCTCAAAAGTGGTGAATACGGTTCCCTAGAATCAGAAAATAGTCCTATTTATAAATAAAGGGTGCTAGAAGGATCAGCAGCGCAGTGGAGAAATTACCTTTAGGTATCGATGAACGGTAAATCAGAGCCCCGGCTAGTGAGAAGGGAGAGTTACATCTAGGGGCATAAAGAAAGTATTATAGGTGGCACTGCTTGTCCCTATAAGTTAACAATGGAGCTCCCTCCTCCACCCCTTATTATCGACATAGTAAGTGGGTTGCTAAGTGACCAGAACTAGGTACATAAGATGCTCAGATGAATCTACTGTTTGTCTGTGTTGAGCAGCATCCACCTATGACAAGGCAGAGGGATTTCCAGCTACTTAAACCAATCCAGAGTGTTGACCACCATTTGTGATGGCCCAAATATGTCCCCTCCACTCTTACCACTTACATCCTCATTAACTCATCATCACACAACCATGCTGAGCAGTTACTACTATTACACAGTTCAAGAATACTACAACCTAGTGCCTGACCTTAGACTCTGTGCTTCCCTGCAGCCTTTTCAGACCTTCGAGGCCCACAGACAATCTCTCCTTCACCCTCCTGTTGCAAGTTTTTGTTTGCGGCCTTTCTGCAGAGTCAACACTCTGCTATGCATAGGGAGGCGGGTGCACAGAGCACTCCCACTCACCAGTCAGACTCTCTCATGCCATCTGACACACCCTGAATCCCTCCATGCACCATGTGAGAAAAGGCCCTTGTACACGCCTCCTGTGACCTGACCCACCATGCAACCATACAGGCACCCTATATGAGCCCCCTTGCCACCCTCTCTTGTGTCCTGACCCACGAAGCACCAATCCATGCAATCTGTGATGGAGACACTTACTACCCTCCCTGTGATCTTACACACACCATGCAACCATGCATGCATCCCTTCACCCTTTGAGGAGGACAACTGCCCTACCTTCCTTTGACCTGCCACACCATACGTCCATCCACGCACCATGTGATGGAGACCAATGCCCTCCCCTCCTATGACCTGACACACCGTGCATCCAACCAAGCACCATGTGATGGAGACCCATGCCCTTCCCTCCTGTGACCTGCTACACCGTGCATCCATCTACACACCATGTGATGGAGACCCATGCCCTTATCTCCTGTGACCAGCCACACCGTGCATCCATCCACGCACCAGGTGATGGAGGCCCATGCCCTCCCCTCTTGTGGCCTGCCACACTGTGCATCCGTCCATGCACCATGTGATGGAGACCCATGCTCTCCTCTCCTGTGACCTTCCACACCGTGCACCCATCCACGCATCATGTGATGGAGACCCATGCCCTCCCCTCCTGTGACCTTCTACACCGTGCACCCATCCACGCATCATGTGATGTAGACCCATGCCCTCCCCTCCTGTGACCTACCACACCGTGCATCCATCCACGCACCATGTGATGGAGACCCATGCCCTCCCCTCCTGTGACCTGCAGCACCTTGCATCCATCCACGCACCATGTGAGGGAGACCCTTGCCATCGCCTCCTGTAACCTGACCCACCATACAACAATACATGTACCCTGTATAGGGCCCCATGGTAACCCCTCTTGTGTCCTGACACATGGAGCATCAATCCATGCACTCTGTCAGGGACACGCTTACTATCCTGGCTGCGATCCTACACACACCATACACCCATGCATGCGTCCCTTCACTCTCTGAGGAGGACCACGACCCCACCTTAATGTGACCTGCCACACAGTGCATCTATCCACGCACCATGTGATGAAGACCCATGCCCTCCTCTCTTGTGACCTGCCACACCCTGCATCTATCCATGCACAATGTGAAGGAGACTCATGCCCTCTCCTCCTGTGACCTGCCACAACATGCTTCCATCCACCCATCATGTGATGAAGACCCATGCCCTCCCCTCCTGTGACCTGCCACACCGTGCATCCATCCACGCACCATGTGATGGAGACCCATGCCCTCCCCTCCTGTGACCTGCCACACCGTGCATCCCTCCGTGCACCATGAGATGGCGACCCATGCCATCCCCTCCTGTGACCTGCCACACCGTGTATCCCTCCACGCACCATGTGATGAAGACCCATGCCCTCCTCTCTTGTGACCTGCCACACCCTGCATCCGTCCACGCACAATGTGAAGGAGACTCATGCCCTCTCCTCCTGTGACTTGCAACACCATGCTTCCATCCACGCACCATGTGATGGAGACCCATGCCCTCCCCTCCTTTGACCAGCCAAAACATGCGTCCGTCCTAGCACCATATGATGGAGACCCATTCCCTCCCCTCTTGTGACCTGCCACACCATGCACCCGTCCATGTTCCATGTGATGAAGACCAATGCCCTCCCCTTCTGTGACCTGCCACACCGTGCATCCGTCCATGCCCCATGTGATGAAGAACCATGCCCTCCCCTCCTGGGACATGCCACACTGTGCGTCAGTCCACGCACCATGTGATGGAGACCCATGCCTTCCCCTCCTGTGACATGCCACACTGTGCGTCCGTCCATGCACCATGTGATGAAGACCCATGCCTTCCCCATCATGTGACCTGCCACACCGTGCGTCTGTCCACGTACCATGTGATGGAGAGCCATGCCCTCTCCTGCTGTGACCTGCCACTCAGGCATCCATCCACGCACCATGGTATGGAGACCCATGCCCTCCCCTCCTGTGTGTGACCTGCCACACCGTACGTCCATCCACACACCATGTGATAGAGACCCATGCCCTTCCCTTCTATGACCTGCCACACCGTGCATCCATCCACGTACCATATGAAGGACTCATGCCCTCCCTTCCTGTAAACTGCCACACGGTGCATACATTCAGACAATATGTGATGGAGACCCATGCCCTCCTCTCCTGTGATCTGCCACACAGAGCATCAATCCATGCACTATGTGATGGAGATCCATGCCCTTCCCTCCTGTGACCTGCCACACTGTGCGTCCTTCCAATCACCATGTGATGGAGACCCATGCCCTCGCCTACTGTGACCTGCCACACAGTGCATCCATCCATGCACCATGTGATGGAGACCCATGCCCTTCCCTCCTGTGACCTGCCACACCGCGCGTGTGTCCACGCACCATGTAATGGAGACTCATGCACTCCCCTCCTGTGACCTGCCACACCGTGCATCCGTCCATGCACCATGTAATGGAGACCCATGCCCTCCCCTCCTGTGACCTGCCACACCATGTGATCAAGACCCATGCCCTTACCTCCTGTAACCTGCCACACTGTTCATCCCTCCACGCACCATGTGATGGAGACCCATGCCCTTCCCTCCTGTGAACTGCCACACCATGCATCCATCCACGCACCATGTGATGGAGACCCATCACATGGTTCATGGATGAATGCACGGTGTTGCACATTTGATTGAGACCCATGCCCTTCCCTCCTGTGACCTGCCACACCGTGCATCCATCCATGCATTATGTGATGGAGACTCATGCCCTCCCCTCCTGTGACCTGCCACACCGTGCATCCGTCCATGCACCATGTAATGGAGACCCATGCCCTCCCCTCCTGTGACCTGCCACACCATGTGATCAAGACCCATGCCCTTACCTCCTGTAACCTGCCACACTGTTCATCCCTCCACGCACCATGTGATGGAGACCCATGCCCTTCCCTCCTGTGACCTGCCACACCATGCATCCATCCACGCACCATGTGATGGAGACCCATCACATGGTTCATGGATGAATGCACGGTGTTGCACATTTGATTGAGACCCATGCCCTTCCCTCCTGTGACCTGCCACACCGTGCATCCATCCATGCATTATGTGATGGAGACTCATGCCCTCCCCTCCTGTGACCTGCCACACAGTGCATCCATCCATGCACCATGTGATGGACCCATGCCCTTCCTTCCTGTGACCTCCCACACCATGCATCCTTCCAATCACCATGTGATGGAGACCCATGCCCTCGCCTACTGTGACCTGCCACACAGTGCATCCATCCATGCACCATGTGATGGAGACCCATGCCCTTCCCTCCTGTGACCTGCCACACCATGCGTCCGTTCACGCACCATGTAATGGAGAATCATGCACTCCCCTCCTGTGTCCTGCCACACTGTGCATCCGTCCATGCAGCATGTGATGGAGACCCATGCCCTCCCCTACTGTGACCTGCCACACCGTGCATCCATCCATGCAACATGTGATGGAAACCATGCCCTCCCCTCCTGTGACCTGCCACACCATGTGATGAAGACCCATGCCCTCACCTCCTGTAACCTGCCACACTGTTCATCCCTCCATGCACCATGTGATGGAGACCCATGCCTTCCCCTCCTGTGACCCGCCACACCTTGCCTCCATCCACGCACCATGTGATGGAGACCCATGCCCTCCCCTCCTGTGACCTGTCGCACCAGGGGTCCACCCATGGACCATGTGATGGAGACCCCTGCCCTCCACTCCTGGGACCTACTGCACCATACATCCATCCATGCACCATGTGATGGCGACCCATGCCCTCCTCTCCTGTGACCTGCCACAGCTTGCGTCCATCATGCACCATGTGATGGAGACCCATGCCCTCCCCTCCTGTGACCTGCCACACCGTGCATCCATCCACACACCATGTGATGGAGACCTATGCCCTCCCCTCCTGTGACCTGCCACACTGTGCATCCCTTCACGCACCATGTGATGGAGACCCATGCCATCTCCTCCTGTGACCTGCCCCACCGTGCATCCATCCAACTGGTCCCCACTGGTTCTACCCCCCACTTTGGGCGGGAGAACCGGCAGGAAAAACAAGTGAGGGAAAGAGGTGTGCCCACCTCTGCCAACTCCACCCCTAAGGTGGGGGAGGCGAGGTGAAGCACAACTCTGAGTCCCCGCCATCTTGAGGATGGGGGGACCCAACCAACCAGGGACAGGCTCCTGCCCCCCTCCCACTGGAGGGTGGCACGATAGGGGGTGTACCCACCCCAGGGAAGGGACCCATTGGTCCCTGCCCTTTACCTACCTGTAACGCCCCTAAATCTAGTAATTAGGGGGCACCCTGAACCTTGCTTCCTCAGATCCAGCCTGACAACAAGAAGAAAAGAAGGCGAAGGACCGAACAGCCGTGCAGCCAGCTAACAAGAGGAAGACGCCCACTGACTTGGCCCCAGCCCTACCGGCCTGTCTACCCCTCGAACCTGCTCCTGCGAACTCCCGGTGTGTCCTGCAGCCAGCAACCTCAAAAACCCCGGAGGACCTGCCTGCCTTCACTTCCAAAGACTGCTTCTCCCGTGAACACCGGATTTGTTCAACTGCAACCTCTGGCAGCAGCCAGAGACCGCAAATCCAGCCCACTCTGCACCCGCCGAACCCGGCCCGAGCTCGAGTGGAAAAACACCACGAGGAGGTCACCCCGGTGATCCTGACCCAAGATCCGGCGACTCCTGACCTGCCTCAAGCCTCCAGTTGACGCCTGCAGCCTAAATCCAGAAGGCCCACCTAACCGCGACCCGGAGCTGGTAAGAAGATCCGACCCCAAAAGGCACCCCTGCACCCGATGCCCCACGGCCTTGTGTGCACAAACCGACGGTGCCTAACCAACCCTTACCTTCCCAACTTACCTCTCCAAGTGGTGGTCGCACCAAGAAGTCCTTCGTCTCCCTTCCTGCAGTGCTTCTTCAAACCGGAGGTTCTCCATTGAAAACAACAGGGCGCCCGACGTCGAAACAGCACTCTGCACCCGGCCGCCTCAGTGCCGCTGAGGGTGCACCTTTTGTGCTACTTTGTTTCCCTGACCTAAACCCTAGGAGCTTTGCTCCCACAACCCAGTGGCCTGCTTGCCAGCAGCCACCAACCGGAGGCCCCCTATCCCCCATTGGATAACATTGGGCCTCAACACTCTGCACCCGGCCGCCCTAGTGCCGCTGAGGGTGTAACAAGAGTGCATCACTGACCCTGGGGGACCCCATAGTCTAACCCCAGAACCTTAACTCCCACAGTCGATAACTTACCTGTGAACCGATAACCTGTTTTTCCTCCATAGGATAACATTGACAATTTTCTTCCAAAAAGTTTCTCTGTGTGGAGTTTTGAAATCTAAAAATATTCTTTAAAAATCGCACGAATAACCAAAACGTATTTACTTACCTGTTTGCAGGAAATGTCCCAGTGCTGAATCTAGGTATCCAGCACTGAGTTAGAAAAGTAACTTAAAAAGTAACTTACGTGTAATTTACTGAAAAAGCCTATTCATTTCAATGTACTGTATTTGCTAAGTATTGCAACCTACTGCATCCCCTGTAAATCAAACAAAGTACAATTCCTATTGCATTTTCAAACTGTTCTACATTCAGCAACTTATTACTGTAAAGTATTTAATGCTTACCTGTGCCAGGCTTGCTTGGTTCTAAAAATAAAACAACAGTATATATTTTTATACAAAACAATTGGCCTAGAGTTCAGTTCTTGAGTGTGTGAATTCATTTGCTGACTGAGTGTGTACATCAAATGCTTAACACTGTCCTCTGATACTGCCTTACTGCTCGACCACTCTACCACAAATAGAGAGTAAGGTTCTATCTAACTTTAACCTCTGCCTACCTCTGGGGTCACCTGGACTCTATACACACTATACCTCATTTTGGTGTAGTATATATAGAGCCAGTTTCCTACATGCCGTCTCCTCCTGTGACCTGCCACACCATGCATTAATCCACGCACCATGTGATGGAGACCCATGCCATCTCCTCCTGTGACCTGCCACACCGTGCATTCAGCCACCCACCATGTGATGGAGACCCATGCCATCTCCTCCTTTGAACTGCCGCACTGTGCATCCATCTATGCACCCTGTGAATGGGACCATTGCTCTCTCCTCCTGTGATCTGCCACACCGTGAGTGCATCCATGCACCATGTGATTGAGACCCATGCCCTCCCCTCCTATGACCTGCCACACTGTGCGTCCGTCCACGCACCATGTGATGGAGACTCATGCCTTCCCTTCCTGTGAACTGCCACACGGTGCATCCATTCACACAATATGTGATGGAGATACATGCCCTCCCCTCCTGTGACCTGCCACACCGAGCATCAATCCATGCACCATGTGATGGAGATCCATGCCCTTCCCTCCTGTGACCTGCCACACCGTGCATCCATCCATGCATTATGTGATGGAGACTCATGCCCTCCCCTCCTGTGACCTGCCACACCGTGCATCCATCCATGCACCATGTGATGGAGACCCATGCCCTTCCCTCCTGTGACCTCCCACACCATGCATCCTTCCAATCACCATGTGATGGAGAACCATGCCCTTGCCTACTTTGACCTGCCACACAGTGCATCCATCCATGCACCATGTGATGGAGACCCATGCCCTTCCCTCCTGTGACCTGCCACACCGCGCGTCCGTCCACGCACCATGTAATGGAGACTCATGCACTCCCCTCCTGTGACCTGCCACACCGTGCATCTGCCCATGCACCATGTAATGGAGACTTATGCCCTCCCCTACTGTGACTTGCCACACCGTGCATCCATCCATGCAACATGTGATAGAAACCATGCCCTCCCCTCCTGCGACCTGCCACACCATGTGATGAAGACCCATGCCCTCACCTCCTGTAACCTGCCACACTGTTCATCCCTCCATGCACCATGTGATGGAGACCCATGCCCTTCCCTCCTGTGACCTGCCACACTATGCATCCATCCACGCACCATGTGATGGAGACCCATCACATGGTTCATGGATGAATGCACGGTGTTGCACATGTGATTGAGACCCATGCCCTCCCCTCCTGTGACCTGCCACACCGTGCCTCCATCCACGCACTATGTGATGAAGACCCATGCCCTCCTCTCCTGTGACCTGTCGCACCAGGCGTCCATCCACGCACCATGTGATGGAGACCCATTCCCGCCCCTCCTTTGACCTGTCGCACCTGGTGTCCATCTGCGCACCATGTGATGGAGACCCTTGCCCTCCTCTCCTGTGACCTTCCATACCGTGCATCCATCCACGGACCATGTGATGGAGACCCCTGCCCTCCACTCTTGGGACCTACTGCACCATGCATCCATCCATGCACCATGTGATGGCGACCCATGCCCTCCTCTCCTGTTACCTGCCACAGCTTGCGTCCATCATGCACCATGTGATGGAGACCCATGCCCTCCCCTCCTGTGACCTGCCACACCGTGCATCCATCCACGCACCATGTGATGGAGACCCATGCCCTCCCCTCCTGTGACCTGCCACACTGTGCATCCCTCCACGCACCATGTGATGGAGACCCATGCCATCTCCTCCTGTGACCTGCCCCACCGTGCATCCATCCATGCATCATGTAATGGAGACCCATGCCATCTCCTCCTGTGACCTGCCACACCGTGCGTGCATCCATGCACCATGTGATTGAGACCCATGCCCTCCCCTCCTGTGCTCTGCCACACTGTGCGTGCCTCCATGCACCATGTGATTGAGACCCATGCCCTCCCCTACTGTGACCTGCCACACCGTGCATCCATCCTCGCACCATGTGATGGAAACCCATGCCCTCCCCTCCTGTGACCTGCCACACCATGCATTAATCCACGCACCATGTGATGAAGACCCATGCCATCTCCTCCTGTGACCTGCCACACCGTGCATCCAGCCACCCACCATGTGATGGAGACCCATGCTGTCTCCTCCTTTGACCTGCCGCACTGTGCATCCATCCATGCACCCTGTGAATGGGACCGTTGCTCTCCCTTCCTGTGATCTGCCACACCGTGCGTGCATCCATGCACCATGTGATTGAGACCCATGCCCTCCCCTCCTATGACCTGCCACACCGTGCATCTGTCTTAAGGTTTCTGCACATACACAGAGCTATGCACAGGAAAATGGGACCCCGGAATACAGTGGTTTGCCACCATATACCGTAGCACCCAAAAACCCCAACCCAACTAGCTTAGCATCCCATTAGCACCCAAGTACTAATGTTTGGACAACCCAGAACACGGTATCTTTATCTCAGGACTCACAGAAGCAAGAACACTCTTTCGTCACTCACTCGTACTTGTCCACAAGATGCGTAGGAAGAGACACTGGATAGGTTAAAATGTTTATTCCAACTTACGTGCTCTAATGTACAGTACACGTGTCAGTACTAATAGCATAATGCATATCACTAATATAAGCAGCATGGTTACAATTCCATAGAATACAAACGGGGAAAGCATCTCAGAGCTCAGTGGATAAACGTATAAATAACATTACCACCCTCCCCTTGCAGTAAGATAGTTTATTATAATAATAGAAGACCTCTGGGCTTTGACTAGCGAACCCCCATACCTCAGTCTCTAGATGCAGAATTACATCAGCAGGACATCATAGCTCTTCTCACTGAAAGGGATTTCTCCAAGTGTGTTAAGCGCTAGTAAACCACAGTATTAAAAGCATACCAAATTCTTCATGGCAATTGCACATAATGTTATGTCTGGGTGCGCGAGACTGGCCATATCAGGAAGAACCAAAATACATTGTTATGCGACCTTGTACATGTTTGTGCAGACTGAGCCCAAAAAGGTGAACAACAGAAGATGCAGACAGTGCAAAAGAACTTGGCACAAGCAAAGGGCGAGGAAGGCCCGGCTCAGTGTAACGTGCGCAAAGAAAAGCAGCATGGCAGCCAGGCCTAGGCCAACATAACAAGGCAGGTAACAATCCACAAGACACCCTCCCCTGGACAGTCCGGCGGCCAGGACAGAGGCCCATCAGAGGAGAAAAATAGACGTCGGAGCACAGGGAGCGCCCAAACGGCGAAGGGCAGGTCAATCCATGAAAGTGAAAGTGCAGAAAAAAGCCATACCCTCCAAGAGTTCATCATTGGAATCGTCAAAAAACATAGATGCCATCCAATCCATGAGTTCAAAAGAGCAGGAATGCTCCTCAGCAAAGGGAGCATCCAGAAGCAATGCGGGACAGCTTGCGTGATAATTGAAACAGCTTCGTTGTAGGAGATCCTGGGCAGCCGCCCAGATATCCCATTGCGCCAAAATCCCCAGTGCAGCCGCACACGCCATACAGCCAGCGACGGAACAGTCCTGCTCATGGGCCTCTAAGGGACCCATCAACTGAACAAAATCCGGAACAGACAATGACGAATTGGAGAGGCAATAATCCAGAGTCCAGGTGAAAGGACAGCGGACACAAGTCATCACAGGTTGCACGCAAGTGAAATACGCAAAGCGAAATGAAAGAGTATATGACACACTCAGTGTCGCCAATGGCAAGACGCCAAAACCGGCCAAAAGGCGCTCACGGAGCAGCTGGAGGCGTTCTGGATCGAGCAGGTCCCATCGGGGAGCAGCCATTGCGCAGAAAGCAAATTAAGAGCAAGACACCAGCCGCTAAAGCGAGGATCAATGGGAAACCGCCAAAGACACTGGAAAATATAGAATGTATGAAAGCCGGGATGACACCAAAAATAGTTTGGAAGGAGGACACCAAGCCCGACCCAATGACCTTAAAAAAGTGTACTAGGCCTTCAGTGTTAGATGCGTTAAAAATACGATGTATTAACTCCCCAAAATGTTGGGGGAGATTAGTGTTTAAAAGGGCCTGTATTTCACTGTGGGTACTCGCCACCTGGAGAATGAATGTCTCCCGGGCGGACGTGAGCATAACTTCCTCGTTTAATAATAGTGCCTTTATTCTGCTCAGTCTATTGAAATCTGCTTCCATGGTAGGGATGGAAGGCCAAATAGAGATATCAACCTTGCCATGAGGGGGAGGAAAAAGCACATTTTTGCAGCAGACAACCCTGTGCGAAACTGTTACAATGTAAGGAATGCCAGCCTGCAGGCCACAACAGTTTTCGTTATTTAAAAGTAAATAACTACCATTGGAAAGGAGAGTGAAAGTAGGAGAAATAACAGGAGCAGGAATACCTTTCAGCACACAAGCAAGATTAGGAGAGGAAACGCTACATGAGCCATGCAATTTAATGTGTTTACAAATAAGCGAATGACCTATAGTCAAGTCGCAGTACTCCCCGTGAGAAAGACTTCCTTGCCGTCCCGAAGGCATTTATACATGAAAGGCAAGGACCAGAGTTCATGCAGGAAAGCACTGCCCAATGGCCGGTAACGGCCCACAGGATAATGTTTCATGCACGAGTCAAATTCAAACAAGGAAAAAGGTAAAACGATAACCCCATGAACTAGCCATACAGCAGAATCGAGTTCTGCAACAGAGAACGGCAAAGGTTCCACCTTTTCGATATGTAATAGAGTGTACGTTGCATCTTTCATGGACATAAATTGCTGTTTATCAGTTAAGTTAAAAGGTAGAAATAAGGCAGAGGTGTTCAAGAAATGCCACGGCACTTTACCTAACTTAAGTGTTTGTAAAGTCCATGCGAACTGCATAACTGAGCGCAATTGATTCTGACCATGATATAACACAGAAACATCATCTTGTACAATATCGACAACAGAGGACACAATATTCTCTAAAGTGTAAATGCGAGAAGACAGGGTATTAATACTATTGTCAACAACAGCAAGCACCTTTTCCATATTTGCTTGATCTATTTCCCGAAGACGGGAAGCAGCTTCCATTTGTGATAGCTTCCAGAGTTCATTATACGTTTCATAAATGAATCTCTTAGGTCGGGGACCACGAGGTCCCAAAACAAAGTCGGACAGATCAATATTGCCTGTAAGGAGGGACAAATGTTGTTTAACAGAATCAAGGGACGAATGTTGCAGCCATTGTTTGCATAATTTACCAACAGAGTATGTAGTGACAGTACGGGCATCAGTAAACCTCGGATCAGGCCTATTCTGTGTGTAGCTAGCACCAGTATCATGAAAACGCATTTGACATGCATTAGATGATATAGGCCATACTAACCAGGGTGACTGAACCAGCTCAGAAACATTAAACGAATTATTTTGTAACATTGCTTGCAGGGACACGAGGGACAGATTGAATCGTGAGCTTTCATTTGGAAAACTCGACAGGGATGGTATTGATGGCGTATTCAATTGTTTAATGGTTGCTAAGCCCCAACATGTAGTCTGATAGATGGAAGCATTTAGGAACATAATTTGGGTAGGGATGAGGCAAGCACGATGCAACGCCTCGGTTCCCTGTACCTGCCATGGCTTGGAGCCCCAAATAGATTTTAAATCCACTGTATTATCCCAGTACTCATAACCACCCACAGCTAGGGCACTCAGAAAGGAACCTGAATAAAGCAATTTGGTGTGTGTCAACATAATTTTCTGAGTTGATGTGTTATTAAGTCTAAAATAATAGAATGCAGGGTTCGACCGATTAAAATCAGTAAAATAATTAAACTTATTTCGAAGAGTTTGAGAGCTACCTGGCAAGGGGTTTGGACAATGTTCCCATTGGATATAGTTAACAGAACTACGCAGGGCACTGGGCTTATGGAGAAAATGATTACCCCAATGTTGGTAACAATACAAATCGGCATAATTAGCAGAATTCATATATAAATCCTCAGCATTAAAAGATGCATAATATTTTAAATCGGCAAACAATGCTTCAACGGCATGCACATCCCAATCATCAGAATGAATATTATTTTGTACTACATCTCCCATCGAAACACGAAGGACATTAGGTACATTAATAATTTCCGTCGGACCATGGATTTGATAGTTCACTGCATCCCATACGATGCCATCAGCAACTGGGAAGGCTGAAATGTTCACAAATGTGTGGTCACGCTTCATGATGTGAGACGAGGAATGAGGAGCCAAAGTTCCAGAAACATAGTCTACAGCAGAGCGTTCAGGTAAATAGTGACCATTAATTAGTAGAAAAACACTGTGACAAAGCCAATGGACATGAACAAAAATATCAAGAAAAGTACCAACCAGATGTATGTCCAGGGGGAATCAAAAAATTGTCTCTAAACCAGGATATAAAAATACTGAACTTGGATGGAACTTTTGAAGATGTGGAATCCGAATCAAAGGAATAACGAGTCGGGCTTAGTGGCGTTGTTGGTTGATGTGCCACCGATTCTGATGCAGGATAAGTATACTCGTCCTCGTCGATATTGGTGGAGAGTTGGGGATCAATCGTAGTTTCAGGCAAATCAACCATCTCAATTACAGCATCAGCGATCGTTCGTGCAGATGGACTATGAACATATGTCCGATAAATGGCAGGACAAGAGACCGCTGGTGTGACACTATTCAGGATCGGCCAGGCGCTGTAGCTTGACATTTTCAACTGAGATGTATCTGTTCTCTTTGCGACCAGGAAGCGGTGGTAAAATGACTGTACGTGTTCCCTTCAGGCCAAGAACTGGAACCGGTGCACGAAAAGAGGGGCCAAATTCCTTTTTGTTTTCAACCTTCTCTCGAACCAGTTCTCCAATTTTCGGAAGCCAGCCGGCTACCGGAATCTGCAACGCAGGGTCTGTGGCTGAAGGTAAATGTGTAGTTGCAAGTTTGTCTCGGGCTTCTTGTAAGTCCTGTAACATAGCAGAATGGTTATCTACATCAAACTTGGCGGATTGCGCCGCGATGTCTGGACCCTCAAGGTCAGGCACAAACATTCTTATGCCAAAGAGCATTTCGTATGGGGTCCGCCCACCCAGAGGTCTTCTAGGGAGATTATTAAGTGCACGCTGAACGGTATACAAATGGGCCAGCCAGTTCCTGCCAGTACCTAAAACCCTAGCTGTTAAGGATTGCTTTAAGTCACGGTTCATTCGTTCAACGATAGAGTTGCCCTCAGGCCTATACGGAGACGAAAATTTCACCCACACCCCAAGCGAAGCCATTGCATCCTTGTAAGCCCTAGAGGCAAACGCTGGACCTTGGTCCGAATGGAAGGTGCCGCATGCGAAAATTCCCACAAAGACACGCAAATCCCTGATCACATTTCGGGCGTCAGCACTCCGTTGTGGCCAGACCCAGAGAAACCGTGTGCACGAGTCCACTGCCACTAAGATGTATTTATAGGCAGTGTCTGATGAGAATGGACCGCAGTGATTCAAGTAAACACACCCAAAGGGTCTGTTAGCAATGCAGAGAGGTGTTTGTGGTGGACGTGTTACCGTGGAAGGCTTAATCTGTTGACAAACGTCGCAAGAAAGCACAAAAGCACGGGTGTCTTTATATAACCCACGCCACCAATAACGCTGCTGCAAGATGGAAACCGTAGCTGACACACCTGCATGTGCCGAAGCCATGCCTTCGTGTGCAGCTGATATCAAGGCACTCCTGCGGTCCGCGTTGGGGATCAGCCGATCTCCAACGTCAGGTATAGTTACATAAGGAACCTGATCGGGACTTAATTTGTAAGAATACTTGGAAGGGAAACCTGTAGGGTAATTATCACCTTCCTTGGTTGCAGCAATAGCTGCTAAAATAACAGGGTCTATTTTAGACATGGACCTGGTAACCGCTGCTACTGAACACGTGACTACTGCTGAACGGGCAGCTTCATCTGCCAGATCGTTACCAATAGCGTGTGCGCCCACCCGCTGATGGCCTAAGGTGTGAACCACCTGTGTGAGGGGCAGACGTTGTTGCAATTCTGCCACTCGAACCCAAAGCATTTTATGCTTAATTGTGCTCCCTTTTGCGTCCTTGTAGTCGTTTTTCGACCAGAAAAACAGATTGTCATTGTAAGATTGTACACAGTAAAAAGAATCACATACAATAAGAGTGGTCTCATCCTGAGAAGCGAACTCAAGTGCAAGTAGCAATGCATGCAGCTCGGCCAATTGTGCGGTACTATCTCCAAGTGTGCGAGTGTGCACTACAGAGGATTTGAACGTTCCATTCACAAAGGAACCCGCAACAATAGCACATGCAGCTGAATAAGCGTGCTTGGACCCAGTGGCCGGTTGCGCCGAACCATCGGTGTAGATCACACATTTGTAATCCTCAAGCGGTAGTAAAAACAAAGGAGGAGGATGAACGAATTCATACTGCAAAAACTCCTGAGTCTGAAGAGAAGAATCAAAAACAAAAGTGACGTCCGAAGACGTCAAAGATGTAGCCCATTGTATCCAACGGGGATGCATTGCTTTAGAGTTCGGTACACTTGCCTTTGTTACTGCCTCCAGGGCAGGACAGGGTGTTACCACCAGAATCCGCTTACCCTGTGCCAGTGCGCGTTCTTTTAGAATCGCCATTTGCACTGCAGTCAGAACTTTTTCAACAGATGTAAAGCGCAATTCAGCGGAAGTGTACAGATGTGACTTGTATGCGATAGGTACTGTATCACCTTCATTAAAGGTTAAATAGGTGAATCCCACCGCCCCGGAATAATTCTAATCACCAGGTTTGTGTGGTTATCACGAGTCAAAAGATATTTAGACTCCAAAAGGTCTGTCTGCAAAGACTGCAGAATTGAGGTATGCTCAGGCAGCCAGCAAGACCTTGAATAAGTAGGTTGTATCAAAGCATACAAAGGCTTGATACGCTGGGCATATTCGGGAATGTAAGTACGCCCGAAGTTCAGGAAACCCAGCAAAGACTGAAGCTTCTTCAGAGTATTTGGGGGCACAAATGTGCACATTTTTCCAAGAAATGGGGGCTAAGCCCTTACCTTCGTTATTGAGCTCATAGCCCAAGAACAGAACGGTAAATTCAGCAATGTGTGACTTAGCAAAGTTAAATTTGTAACCCTGCTCCGCAAATTCAAGAATAATGCGGTCCACACGGGACAGATGCTGATATAACTCGTCGTCTGTCAGATAGATGTCATCAACGTACGAACATGCGTCTTGATCAATGTCATTTAACAAAGAAACAACACGGGCGGCGAATATACCCGGACTATTTTTATAGCCCATGGGTAATCGCCGGAACTGGAATAATTTACCACCGGATGTGAATGCGGTCCATTGACCACTCTCCGGGGCTAGGTTGTGCGTGTAGAAACCGTTTGAAAGGTCAAGTGTCGTTTTGTATTTTTTACGAACAAGACTGTCTACAAGCGCAGAACTGTGTGTATTTTGCACCGCAAAGTTCCGACAATGAGTATTTAAATGCCGGTAATCCAAAACTAAGCGGTACGATCCATCGGGTTTAGAAACCACGAAAAGGGGATTGTTCATAGGTGATACGCATGGTTCAATTACTCCCTGATATTCCAACTGTGTCAGAATTTCGGAGACGGGGCCTTTTGCCTGCCGTTTGATGGGATATTGGGGTTGTGGCTGCGGTAGTGACCGCAAAGGTATTGCATGGGGAGGTGACTCTTCATCCCATCCCACATGGTTGCGGTATAACGCTGGTGCCAGGTACACAGCCCACTCAGCTGCAAGTGCTTCAGCTTTGTCTTTTGGGACATGCTTTGAAAAGCTTGGAAGGATTACCTCCTCTCCTTTATGTGCAGCTAAAACGAATGGGGTGGCCAATCCACCTCTGCTAACAAAATGTCATATGAAGAGGTTAGATTTTCCCAAAAAATCCCTTTTATTTCACGCGGTATGTCACCTTCGATTTGTATAACTATATTATATAGTCTGTCAGGGGGTGCCACTCTCGTGTCAGCTGTCTCTACAGTAACGAATGTTTCAGTTGCTGTCGCCTCCATATGAGGACGTAGCGCCTCCCGCACTATGGTAACTTCCGCGGCGCTGTCTAGGAGGGTTACTGCCTACGTCCAATTCTGGAGTCTCGTTCTCACGGTCTGAGGCATATTTCGCTGTAACAGCGGCAACCTTTTTCTTCTGAAATTGCGGTCGAGGAAGATGAAAGTCTTCTGCTTTACCTCTGACTTGTTGTCGAGGTTGGTCTCGCTCCTGGGGAGCCTCTCGGCCCCTTCCTCTATCTTGCCGTCCTCCTCCACCAGCCTGTGACGACGTCTGGGCCTGTGAAGAACGAGGAGAACGCGTATCAGAGCTCTGAAACCTTTCTGGTGATTTAATCCTTGACCTATCACGTAAATCATAAGTACGTTCAGAAGAAACCGAAACTGGGGAAGCGCCTCTCGACCCCGGCTTCTTTTGTTGCTTACCCTGCTTTTTCTGTCTCCAACTCTTTTTAGTGAAGACTGGTTTATCATCTTTCTCAGATGCACTTTTTGTTTGTATAACTTGTGTTTGCGATTGAGTTTGCATTTTTACAAAAGGCTTGTTGCCTAGGCTATTTCTTCCAATTGTTTTATAAGCCCGGGCTATTATTTTCGGTAATTCGCGAGGCCTGTCCAACTCTGGGACCAAAGCCAAAGCATTCGCTACTTGAAAGTTCATAGCATCGCCCTTGACATTTCCAAGGATCAGCTCAGCTACTACATCAAACACTCCCACTAGTCTCATCCCTAATTCCACAGCCGCTTCAGGGCCATGTTCATCCTGTACTTTTTTAATTACAGAGGGTAGAACCGTCATGGAAGGAGTTCCAAAACATTTTGAATAAACTGCTGCGAATACCTTACCCCAGTTTTCACATGATGTCAAATCGGGGATTATGTCTTTTGGCAAACTTATCGTAAGGATGCGATGTTTATCCACTGGGGACGTATGTGGAAACACCGCTTCTATCTGATCGAACTTTTCGGCAAGCCAATAAGGATAGTCGTCCTTATTTTGTGGACGTTTGCCCATTACAGAATTTACCATGACAGGACTTATAGTCACTCCAGCTGCAATAGCTGGTTGGCCTGCGACTACAGGAGCAGCTCCATGGAGGCTACCTGTAACGTATGTCACTAGGGCTCGATGCACTCGTACCAATTCGGTATGCATAGTGCGCAGTTCCGCAAGCGGTAATGCCAGATAATTCGGATGTGGGGTATACCCGGCCAATACAGGCCAAGTGGCCCCCTGAATTGACAATGGGCCTAAACGAACTGCGGTAGTTGGTTGTGGTAGGGCGCCATTAAACCAAACACGGTGCTGCCAAGCCGTGAGAGGCACTTCAAGAGCAGTATAGGGTCGATAGGCAGCAGGAATAGCGGTGGGTTTATATTCATGAAACAGCTTATCACCTGCATCCACCGCTTCAAAAGTGATCCAAGTGTAAAACACTTCAAAGTGATAAGCCGGATCGGCTTGAACCACAAAGACCAACTCGACCCCTGTATCGGGCACTCCATACACAGCTAAGTGGTCTCGGAGTGCTCCTCGACTATGTGCAGCTATCGCCACACCAGCCATGACTAAACAATTATATTCGACAACCTAACAGGGAGCACAAAAATGGGTCTGCTTACTAACCTTTTTTAATAACTTCAAGCTTGAAAGAACCTATAAAACATTCAATATAGGAGGTATCACCCTCACATACGCCTCCGGAAGCGTACGCGAGGGGTTTGTGGACAAGCACAAGTACTACTCAAGCGTCTCGCAGATAAGCTGCCCCACGGTGGTCGCGCCATGTCATAAGGTTTCTGCACATACACAGAGCTATGCACAGGAAAATGGGACCCCGGAATACAGTGGTTTGCCACCATATACCGTAGCACCCAAAAACCCCAACCCAACTAGCTTAGCATCCCATTAGCACCCAAGTACTAATGTTTGGACAACCCAGAACACGGTATCTTTATCTCAGGACTCACAGAAGCAAGAACACTCTTTCGTCACTCACTCGTACTTGTCCACAAGATGCGTAGGAAGAGACACTGGATAGGTTAAAATGTTTATTCCAACTTACGTGCTCTAATGTACAGTACACGTGTCAGTACTAATAGCATAATGCATATCACTAATATAAGCAGCATGGTTACAATTCCATAGAATACAAACGGGGAAAGCATCTCAGAGCTCAGTGGATAAACGTATAAATAACATTACCACCCTCCCCTTGCAGTAAGATAGTTTATTATAATAATAGAAGACCTCTGGGCTTTGACTAGCGAACCCCCATACCTCAGTCTCTAGATGCAGAATTACATCAGCAGGACATCATAGCTCTTCTCACTGAAAGGGATTTCTCCAAGTGTGTTAAGCGCTAGTAAACCACAGTATTAAAAGCATACCAAATTCTTCATGGCAATTGCACATAATGTTATGTCTGGGTGCGCGAGACTGGCCATATCAGGAAGAACCAAAATACATTGTTATGCGACCTTGTACATGTTTGTGCAGACTGAGCCCAAAAAGGTGAACAACAGAAGATGCAGACAGTGCAAAAGAACTTGGCACGAGCAAAGGGCGAGGAAGGCCCGGCTCAGTGTAACGTGCGCAAAGAAAAGCAGCATGGCAGCCAGGCCTAGGCCAACATAACAAGGCAGGTAACAATCCACAAGACACATCCATCCATGCAACATGTGATAGAAACCATGCCCTCCCCTCCTGTGACCTGCCACACCATGTGATGAAGACCCATGCCCTCACCTCCTGTAACCTGCCACACTGTTCATCCCTCCACGCACCATGTGATGGAGACCCATGCCCTTCCCTCCTGTGACCTGCCACACTATGCATCCATCCATGCACCATGTGATGGAGACCCATCAAATGGTTCATGGATGAATGCACGGTGTTGCACATGTGATTGAGACCCATGCCCTCCCCTCCTGTGACCTGCCACACCGTGCCTCCATCCACGCACTATGTGATGAAGACCCATGCCCTCCCCTCCTGTGACCTGTCGCACCAGGCGTCCATCCACGCACCATGTGATGGAGACCCATGCCCTCCCCTCCTTTGAACTGTCGCACCAGGAGTCCATCTGCGCACCATGTGATGGAGACCCTTGCCCTCCTCTCCTGTGACCTTCCATACCGTGCATCCATCCACGGACCATGTGATGGAGACCCCTGCCCTCCACTCTTGGGACCTACTGCACCATGCATCCATCCATGCACCATGTGATGGCGACCCATGCCCTCCTCTCCTGTTACCTGCCACAGCTCGCGTCCATAATGCACCATGTGATGGAGACCCATGCCCTCCCCTCCTGTGACCTGCCACACCGTGCATCCATCCATGCACCATGTGATGGAGACCCATGCCCTCCCCTCCCCTCCTGTGACCTGCCACACTGTGCATCCCTCCACACACCATGTGATGGAGACCCATGCCATCTCCTCCTGTGACCTGCCCCACCGTGCATCCATCCACGCATCATGTAATGGAGACCCATGCCGTCTCCTCCTGTGACCTGCCACACCGTGCGTGCATCCATGCACCATGTGATTGAGACCCATGCCCTCCCCTCCTGTGACCTGCCACACCGTGCGTGCATCCATGCACCATGTGATTGAGACCCATGCCCTCCCCTCCTGTGACCTGCCACACTGTGCGTGCATCCATGCACCATGTGATTGAGACCCATCCCCTCCCCTACTGTGACCTGCCACACCGTGCATCCATCCTCGCACCATGTGATGGAAACCCATGCCCTCCCCTCCTGTGACCTGCCACACCGTGCATTAATTCACGCATCATGTGATGAAGACCCATGCCATCTCCTCCTGTGACCTGCCACACCATGCATCCAGCCACCCACCATGTGATGGAGACCCATGCCGTCTCCTCCTCTGACCTGCCGCACTGTGCATCCATCCATGCACCCTGTGAATGGGACCGTTGCTCTCTCCTCCTGTGATCTGCCACACCGTGCGTGCATCCATGCACCATGTGATTGAGATCCATGCCCTCCCCTTCTATGACCTGCCACACTGTGCGACCGTCCACGCACCATGTGATGGAGACCCATGCCATCTCCTCCTTTGACCTGCACTGCCATGCATCCATCCATTCACCATGTGATGGAGACCCATGCCGTCTCCTCCTTTGACCTGCCGCACTGTGCATCCATCCTGCACCCTGTGAATGGGACCGTTGCTCTGCCCTGGACCACAAGTCTCCATTGACTTCTCTGTGGCCAAGTTCTCTCTACAGCTGTTGTGCTGTTGTTATTTATGCTTCTCCCTGGGGACTGGTAAATCATCTACTTTGTCTCTGTCTTTTCTAGACGTTTCCTTAATTGTGTGGTCTTTGGCAATTGACCAATTCACTTAAAAGTGTGGAAAGTGGTGACCATGTTGTTTGTTTTCTACTGGACTTCCCTGCCTCTGTGTCTAATTTTGTCTTCTAGGCCTCAGGTTGCCAAAGGAGTGCAAAGGTCTCAGGAAGCACTGATTCACCACCTTCCAGCTGGCCCCTGCAAGGAAGGCATCGGCCCAGTGTGGGGACTAAGTGGCTATGAGTCACAAGTCTTATGGGAGTCAGAAGGCGCAGCTTGTCACTGAGCATTAGATGCCCCTCCTGAAGCGGACTCAAAAAGAATGACCCTTTAAAGCTGATAGGTACAGATAAGAAAATATATACATCTTGAATGTAGTAAAACAAGCACTGGCAAAGTCAATAGGTCTGGATTAGGCTGCCTGGTGTCATGGCTCATTTTTAGGTCTTTCCCAGTTGTCAGCTTACCGTGGTGGCCTTAGAGCTCACCCATTGCTTACAACTGGTTGGCTGTATTTAGTCTAATTTACTTTCTTTTTATTTGCTAGCTTATGTGAGCTTTCCTTCGCCTTCTTGTCTTTGTCCCTCTCCTGGAGCATGGCCTTCTTACTTGTGCCTTGCCGCTGCTTACTTTCCAGGCACTAGTTTTTTTCTTTTTGGTTAAGCACTCCAGGAAAGTGCATGTGTTTTCCATCTGTCTCCCTCATGCAATTCCCCCCCGTTGTGCTCGTGTTACTCTTTCTCACCTCCGTGGTTCTACCCCACCCCTCCATGTTCTGCTCGCGCTCGTGTGCTTATCATCTCCGTTACTTTCTTGCCTGGGGGGTTCTACCCACTACAGCTCCACAATGCTCTGCCTCGCCTGTTTGCTCCACCACTCTCTACTTTGCTCTCTCTTGCTCATGTTGTGTACTTCACCCCGAATCTCTTTGCTTCTGTCACCCTCTGTGTTGCTCCCTCTCCCACTCTCTGTGTTCCCTCACTCTACCCACACCCTCCGTGTTGCTTACCCAACCCACTTTAGAAAAAAAAGGACTTTTACGCTACTGTGGGGCATATCAACAAGGGCCGGCGAAAAATATCGCAAAGCGCGCTTAGCGCTTGCATATTTATCGCCGGCTATCTCTGTAATTTATCGCCCGGTTAGCGCGTTATCAACAATGCGCATCGCCGAGGCGATAAAATGTCAGAGATAGCGTGGATATCGCCGTTTTCCATGGTGGTAGGTTCCTATCCTAGATGATAGGGCCTGTGGTCTTAGCCACAGAATCCAACCCCATGTAAAGTATGCCTTAGTCAGGAATTTAACAGACGTTCCTGCGTTAAGGCATACTTACCGCGATTTGAAACATCGCTACCCACCCTTGTTAATATCGCGAAGCTGCCTTCGCGATATTTTCCCTGGTTGGTTTCACAGCCACGCCTACTTTGCATCTCATTAGCGATGCAAAGTTAGGCGTGCTGGAAACGGGGCTAAGCCAGCAAAACACGCGATAGCGTGTCTTTGCTGATAAGGCGATGGAATTTTCGCCGCTTTTCGCCCGAAAACGGACGCAAAAGCGGCGATAATTCCATAGCGCCGCATTGATAATATGCCCCTTTGTTCTTTATTTATCGATCCAACTCTGATCATTAAATAAAATGTAAAACGAAAGCGCCTGAATCATTTTGTAGGCGATTGTATGCAAGGTGCATGCAACTACTAAATGGTGCAGTTGCTGTGTCATAGTGCCTTTTTTAGGGTCCCTCTTTAGCCATGCTGCAAAGCATCGGGGTGCTGTACAGCATCTCTAAAAACCACCGGCACAGACAATAGGTCCCAAAGGGGAGACCTATTGGCTTTGACAATGTCTGATTAAAAAAAATGTTGAAAGCATGTGATAAAAAATATAAAAGAAGAACAAGGAAAGCATGTCACTAGCTAACCATGGCACCTATATGCCAATAAAATAAAAATGTAAATTAAAAAATAACCATTGCATATATTTTTAATAGAACAGTACAGGTGCTTTATAGCAAGTAGCTGTACTCAGAGCAGGTATAGAAACCCTTTTTTTTATGAGCAACGTTATAGGTTTTATGCATATGCATAGACCATACTTCACCAGATCACGTATTTCCGCCGCCCCAGAGCCCCCAGAGGTCTTTACAGTTACACAACAACTCATCAAATTCCAAGACCATAGTGTTCCTACCCTTTACCCCAGATCTGGCATGTTTATGGGGGCATCCTCTGCATCGTAGATGGGTTCCTCCACTCTTGCACACCAGTCCATTCCCGCCCGCCAATCACAGAGCGTGGGTGGACCAGTTGTGCCCATTTCCGGGCAACGCCCCTTTGGGTAATTCCGGTAGCCATGCCTATCAGATATCGTTCTCCCCTGGTGTTGTCCAAGTCGTCAACTACCCCCATTAGGGTTGTTTAGGAGGTAATTTGACCGGGTATCCCAGAATCAGGGATCCCGCTATCTGGCACCAGAGATCTGCAATGGGAGGTGCTGCCAGGTCATAGGGAAGTATCCGCTTCAGTACTTGGACAATAGAAACAGGAACCCTGAGGGATTTATAGAAACCCTTTTTAATTTTAATGAACACCACAGGAAAATGTGATTATTATTGGCACAAAAAGGTACTAATGGCTTTGAATTACTGTAGCCAAAAGGCATAGTTTCCACACAAAAGTAGGTCGAAACAATTCGGAAAGGATAAACAATGGAAAGAAAACATTGGCAAAGTAAAGCATAGCCCACCAGCCCTGACAATGTAGTGCACTACCTTTAGGCGGATGGACACATGTGATCGATCTGGACAAAGGCCACCGTTGGCAGTGCAAGAGAGTCAATGGCTAAAGTAGGCTAGCCCATTGCCACAGGCTGCATGCTCTGGTGATTGAAGCACAATGGGAATTTACATATATTTATAAAGCAGGAAAAACAATGCAAATTAGCCCACGACGGGCATTATGGGGCACTCCTTGCCGGGAGCAATGAATAATAAATTAGCAGCTCCTGCCACTCATTTATTGTTATTTTTTGCCCATGTTTTATTTTAATTTTGGGTGCAGGTCCCACCCGGAATCCCCACTACTTATTTCATTGTTGGGAGTCACCGGGGGAGCCCCGAGGCTCCGGCGGCCTCGCCTGCTTCCTAGATGCAACCCCTGCCTGGATGCGGCAGCATTTCCTGTGCGCTTGCCAGACAAGAGCAGCCTTTTCTCTTGGCTCCCGCAGGAGAAGGCAAAGCACTCTTTCCCTTCCAGCATGTAGGACGGGCTGGGACCATTAACTCACTCTGTCCTGGGTGTGGGGTCCCCAGGACAGCATTGCGTCAGGCCCCGGGCCAAAAGTCGGTTCAGGAAGGGGCCCCACATATTCCCACTCCCCATTACTAAAAATAAATGTAGAAGCGCTGACCTCTGGGCCTTGGCCCACCGCAGGCTTATTTAAAAAAAATGTGTAGTCCCGCATTTTTTCTTTATTTTTTTGGGCCGGTCCCACGGGACTCCCTTCCTGGAAAGCGTGCTGAGGTGGTGAAAAAAAGGGACACCCCGAACCCTTGGCATTCTTGGGGGCACGTAGGGGCCCAAAAAGAATTCTGACCACATGTACTGGGTACTCCCGCCCTTCTGCGAGGTACTGTGGTCCTCCCATGGAAACGGTACTGCGGGACAATGCAAGGTTCACAGGGTGATGCTTGCATGGTCTCGCAGTACCAAGGTTGTGAGGCTTGATCGCAGTACAGTGAGGGTACCACCGGCCTCAAAAAACGAATAAATATACCTGTGGGGTCTGTGGGAGATTGGACATTGGCACACCCCCCCCCCCCCGCTGTGCATGGCTGAGGGCTGGGCACAGCAGGTAGTTGGCCGCCATCGGGCAATCGGGCGCAAGGCCTGCTGCCAACCCACCGCAGTGCACGGCCAAAAGCTGTGTTTAGCCGGGGAGTTGGACGAATATGATTAAAAAACACAGAAATTCGCTGAAAAATATCAAAAGTTAGAGTGACGTCATAGTTTGGTCTGGTAATAAGATCTCATCTTAAATTTTAAAAAATCTCAGAAATTGACTGAAATAAACAATGGTTAAAATGATGTCATAGTTAGGTATGGTTATAAGATTTTAGCTCACATTAAAAAACTCTAGAAATTCACTGAAAATAACAAAAGGTTAAAGTGACATTATAGCTAGGTGTTGAAATGATACAAAAACTAATGTTAAAAAAACATAAATACTGAAATTCACCAGTTATCGTTTACTGAGCTAATTATAACTTGTGCCACTGCCATGGACTGCTTATGACTACGAATATTACGTCACTCATGACATGTGAAATGACATCATTGATTACATCACTGATAAAATCTCAAATGACATCATTGATGTGTCATGAGAATGTATTATTTCAACACCTAACATTAACCTTTGTTGTTTCTCGTTGTGAGAGTCTGGTGGAAGTACAGGTGGGTAGACATGGTTACATCACATGGTTACATCACATGGTTACATCACATGAGTAACTCCTCACCTGCACTAAGTACAGAGAACTGCCCGAGCCCGCGATGACCTATTTGAAGCGTGTACTAATGCTTTACGGTTGTTCAAAACTACAAACAATCATGAGAAAATTCACTACTATGATTTCACAAGTCTGTATCCTTACATGACAAATATAAAACCGTATCTCCAGACATCTGTGCAACTATATATGGATGTTAAAGACCTTAATGAACACTTTGGCCTTATTAAATATCAGGTATACCCTCCCAGGAGGCTTTATTTTCCTATCCTCCTGCCGAGGGAAAGCAAATGATTTCTCTATGCCACATGTGTGTTGACAGCAAACAGACTAGCGAATGGGGACACTTTAATGAGTATTGGCCATTATGGGTACTTGGTGTGGCATAGAGGTACAGACAGCCCTAGAGAAAGGCTACAAGATTGGAAAAATACACAAAATATGGCTGTTTGAGCTGACTACACGTTAACTTGTTTCTGAGTATGTTCAATTATTTTTCAGAGATATGCAGGAGGTGTCTGGTTTTCTGGAGTGGTGAGATAGTGATGTTGCAAAGCAAAAATTATATTGCTAATTACTACGCGCATAAAGGTATTCACCTGAGGCCAGAGTGCATTGAGCTTCACCTCGCCACATGCCAGTTGGCCAAACTGCCTCAATTCTCTTTGGGGAAAATTAGTTGAAAGGATAAACTTTCCAAACACTAAAATCATCTGAGTCCTGATGAATTGCATAAATACCTTTTGACAACATCTCTCCTCTTGTGAGTTTTGTAGATGATGAAACAAAAGAGTGGCCCAAAAGCATGCAATAAAATTAATGTTTTTATAGACTTTTTCACAAATGCTCACGCTCTTTAGAGCTTTACAGACCGATGGACAACTTCAGGACATGTGTTTGTACCATGATACAGGCTCAGTTATGTTCTGTGCAGAGCCAGGATGACAACCCTTAGCTTTGAGATTATTTAGTCAATTTGTACATTGTAGAATATGTGTTGTAGGTCTGAAAACATATTCGTATTGAACACCCAAAAATGTAGTATGCACGAAAGTCAAATGTGTTACCTAAATATTAACAATGAGTTATACAACAATGGGGTAACCAGAAAAACCACTGGACCCAGGTAAAGTACAGTACAGCAAAAAGATGGTCACAGTGGAGATAAATTTTACACGAAAAGAAATGAAAGCATCACCATGACAAATCAAATAAATGCAATTTATTCTCTAATCATCGCATGATTATAGAGGACAACATGATTGTTTGTACATTTCTAAAAGCGGTGCTCGAAAAAAGGGGGAGAGAGAGTGTTCAGGAAGGAATGTGTGCTTGTGAGGGTTGTAGAAAAGGAAAGGCAATGTGCAATATATACATCAAAGATCGCTGAAACCTATCCAGCCTTGTGAAGGCAAATCAATACAAAACAAACATAGCATTATTCTGACACAGATAGTTAATTTCTGTCGTCTGTGCTTGAAAGGTTGTGAAAGACCGTCGATGTTTCGACCCCTAAGTAAGATGAAGGTTAATTGTTCCTTAGCCTGGGGTCTTCATCAGGACGAAAAGGGGGAGACACCTAGAGACAATTAGATCGACTCATATTAGTCTGGTGATGGAGAGTGCTATTCTAGACAATGATGAGTGAGAACAATGAATGTTTACCGATTGGCAACAGCTGGATGAATCCGGCTGGAAAATTAGAAATGGTAGGCCCTTAGGCTCTTGTGTCAGAGAGGAGAACTCACATTGAGCTGAAAACAGAAAAAAGGAGCATGTATCACCATATGCCCTAGAAGGGAAGGACGGACTCAAAGTTGTCCGAAGGTTACAATGTCACTTACTTCATAGTGTAAGATTAGATCTTAAATGGTCTTCAAAATGATCGTAAATGAGCAGGCGTTGGAGCGTGAACTCCAAGACGGTTGATGGATCTTAGTTCCCAAACCGGAGAGAGGTAAGACACTATCCTCCTAAATAGACAAGCAAACGTGTTAGAACTCGTGTAAACGAGGGACTAGAACTGAATTACGTTATGGCTACCTTCAAACTCACTTAGATTAGGTGAGTTTGAAAGCCCTGCAAGGTCAGAACTGGGACGGAGGGAGACAACGGGGTCAGAATCAGAAACAGGTTCGATTCCCCCAGGAGAGCCACGGAGAGATCCAGACCCAGCGACGGGTGTATCGATGGTGAACAGACCAAAAAACCTGATCATCAATCTATCTTCCTATGAACTCACCGAAGATGAGGCAAGGGTTCTGAGTAAAGGGTTATCTTTTGTGCCGACCGCACACCCGAACCAATTCAACATAAAGACTGAACTGCACCGTTTCTTCCGTAAAGTCAGACTGAGATACTACTTTAGGCATTCCCAGCCAACACCACCACACAGGCCTGAGGATACCCTCTACGTTCATGCCACCGACACACATGATGTCACATAAGATTCTAACATATGAGAGTGTCGTGTTGAAGGATGTATTGAAGATATGCTCTACCAGACAATACGTCAAACACAACATCACTAAAGGAGAACGAGAGACACTGAACTCACTTAAAGGTAACAAGTCTATTGTGATCAAGCCAGCCGATAAGGGCGGGGCCATCGTGATGCAAAACACCCAGATTACAAGACGGAGATCTATTCTCAATTGAGGGACGGTGTGAGGTGTGCATGCTTGAATTTGGATCCCACAAAGGAAATTAGTAAACTGATCCTGCAAATAACGGATGAAGGAAGAAAAATGGGTTTTCTGTCGGACCTGGAGTTTAATTATTTAAACCAGAAGCAACCACGCCCACCCACCATCTACACCCTGCCGAAGGTGCATAAAAACCTGGAGCACCCCCCTGGACGCCCCATTGTGTCTGGATGCGGATCTCTGTTGGAACCACTCTGCAAGTTTGTGGATTTCTTTTTAAAACCCTTGGCAGAATCCACCAGATCGTACCCCCGAGACACAATGGAAATCATCAATTGGGTTGATGATGTGCCTTATAACCCCGACTGCCAGCTATTGGTAACAATGGATATTGTCTCCCTATACACCAGCATCCCCCAACGGCCTGCCCTGGAAGTAATCGGGAGAGCTTTGGACAAGAGACCATTCCCAGCCAAAATCCCAACGGAATTCATAATCCAACTTTTGGAGATAGTCATGATGAGGAATTTTTTCTTTTTTCAGGGTGAATACCATCTACAGACTAAGGGCTTTGCCAAGGGCGCTAGCTTTGCTCCGGACCTGGCAATCCTCTACATGGACAACTTTGAGGACACATTCATTTACAACCAAACCAATCCATTCAGGGACAAAATTACATGCTGGAAATGGTACATAGATGACGTGCTGCTCATCTGGACAGGTAGCCCAACGGAGTTGGAAACATTCTTAGAATGGCTCAACGAAAAATCGGATGATATCAAGTTCACCATCCATTGGGATCCCCATACAATTGACTTTCTGGACATTACAATAAAGTCTGAGAATAACTGTCTGTATACCACTCTATATGGCGCTTTACAAATACAAGTTATGTGCATCGAGTGCCATCTGCACATATAGGAAACTTGATAATTCTGTCATTGAGGGCAAACTAAAGTTCTTTGCTTCTCACTGCTAAGTAGGAGACGTTCTGAATGTTGTTCGTGAAAGCCTTTTCCCTATTTGTCCTCCCACAGATCGGGAAAAATAGCGTTTTGCACGTATGCAAATTCACAAAGCGAATTAGTGCATGTGCAAAATGCACGGCATGTGTGTAAATTGCATGTGCCCCTTACTCAGAATCAGCGTGTGGACCATGGCAGCATGCATCTCCGATGCAGACCTCAGGGATATCTCTCATTCACAGAGCGATGATCTGACATCAGCTCATGGTCCAAAGGCATTCGTGACCTAGCAAAGGTTGACTGCAGGGGAAAGCCAATGGAGACAGGGGCCAGAAATGTTTCCTGTCTGCAGTAGGTGTAGAAGCATAATTCCATATAAGACCTGTACGTTTCCTTTATGCCCATTCATGCCAGTGCTCTCAGATTGGTAACAGGGAGCTGGGATAGGAGTCTGCTGACATTCGCAGCCCCATCCTCACAGGTCATGAGAGTCAGAGCAGCTTGTGCACATATGCATGGAGTGCAAGCCTGACAATGTGAACACAGCTCTTGTGCTCACGACCTGGCTCTTCCCAGGCCGTAGGTTCCTAGTCTCAATAGGCACAGACAAACTCACAGACAAACTGGCAAATCATTACACGGACAAAGCAGACACATTGGACTCGTACTTAAAACAGAAACAAAGCACCGGCACTGACCCTTTTCCAAAACAACAATCCAAGAATACTCTAACCCAGCCTCTCCGTTCCTTCCAACACATCTCACACAATGAATTTATGGACCTGGTCAAAGCAAGCAGGCCTGCCGGCAGCCCTTCTGACCCCTGTCCACCACAAACTTTCAAGACAATTCTTTTAACAACCTCTGCTGCCACTGCAGTAAGAAGAATCATCAACGATTCCTTAACTACCGGAATATTTCCAGAAGAACTCAAAAAGTCACACATACGCCCTTTACTGAAGAAAACAAACTTGGACCCGCTGAACCCTGACAACTACAGACCCATTACAAATGGACCTTTCCTGGGCAAACTGATAGAAAGAGCAGCGTTCGCCCAGATGTCACAATTCATTGAAGAGAATGACATACTTTCAGACTTCCAAACAGGATTCCGTCCGGGAAGAGGCACTGAATCTGCCCTCCTTGCCATCTGTGATGACCTGAAGAATACAGTAGACCGCAACGGGGTTGCTGCGCTACTCCTCTTGGACCTCTCGGCTGCCTTTGACACGGTTGACCATGACACTCTGAAACAAAGACTCTATGAAGCCGGCATAGAGGGAACTGCACTAGACTGGATTGTGTCCTACCTTCGAAACAAAACTAATGTCATCCGTACCCCACCTTTCTCGTCCAAACCATACTCCACAAAAGCAGGGGTCTCTCAAGGCTCTATCATCTCGCCCATGCTTTTCAACATCTACATGAAGTCATTACCGGTACTGATCAATCAATTTCACCTCACGTGCTATAACTATGCAGATGACACGCAAATACTCCTTCAACTGGAATGCCCAAAAGACATTGGAAAATCCCCAATTTTCACTTATCTCAGAGCCGTGGATCAGTGGATGACTTGGAGCGATCTCAAATTGAATGCTTCCAAAACGGAAATACTCACGTGTGGCGATTGGAAACATTATGACCCGCTTGCCGCCTGGCCTGATGAACTGGGATCACCGCCTAAAGTATCGAAGGAAGTAAGAAACATCGGAATGACCATGGACTCCAAGCTGTCGATGAATGCCCAAGTGGACAAACTAGCAAGATCAAGCTTTGTCACTGTAAAAACGCTGGGACGAATTTTCCCTCATTTGGGATTTCCACACAAGGTCCAAGCTACCATCTCCCTTGTTCTGTCCAAACTCGATTACGCCAATAGCCTCTACCACGGATCACCTTTAGCAACCATGAAAAGACTACAACGGATTCAGAACTCGGCAGCCAGACAACTCTTGCATATCAAACCGCGAGACCACATCTCACCTGCCTTGAAAGCCCTGCATTGGTTACCGGTTGCCAGAAGATCCACGTTCAAGCTACTTTGTATCACCCACAAAGAAATACATGGAATGGGACCACTCTTCATCAGGAATAAAATCACCAAACACATTCAACAAAGGAACCTCCGCTCTAAAGGGGCATCTTGCCTCAAAATCCCAAGATACAAGAAAAAAACCACGGGTGGCACATCCTTCTCTGATCAAGCAGCCAAACTATGGAACTCTTTACCCCCCAACATAAGAACCACCGACAACCACCTTATCTTCAGAAAACTACTCAAGAATTGGCTCTTCCCCACATAAGCACCATACGCAAACAGAAATTTACAGCAAATCCCTCTGTATATAAGCATTTATTTTCACTATAGATATGTACCTATCTTTGTGTATTGCTTTGTATAAACATGTAGAATAATTATGCTGTTAAAAAATAAAAAAATCATCTTTGGTCTACATGTACTTGCTTCCATTGTGCATCTATGTACCTTCCATGTACTTGGATTTGTGTGTCTGTTACTTTTCTCCTGAAAAAGCATATCCAATGCACTACCCTATTTCTCATCCTGTACCTCTATCAATATCTTTAATTTACATATACTTACCTCCTTTATGCATCTATATACTTTTAATGTACTTATGGATCTATATATTTATCACTTTCTTCTAATTTAGCATTTCCAATGTGCTACCCTATTTCTCAGCCTATACTTCTCTCAATATATCTTCTAGCCCAACTTTCTGACTCATCTCAAACTTCTTTCTACTACTCTTTCCAATGCACTACCCTATCTCTCACCCTATACATCTATCAATATATCCTCTACACCCACTCTCTCATTTATCCCAAACCCCATACCACTACTATGATCCCCAAAATAACCCTTTCTTGACTCTCTCCTACTCTACCCCTCCTTGCATCATCTGACACCTCTTTTTACTATGCCAATCCCCCAAAACAAACCTTTCTAAACTCTTCCCTCTGACTCTTCCCTCTGACTCTTCCCCTCCAAAACCCCTTTTTACTCATCCAAAAGCCTCCTCCTACTGCTAATACCTCCAAAAAAAAAAATCCAAATCCTTCACTCTTCTATCCCTCCACTATCCTTTTCAATCAAAATAACAGACTAACGTTCACTTCTCAAATTCCATATTCCACTATACTAATTCACCACTAATCCTTTATGGGTTCCAGAGTAGCGTGCTACTCGCCAATAAAGCGTTTCAACACCCCATCAGGATTACAAGCGCTATATAAATGCAAACCTTTTTCCCTTTTCTACCCCTCCCCAACCCTTCTCAATCCAAATAACTGACTAACATATCCACCACTCAAATTACTTTCATGTTTCACCATACTAATTCAACACTAATCCTTATGGGTTCCAGAGTAGCGTGCTACTCGCCAAAAAAGTGCTTCAAAACCCCATCAGGGGTAGCAAGCGCTATATAAATACAAACCTCTTTCCCTCTTCTATCCCGCCACCTACCCTTCTCTATCCAAATAACTGACTAACATATCCACCACTCAAATTACTTTCATGTTTCACCATACTAATTTTCAACACTAATCCTTTATGGGTTCCGGAGTGGCGTGCTACTCGCCAGAAAAGTGCTTCAACGCCCATCAGGGGTAACAGGTGCTATATGAATGCAAACCTTTCTTCCCCTTCTATCCCTCCGCTATCCTTCTCACTCCAAATAACTGACTAACATATCCACCACTCAAATTACTTTCATATTTCACCATACTAATTCACCACTAATCCTTTATGGGATTCCGGAGTAGCGTGCTTCAACACCCCATCAGGGGTAACATGCGCTATATAAATACAAACCTTTTTTCCTCTTCTATCCTTCTGCTATCCTTCCGAATCCAAATAACTGACTAACCTATCCACCACTTAAATTTTACTTGCATGTTTCACTATATTAATTCAACACTAATCCTCTATGGGTCCCGGAGTAGCGTGCTACTTGCCGAAAAAGCGCTTCGACGCCTCGTCAGGGGTAGTAAGCGCTATATAAATGCAATTACAATACAATACAATATAGAAAACCGACAGAGAGGAACACCCTGCTTAGATATGGCAGTCAGCACCCGAGGAGCCTACGAGATAACCTGCCTTTCAGCCAGTTCTTTAGGATTCGGAGGAATTGCTCCCATAAGGAAGACTATTTCACAGAATCCGACGACCTCATCAATCGTCTTGTGGAACGCGTGTACCTCAAAAGATTGGTCAAACGTGCCAGGAAAAGAGCGTGGTTTAACCTGAGGGAATCCCTTCTGACACCAAAACAACGTACCAAGGACCCTTTGGGCAGGATGATATGTGTGACAACATAAGGAACGCACAGTAATGAGATAAAACGCATCATCAACAGTCATTGGAAACTCATCTCCGATGACCTTGAAATATCAGACCCCCCTATGCATACCTTCAAAAAGGGCAAGAACGTTCAGGACCATATAGTCCGGTCACTGCTTGAAACACCACCTCAAACTACCATTCAGACAATGTGGAATCTACCAGAGATTGTGGGACATTTTAAGTGTGGCCACTGCGAGGCCTGTGGGCTCACTATTGAAACTAAACAGTTCTGTTACAAACAACACAGTGTTGACTTACAGACACATACTAACTGTGACACTACGGACATGATTTATGCCATCTTATGCCCATGCGAAAAGATGTACATAGGCCAGACACGCCAGAAGGTTAAGGTACGTATCATGCAACACTGCAGTAGGATTAGGTGTGACACTGTGGGGGCACCCCTAGTAGATCATTTTCAAACACTGGGACACCAACCCGAACCATCAAATGGGTGGTATTAGAGAAGGTTACCCTGGGTGTTAGGGGTGGCGACATTAATTCTGTCCTTAATGTTCGTGAATGCAAATGGATGCACACCATGGACACTGTCCACAATGGCTTAAATGAGCTGGACGCTACTAATGCTCAATTATCCTGTTTAAGCAATGAATAGTCCACTGCACACCAAATATGTATATTATGGCACCCACATGTTCAACTGTTTACATCTCACTGCATTGGTGCTTATATATCACAATGCGCCGAAAATGTTATACAAGATGTTGTCTATGTTGCAGTTGGCTTCTCATGCATAACCGACGTGCCACACAGAACCAGTCTAATGCTATCTAACAAGTTCTATGTTTTTCCTTAAGAATTATTTTGAGGTAACATTGTAGATATCAAGATCGTTGTGAAACATTGTGTTGAGCCAATGACCCAACTGTATTTGCTAATGCTCTCTCAAAAGTCCTATGTTTTTTCTTTAGTGTGACTTTAAGGCAACATTGTACATACCAACAACTTTGTGAACCATTATGTTTAACAAGTGAGTCCACGCCCCAACTTTATTCTCTGACTACAATGTTACGTCGGGGAACGTTAGCCCCCTTTGCTGAGTTGCCTCTGGGCATTAATCAACACCATAGTATATTCTATCAGACCACCAGGCTACCATCACTATGCTAAATCCTCTTGAATTTTGGGAATACGAGCTGCCTTGCACACTATCGAAAGTCTTGGACTCCTCCTTGACCGGGGCCGTTCCCCAGTGTGCCGTAATACAGCTTGGACGAACGACACTGTGTGATATCATTTACGTTACCCACATATACAGTTAGACGGTCAACATTGCGTCGAGGCGCGTAGCCCCCTATCTTCAGCTGTTTGAAATATGAACCACGTCACAATTATATTCAATCAGATCACTTTTGTAGTCATTAATTCCTGTTCCAGTAATATCAGTGCTCTAATACTTTTAATCGGACCAGGCCGGATCGATTATGTTTTTAATTGCTATTCCGGTGTCATGCTCTGTGCCCGAGGCAGACTCTCTCCAGCGTGCCGCTATCTAGCGACTGTGCTGACAGTGCCGCACATGAACGCTTCCCAGTGCGTCCTTTTCTACTGCGCTTCCTCAGATGCCTGAGTCAGATGGCCGGAGCAGGCAGGTACGTGAGAGCACATTGCTTGGCTTCCACAGCTAGCGCGTCTGAGATTTCCCGAGAAGTTTACCGATGTCCTGCATCTTCCCTCCCCCCCCTTTTGTACATTTATTCGCCGCTCCTTTTTGGAAATCATTTACTCACAGCTTCAATTGTATTCAAGGTAGGCAGTCGTTTGCCCTGCATTTTCATTTTTGGTGTGAGCGCGCTTTTGGCTATATCTGGTCTGGCAAGCACCGCATTACGAATTAAGAATGATGGTAATTATTCTAGGTACTTTTTGACGAATTCTAACTGTTCCAATATTACCCCTTTTCACTGATTTATCCACCGCTCCCTTGATTCCTGTGCATCCTTTTAAAATGTGAGAGCGTACAGTGTGACAATTTAGTTTGTCCTTGTTAGCACCGCATTTGTTACCTCAAGTTCCCCTTGATTTCCATTTTAGATCGTTTCACCGCCTCTTTGACATTCGGTTATGGTGTGGGTGATGATCGTTAACTAGTTATTTTCCACCTTTCCTGTCTTTGTTGGGACAGGGAGTACTGCCCTGTTCTCATGTCGCATTGTAGACAGCGCCTAGTTGCGGAGCGCGCAGGGCTTTCAAACTCACCTAATCTAAGTGAGTTTGAAGGTAGGCATAACGTAATTCAGTTCTAGTCCCTCGTTAACATGAGTTCTAAGGCGTTTGCTTGTCTATTTAGGAGGATAGTGTCTTACCTCTCTCTGGTTTGGGAACTAAGATCCATCAACCGTCTTGGAGTTCACGCTCCAACGCCTGCTCATTTATGATCATTTTAAGATCTAATCTTACACTATGAAGTAAGTGACATTGTAACCTTCGGACAATTTCGAGTCCGTCCTTCCCTTCTAGGGCATATGGTGATACATGCTCCTTTTTTTCTGTTTTCAGCTCGATGTGAGTTCTCCTCTCTGACACAAGAGCCTAAGGGCCTACCATTTCTAATTTTCCAGCGGATTCATCCAGCTGTTGCCAGTAGGTAAACATTCATTGTTATCACTCATCATTGTTTAGAATAGCGCTCTCCATCACCAGACTAATATGAGTCGATCTAATTGTCCCTAGGTGTCTCCCCCTTTTCGTCCTGATGAAGACCCCAGGCTAAGGAACAATTAACATTTATCTTACGTAGGGGTCGAAACGTCAACGGTCTTTCACAACCTTTCAAGCACAGACGACAGAAATTAACTATCTGTGTCAGAATAATGCTATGTTTGTTTTGTATTGATTTGCCTTCACAAGGCTGGATAGGTTTCAGCGATCTTTGATGTATATATTGCACATTGCCTTTCCTTTTCTACAACCCTCACAAGCACACATTCCTTCCTGAGCACTCTCTCACCCCTTTTTTCAAGCACCGCTTTTAGAAATGTACAAACAATCATGCTGGCCTCTGTAATCATGCGATGATTAGAGAATACATTGCATTTATTTGATTTGTCATAGTGATGCTTTAATTTCTTTTCGTGTAAAATTTATCTCCACTGTGACCATCTTTTTGCTGTACTAAATGTTAACAATAGCATCAAAATCAATTTTGCCGGTTTGAAGGATCTGGTCAATAATTATGCTACTGAAAGTGAGTGCAAGGACGATAATAGTATTGTGGTAGAACAACTTAGCATTGCCAGGTCCGAAAGACAATAAATAAATTTCAGTTGGAACTCCAGCATAAAACCTTGCGTGTAGCAAAAGGATGATGATGGCGTACTGCAAACGCTGACCTATAAATATTGAAAACACAAACACCTTGACCTCAGCCATGAATTCCGCAGGCTGCTAACATCTGTTTTCATCCATTTTAGCAGGACCTTCAACTTTCAGTAAAAGCTATTTTATAAAAATGCTTTTAGAAAATGCTTCTAGACCACCACCAACATACTGTGACTTTATTCATGCTGGCAAAAGTTTTCTACAGATTTATCCCACAATTTCTTACATATGAAATTTATAAAAGGAATTCCTGCTAGTCTCAAAGATGATGATTTGCTACTCACAAGCCGAGTAAGCATCATAATGCCTGAAGACCATAGGAGCAAAGCTAGTGATCAACTAGAGATATTCTCACCACCACAATAAGCATCGATTGCATAGCTCAGAACTTGTTCTACACTGGCAAGAACAGCTGCTCAATAACTATCAATGCCTCCTGCGTACTTTAGTTTAAATAATCTTGTGACAAACATCAGTTATAGCTTAACAAAAGTACCCCAGCAACACAGACTTTATCTTGGAAGCATTTAACAGTGCTACAGAGAAACCCCACAGGTCCGTACTGTTAGATTTAGAGTCACCCGATCTAGAAGACTATACGCTATGTACCAGGATATTTCCGCCTGACCTCCCTAATGCCTACAAATACTCATATCAAAAGAATTGTTAGTGAGCCCCAAATAACTTTTACATTCTAAACATTATAGTGAAAAGATAGCCACCATGTCAGTGAGTCTACACTGAAATATAGCCCGCCTAGACGCTAGCCGTGGCTAGCCTGCAGCAAACAAAAACCAACCTGTGGCTTCATTAGATTACTGTGTGGCTATATTTTTAGAGATTGCCCTAAACACCCCAAAAGGCAATGTCCAATATCAGATTGTCAGTTCCAATTCCTGAAGAAGATCGTCTTAGTAAAAAGCTGAGTAGACATTCCTGCTATCTAAAATGAAACTCATAAAGCACTCTAATGGATTCATAGGCTCTTTGTTGGGAATAAGTATTCAACTAATAACTAGTCTTTTAGGAGTAAAACTAATCGAGTACACCCAGGAGATGTACTTGGTACCCCAACATTAGTTGATCAGCTTGGGACGGCGATCACCCATTACTACGGAGGCTTTACTCCGCATACCATTACTTCGCAAGCGTTACAACGCATGCGATGTAACAACGCGTAGCCTTTACTACGCAAGTTGTTACATCGCATGCGTTGTAACAACGCATGCGTTGTAATGGCTAAACAATGGCGCTAAAGGTACTGCAGTCACTCACCGCTGGTTGCAGGGTTCTTTCAGCATGGCTAGAAGAACGCGACTTGCTTTTCAGTGAAGGCGGCTCAGGCAGAACTCCTCCCAGGAAGCGACGCTGCTAGGCTGACCCGGATGAGGGCACCCAGGAAGGTGCGCGATGACAACTGCCTCATTATGGAGGCGTCGGCAGGGTGAGAAGGAAGCGGAGCGAGCAGCGTCCCAGGCAGGGGGAGGTGACAGGGAGCGGCAGCTCAGGGACAGGGAGAGCTGCCCCCGTCGTCATGGAGTGAGGGGGCCATGGGCGCCAAGGAGTCCCGCATAGGGTTCCTCACCTACGAGGAGGACGTCATGAGAGGTAAGCCGGGGGCGTTGTCCTAGGGGGAGGGTGGTGCAGGGGGTAGTTTTTAGGTCGAGCCTAGAGCAGCGCATGCGCTGCTTGCGAGACTTATAGTAAGGGGCTTCAGAAAGCTGAACAGACGCTCGTGCGTCATGGCCTTTTCCTGCGGTTACGCGCGCAGGGCCGACATCTGTTTCCCATTATCGTGCCCAGACGCAGGAGCGATAATTGGAAACACATGCCTGCCGTGTGTGTAATCGCAGGCAAAAGGCCATGACGCACGAGCGTCTGGTTAGCTCTGCAGGCTGCCGCGCTCGCTCGCCCCCGCTGCCGAAGTCTCTGCTGTCCAGCGCTTCACTTGGTGTACTGGCAGTCACCATCACTCGTGTAGTATACAAAAAGATTAGCTTCATCACCTAGCCTCTTCAATGTTTTTTGTGCCCGCTTACCATAATCATCTAATCCCATAATATTGCTTTGTGAACAAGTGCGGTTATTATCCCCATCACTTAAAATTACATGAAAGATTCTGAAACTGTCTACAACTGAGATTCTGCCTCACACGAATACCGCAACGGATGTACCAGATGCTACTGGTCTTTACAGCAAGGTCAGACTTATTGGCTTGCGATTCTTTTGCAGGAAAAGAATGATTTCCGTAAAAAAACATTACATTTTTTAATTGATGAAATTTCAAGCAGCTTTGAAGAGAATATGAAATTGCAACTGTCCTCTCGTTTATTTGTTTAATATGAGTATTAATGCCCCTTTATCTATAAACAACCGTGCAGCTGTGCAGTGTGGAAATGACAAGTTTTCTTCTCTCTTAAGTCTTCGGTGCTCAATACGTTACTTTGATTCCATCTGTGCGCACGTTATTGTTCCTGATGTATTGTTTCTTTAACCGAACTGAACAAATCGATGTTGTTTTCTGTCGGTTCATTCATCTTCCTTCTTTGCTGTACAGAGAGCGGTGCTTAAAAAATAGTGCCAGGTGAACGTTAATACACACTGAATGCAGATCCGGGGCTAAGGACAGTTATTGGTATCCATAGAACACTTAACAATGTGGCATTCTTGTTCTAGGAGAAATACATATTTTTAAGGAGTTGCAAATGTGGTCTCTGGTACTTACAGCAAAACTCGATCCTTTTAACCTTTCTCAGGAAGTACGAGTTACTCATTCTGTGGGTCTGGTTCGGTTTACAGTAGGCCATACATTACAGTTACAACTATAACAATATTTTGTACGGTAATTACATTGTCGCAGCCTAGCAGAGTCAGATGTGGAACAAATGAAACATTTGCGTATGCAGAGCTTCAATAATAAAAAATAAATCCCTGCGTGATTTGGGTTTGGTTGACGAAGCTAATTTAATTTACCGGCATGCAAATCTAATTGTGTGACCATTACTGTGCCTGCTGTATTTGTATTATTTCTCTTTATACATGTGTCATTAAGTGTTATATTGATCTTTGTGCGTTTTACTTTCCTGTGTTTGTGAACTGCGCACAGACTCTTGTTATTTCTTTGTCGTCTTTGGATATTACATCTTGGTGACGTGTAGCCGTTAACGCCGGTTCTGGTGCATGGGCTCCCGACTATCGCCCCACAGGACCCAACCCAAATACTGGGGATGCGGCATGGCAGGCCTCAGCAGCCACAGGCAGAAGCTGCCAGAGACACACGTGTTCGTGTTTCATATGTCCTTGCAGCTCCTGTGACGCAGGGGTCCCCATCCTTGCGAACGTACCCCATTCAGCCCATCAATGTCTATGAGATAGGAGAGTCTCGGGAGCTCTCGCCACTTTCTGCGGGGGGAGGAGGAGTGTAGGGGGGCTCAAAGGCCTATGCGATCCATTATTCGACCAATATTGATTTAAAGATGGGAGTTCGGGCCACCCACCCAATGAAAGGCCTTTGGGCAGGACAGCGTTACATATTCATTAAACTCCACCTGTACCGTCACTCGGGCAGCTGATAGTACATTTTAACTCCAGCCCCCACCCCACGTCCATATGCCTTCCAGCTAAGTCCATATGCTCTCCACCCTTGTACTTTTTGTGCATGCATTAGTAGTATTGCTTGTGTTACAATCCGTTGAATACCACTGAAAGCGAATATGCAGTTGGAAAATAGCCCACACATTCCTCCCACTTGAGTTTGGAGATGAGTGTTTATTTTGACACTCCCCCGCTGCAGTGCCAATAGATTTATCACACAGACGCATCACTGCAGCTGCGTCCCTGTTTGACCAGTGAACGCTTCCTTCAGGTCCATACACATGGAAGGGATGCTCCTATCTGAAGCAAACATGCGCCCACCACATTCGCTGCTTTAAGTTGTATCGGTTTGTGCAGACAGGCGCACAAGTTCTCTCTGAACGTACCTCGACCTTCTGCTTTCCTCCGCCGGGCTTAATTAACCGATAAAAAAAGGACTTTTCAGGTCGGGGCTGCATCACGGAAAGAGCTCGGCCCACTCGCACGGCTCTTATGCTGCATTTGTGAAAGGGGCTTTCATTTCCCTATTACAAGGCAAGGCGTCTCCTGTACTAACGAATGTGCATGCAGTGTTCGTTACTCAGTGGTCCTTGACAGGTGTTCACTCATCTGCACAGCGGTGAGACGCCACACAATGAAGGACTCTGCATTCAACATGTGTTGGCTAACTCAGCCCCTTCATGCGTCGAGCCTGCAACAGCACATGCGCTCTGGCTTTCCTAGACACTGTTTTCTACAATAAAGGGATTGGAGCTGCCCTTTGCTTATCATTGGTAGACTTAAGTGTCACTCTTGTTTGCAGCCTCCTAATTGGCCAGCACAGGCCAAGTGTCACTTCTGTTGCTTTAGTTGGAGCATGGACCAAGCACAGATTGATTCAAATTAATCAGTATCCGTCCGCTGTTTGCGCTGTGATTGAGGTACTATTTATTCTCCCCTCTACTTACCCATCCTCTTCCTCCCGCCCAAACCTCCCTAGTTTTTTTTTTCTTAGCCCCCTCCTTTTGCTGTCATTATTGCTGCTCCCTCGTGCGCCCCCTTGCTTTTTTTTTTTAAAACATAAAACGTGGCTAAAAAAAAGCACTAGTGCTGTGACGGTCAACACTTTTTTTTTGCTTTAAGTTATGTTGCACATGTCTTAAAAAACATTGACGAAGCCAATACATGTCACATAGGCAAAACCCATTGACTGCCAATGCGTGTTATCCCCCTGGGTGGAAGCCCGTGTAGGCAGAGGCGGGTTCAGAATCCTACAGCATGACGGCAAGATGCCCTCACGCAGCAGTGCACACTGTGGACATGAGCTGTGCAGAAGTGACTTTGAGCAGTCAGCATTTGTATGTAATGTAAATAGGGAGTTGCAGCAACACTGAATGTGTCCTGCAGAACGTAGCTTTTGAAGCACATTTTTATCTTTAGTGCGACTAATTTATTTTATCTTATTTTCATAGTTTCCTGTCACGTGAACCTGGGCACTTGGTCTTCAGAGCGCTGTACTAATAAGCATTATCAAATCCAGAAGGTCTTGCCTTTGGGACCTTTTGGCCTAGCCAGTTGCTTTTGGCAGTGCTGTGCGGCATCGTCAGAATAAACAAGCATTGGCATAGCCAATAGGTCTCGCCTTTGGGACCTTATAAGTAGCCATGCAACAGTTGATGTTGTTGCAGTAAGGATATTGTGCTGCATAACTAAATACTTATAAGGTTCCAAAAGCGAGACCTATTGGCTATACCAATGCTTGTTTAGGTTTTAGGGTAGTGTAGTTGTGTTTGTGTAGTGTAGAGTAGTGTATTTGGGTTTAGGGTAGTGTTGGGGGTCGTGAAGGGTAGTGTTTGGGAGTAGGGACAGGACTGGGGTTAGGGGCAGGGTCGTGCTGGGGGTAGTGTTTTAGGGTTTAGTGTAGTGATGTGGTGTTTGTGTAGTGTAGGGTAGTGTTTTAGGGTTTAGGGTAGTGTCGGGGGTCGTGCAGGGTAGTGTTTCAGTGTAGGGAACGGACTGGGGGTAGGGGCAGGGTCGTTCTGGGGGTAGTGTTTTTGGGTTTAGGGTAGTGATGTGGTGTTTGTGTAGTGTAGGGTAGTGTTTTAGGGTTTAGGGTAGTGTCGGGGGGTCGTGCAGGGTAGTGTTTCAGTGTAGGGACCGGACTGGGGGTAGGGGCAGGGTCGTGCTGGGGGTAGTGTTTTAGGTTTTAGGGTAGTGTAGTTGTGTTTGTGTAGTGTAGAGTAGTGTATTTGGGTTTAGGGTAGTGTTGGGGGTCGTGCAGGGTAGTGTTTGGGAGTAGGGACAGGACTGGGGGTAGGGGCAGGGTCGTGCTGGGTGTAGTGTTTTAGGGTTTAGGGTAGTGTTGTGGTGTTAGTGTAGTGTAGGGTAGTGTTTTAGGGTTTAGGGTAGTGTCGGGGGGTCGTGCAGGGTAGTGTTTCAGTGTAGGGACCGGACTGGGGGTAGGGGCAGGGTCGTGCTGGGGGTAGTGTTTTAGGGTTTAGGGTAGTGATGTGGTGTTTGTGTAGTGTAGGGTAGTGTTTTAGGGTTTAGGGTAGTGTTGGGGGGTCGTGCAGGGTAGTGTTTGTGTGTAGGGAGCGGGCTGGGGGAAGGGGGAGGGTCGTCCAGGGGGTAGTGATTTAGGGTTTAGGGTAGTGTAGTGGTGTTTGAGTAGTGTAGGGTAGTGTAGTATTTGGGGGTTTGGGTACTGTTTTAGAGTTTGTTATGTGTAGGGTAGTGTATTTGTATTTAGTATTTAGTGTAGTGTTGAGGTAAATGTCTGTTTTTATTACTAGGCAAGTTTTAGTTCGCATACATTAACACTTGCAATGTAAAGGTATGCGAACTAAAAACTTGCGTAGTAAAGGTATTTGCTAAGTAACAACTTCGTAGTAAAAAGCTGCGAAGTATTGGTATGCGAAATAACGAGTCATATTCGCTTGGGACTGCTACACAAGATGCGTGGGACATTAGAAAAGACGAAGCACCGCACTTAGGCACTGACATTGATGACATTTTGAACTATCCAGATTTAAAACCCCATGCCAAAGCTGACTTGTGGTAAAAAGCTCTATAAAACTTGAAAAAATATTTTTAAAAGAGTCAAGAGGAAAAAATAGGTTCACTCTGTATGCTCCTGACGCTGAAAATGTCTCACTGTAGGTTTTCAAGCAGCAAATGGAGTTTGAACCCAGCAGAAGCCTCATACGTATGTAATGTGACTTCAGCACAAGTTGTAGATTGCAATTACAAGAGCATGTTGCATTGCCAATGGATTGAGTGATACAATCTATAAGGATAGCCAATAATTGTTTTGTAAAATGTGCGCACACAAGAGTCGAGATGATATGGTTTCAGTAGGAAATAATGAAGTTGCAGAGTACTGTGCTCTTGTGTCTGGTACATTGGGAACCAATGAAACATCAGTATGTGAAATGGAAGCTGACAATTGTCTGTGTCAGCTCAATCACTCGAGGAGTTGAGGGAACTGCAGAATGAGGTGCCAGAGGATGAAAGGAAAAGATGGGAAAAAGCAGAATGTTCAAAAGACAAAGACAGAGTCTTGTTATGAAGTGAGGGGAGGATTGTCTTGACCTGTTTCCATGTTGTTGCAGATGGCAATGTATCCTCATGAGCCTACACATGTGGGACGTGATGGTTGGTTGTCAGTATTCAATAGATATTGATTTAATCCATATTTCAGAAAAGTTTCAGAGACATTATGCCAGAGGTGCGTTACTTGCCATCAAATTATTATTGACTAAAAGACAAATGTGACCACGACTCATATAGGGACATCTGAAGGCCCCGCACAAGACTACAAATAGATTTTATGCAACAGTTTTATGTATACTTTAGTGGTTGATTGTCTTTTCAGCAGGTGGGTTGAGGCCTACCCAACCAGGAGTTGTAATGTTCTCACTGTAGCCAAGCTTTTATTGACGGAGTTAATTCCTAGATTTGGTTTGCTGACTTCTTTAGAATCAGATAGTGGGATTCATTTTAAGAATGAGGTCTTGAGAATCCTTTGCATGGAACTGAAGGTGGAGAAGAAATTTAATTGTGGATATCATCCAGAAGCATCAGGAATCCTAGAGAGGGCCAATGGCACCCTGATAGCAAAGCTAGCCGAAGTGTTTACTGTAGGAGAGTAGGATCTGCTTCACAGGGGTACCCCCACTTTTTGCTGATGCTTCACTGTTTTTCGACATTAGTCTGGCTGGGGCCCTGCTAATCAGAACCCCAGCCTAGCTGCTTCCTCTCTAAAATGGTTTCCATGTGCCTTAGGCACATCACTGATTGGGATCTGGAGTGCCCATATAAGTCCCTAGTATATGGTATACTATGTACCAAGGGCATAGGTACCTCAGAGGCCTGCCAGGGGCTGCAGCATGTATTATGCCACCCCTGGAAGGCCATCCAAACTGACACCACAGGTCTGCTACTGCAGCCTGGGTAAGGTGGTGCTTGCACCCCTTACTGGGATATAGGTTACCTATATCCCGAAATACATACACATATAAACCTATAAGTCACTCCTAAGGCAGGCCTTATCAATCCTAAAGGCAGAGTGCGTGGTTCCTATGTGAGAGGGTGCCCCTGCATGAGCAGGGCCCCTCTGCAGCGTTCGGAGACCATCTCTGATGCTGTTTGTAGTGCAGCCTGACCATATACTCTTAAGCGCATTATATCCTCGCAGTAAAATGCTAACTTTGGAATGGCTGCACCTAAACATGTCGTGTTTGGTGTCAAACATCTTGGAATACTACCCCCCCGCCAATACTGGCGGCGGGGGTAGCATTCCACCCTTCTAGAGGGAAAGACATGTTAACTCTGACGAGTCCGGTAACTTCTTTCCAGAGCCCTGGCATCACAAAATGGATGCTGCTGCCACAGACACGAGTCTGGCCTCCTGCTGCTGGACGAAACTCCGGCAGGGGAGGCCTGGACAATAGGTTTCCTGTCTCAGGGAGGTGTGACCACCTCCCCAGACAGGATAATGTGTATTGGGGCTGGGCGGGAGCACTCTCGGGTGCTTTGAAGTCCTGCACTGGGGGCACATTTGGTGTCCCTGTGCATACCCCAGTTCAAACCGGATCAGGGGCTTCAAGCCCCTGCTTTGGCGCGAACTGGACAAAGGGAAAGGGGTGTAGCCACCCCTCTGCCCTGACCCACCCATAGGTGGGGCCACAGAGTAGTCCAACCCCTATTTTTAGAATAAAGGTAGGAACCCAGTCCTTAGGACTTTAGATTATACCTGGACGAAACTCTGAAACTGAATCCTGGACCTTCGACGCTCTACGACAAGATTAGAGGACTGAAGAATCTCCCTTGGGGTCAAGGAGTGACTCCCCTGCTTGGCAGGCACCAAAGAAGCATCTGTCCGGTTCGCATTTCTGAAGCTCCCGTCGGACGCCGAAGTCATCGCATCACCAGAGGTAGATTCTCAGACTTCCCCGAGGCTACCCTGAGTCCCCAGCAAAGCTGAGGCCCGTGGCTATCGTGGGTGACTTGAGACCATGACCCCTGGACACCGAGCACATTTGCAAGTGCATCCTCTTCTGGGTCTCCCAAGAAGTCGTGCTTTGGGCTCCGAGTAGCCCTAGCCTCCAGCACCAACTGCACCGAAGATCACTGGCCCCCACTCCACGAGTGTCCTGTGAGCCAGATCCACGTGCGGCGTCACGAGGCTCCTTCACGGTCGCTAGCCCGTTGGCTAGTAGCCCTTAACGAAGGCCAATCTTTTTCTAACTTGGCATCCTGGTTGCTCCAGGCCTGCCCTCACTTACCCTCGCTGGGTGAGTTCCCCAGACCTTGCTGGTCTGCACCATCGACGATCTTCCTCTGCATCGAGACTTGCCGTTGCCAAGGCTTGTTGGGTCCAATCCGGTCGCCGACACCTCAGCACTCGACAGACATCGTGTACCAGCCCGAATCCTGCTCCTGGTCGCCGACAACGCCTCCTGGACCTCGTGGCTGAAGAGTCAAGACGAACGTCAATGCACCTGAAGCACTCGACATCGGTGGGCATCTGTCCATCGCCTTCCTGGTCACTGGCTAGTGACCCAGACTCTGTCCCCTCTGCATTCAGGTTCTTCAGAACTCCGATCCACTCTTGGATCCACCCGGACACTTTTCACTTGGTCGCCAGCAGCACTTTGCAGCAGATCGCCATTCAAATCGACGACGAAACCCGACCCCGAAAGGCACCTAAGCACCCGGCTTCCCTGGGTGAGGTAACACGAGTACTCCCGTGCTCCCGTGGGTAGAGACTCTTCAAAGTCCTAGATCTCAAAGGGTTTGGTCCAAGTCCTCTTTTAAGTGTCCCTTTTCTCTAATTTCCCGATCACGACTTTCTCCATAGAAGTCAACGGCGTATCGCGGTTGTGTATTTACACTGCACGCGTCTCCCGTGGGTCCCCTGTGTCACTACCTTGGGTGGTTCCTTGTGGTCCAAGCACTTCTAGAGGCTCTAGGCCTAGTGTCTAGTTCAGTCGTGGTTCTTATACCACTTTATTGGTATATGGTTTGGTACGCCCCTAGGGCCCAAACGTGTATTTGTGCTATTACTGTGTTTAAATAACTTCTAACTTATGTACTTCGAACTCTAGCCTCATAAAGAGACTAGAGGGGTGTGTTTAGCAATAAATACATATATTTTGAATATATACCTGGTGTGGTGCTCTTTCATTTGATCACTCAAGAGATTATAGACTGGTAAAACAAGCTGCTTTACATTCCTTCAAGACTTAGCCTGAAGGCTGCTCTCCATAGCTACCACTAGGATAGCTTTCAATAAGGTTGTCTTTAACCTATCTCCAATAAGGGGTTGTTTGGACTGGTGCAAGGTGCCCACTATAATTAGTGGACAGCATATACCAGGCCAACTTCTCACATATACATCCACGGCAATGAAGTGGCCAGATACTATTCCCTTACTGATGTTGAGTATGAGGCGCACACCCAACAGGCTTGTCTGCTCTGGTATTCTTTCAGCTGCACTTGTGAATATTACTGATGATCTGGTTCTGGATTAGTGCAAGAGTTTCACTGATCTGGTACACTCTATCAAAAGACAAAAAAGATCCAGTAGAAATGTATTCGACACAAATTAAGAATGAATTCATGTCTGTTAACAGTCTAAGATGAATTATCTATTAAGAACGAAAGCCATCACCCACTTACCGCGTGACATTCATCATTATAGAGCTTCTCCTCACGCCCGGAGGCATGCACTCTGCTAACGCAGAGGGGGTCTTAGGATGGTATGTAAGAGGGTGTGGCAGGAAGAGGATTGTGTAGGTGTAATGTGAATGTAAAGTAGGCTAATACCTAAGAATAGGTACAGAGGTGAATAGTTAAATAGTGCTATTAAAAATACCTCATAAGTGGACTCATAGGGGCTTATTTACAAGCCTCTTGGGCCACTTTTGCGTCATTTTTAACATGGGAAAAGTGACGTACGGGTGGCGCAAGGGGCTTGTAAATAAGCCCCATAGATTTTATTATTGTCCCCTACAACTTATGTTTAAAAAGTCAGGTGAATAATTCACCATGTGAGACTGACAAGTTTCAGTCCTCAATTGCCCTCCAAGAGGTGAGGGTATGTTTTCTTCCAAACCTAAAAAGCAAGATGAACTCTCTATAAATGTAAACCTACTTGGTTGAGATAAAAATGAGTAAAGGTACTTGACCAACGTTGATCACTTGCTGACGCTCATGTTGCCCAGACCTGCACTCACCTGATAATTGAAGGCCCGAGTGTTTTCTACTATAGTCAGTTATAAGTAGTATTTGTATGCTTGAGTGTGCCACTCTAAGTGGGACGGGAATGCCCACACATGGGTCCCATGCACATTGTGTCACTGGAACTAAGCTATACCTGGCTGATGAGCGCTAACTATGGCAAAACCAGTCCTGGGATGCTTAGTCCTGGTTGCTTGCTCCTGCCCTGACAGCTTGGGCTGGACTGTTCCCATTGGAGCAGGTTAAGGCTGATTTACTTATGGCTGGCTCCAAACGGAGGTGGCATGGTGTGCAAAATAACGATGGATTGGGATGCGGCCCGAGTGATTACCAGTGGCTGAGATTTATTTAAGCATACCATCCACCACATTTTGTATACTTTGGTGTGTCACGCTAAGTGGGACTAGTGTGCCCAGATGCTTGTTCTGTGCACACTGTGTCACTGGAGCCAAGCTTTACCGGGTTGATTAGCCCTAACTAGTGTGATACCAGTCCCAGGAGGCTTGTGTTCCGGTTCAGGGAGGAACTGGCCTGGCAGTTCAGGCTGGACTGTTCCTATTGGAGCAGGGTCAAGTCTGATTTGTACATGGATCGGTCCAAACTGAGGTTGCATGGTGTGCAAAATATCAATGGACTGGGATGCGGCCCAAATTAATTACCAGTGTCTGAGATTAATTCAAGCATTCCATCCATAACTTTTAATATTTTATCCCAAATAACTGGGAGGTTTCTGCTATTTAGCATTAGTCTTTCAAAGAGGGTTGGTTGGTGAGATGATTGAGGTGAGTGAAATGGGTCTTAAAAGAGTTAAAAGTGGGTTTGGTCAAGTGCGGATGGATATATATGGTTTGTTGATTCCTCCTCTTTCTGTGGGTTCTGAATGATGTGAAGATTAGAACGTTGTTTGCACTAGTGGATTATCTAGCTACTGATACTGTGGGCACATTAACCAAGAATAATGAAGAGATAATAGCTATTTGTGGCATAGTTACCCAAAACTGTATGTCTTTGAATAGCTCACTCACAAAGAAAGGTGGTGTGCGCTCTGTAATAAAGGTCCAGCAATGTTGCCCCTTTGTGGCAGAAAATAGCATGATAATTAATAAATATATTACTAACATAACTAATGTTTTGCATCAATCAAAATCTTTGGCAGATATTAATGCATGGGAAATTATTAGTTTATGGTTTAATACAATTGGAAGAGGAATTGCAAGGTTTGGGGAATATTTGGTGATGTGGGTGGTGGCTTATTAAAGAAGATACTAACTCTTACTTTTACAATTATTCTTAAACTAATTCATCAATTTCTTCTACTAAATCTATTAGAAGTTATTTGTTTGAGTGATAAACTGAAAAGTGGTTGTGGAAAAAGGTGACTACCAGACAAAAAAGAGAGAAGGCATTGAGCTTGATGATATTAACTCCAGTGTAAATGATGAACTAAAAGCCTTGGAGAAACTTCAAAAATCATTGGGGTGGATTTAGGAAATTCTTTTATTAATTAAAAATAATGTTTATTTGTGTCAGTTTATGTTAGCATAACTAAGCCGCAAAATACATTTACTATGCTTTTTCTCTGTTTACACTGACAGCAGAAGCAAAGTGGCTTTTAAAGTTGAATGGAAAGTTTCTTCTTCTGTGTATTTCCTTTTCCATAAAATAGTCAAAATGGGATTCATTTCATGGTGAAGCTTCTTGTGCTGCAACTAACATTGTACCTTCGAAGGAAGCCATCCCTAAGATGTTCTGTAATGTTGCAATGAACAAGGATGTTGCAGCCTGCAGCCACATCTGTGTTCCTATTTATTTTAAATGATTTCTTTTTTAGTAGTGAAATGTCATTTTCTCTTGTATGTAGGGTAAAACGGATTAATATTATTCTTATTATTATTCTTTGGAGTAGTCTGTTTCATGTCACACACATTTCTGCAATATTATATGCTTTATGTTATATTACTTTATTAGTTCAACCCTATGGTGCCATTTCACACCATGCTGAGAGCATGGTTTTCCACACCTATGAAGCTAACAAATGTGCCTTTTCTGGGATGTGTGCCAGATATGTTGCTCGCCTTAAAGAAGGCAGACTCAGTGTCAGTCTTCTATTTGACTCCACACTTGGATTTTTCTCTTGACATGAAATATTTTGATGCTGATTTAAACTGACTAACTACCCTTTTTGCTTTCTGTAATATTCTTAATTTTGAATAAACTATCATGGTTTTGACTCTAAATATTGTCCTCCGTAGGTTATCTTTATTTGCCTTCCGCCATCGCCCTTTGGAACTCACTCGGCCAGATACTATATCGGCCCTTTACAATTTAATGGCACAAAGCGCCTACACATTCACGGCTCAAAGTAAGGGGGACAGATAAAAATAATACAGATAACTAAACTGGTGACCTTACTCTTAAGAGAGACAATGGAGTATAACATTATTCAGATTTCTCAAATCATAAATTTAGTTTAGTAATAACATTCAGACAGAAAAAAAAATATTTCAGCTTCTATCGCTGACATTGTTCAAAAGTAAAAAATCTCTAGAAGACAGAGATAGAACCATAGATATATGGGTCATATAGTCACAGGTGCCCTAGCACTGCTTGGCTAGCAGTACATGCTCGAAAGGTAAGGAAACATCTGGCAACAGGTGAGTGCGGCTCTATAGGAAAGCAAAGGTGGGCTGTGGCTCTCGCTGTTCGGGGATTTGTGGCCAAATGTGGTTGGGGCTATGCCAGGCGGCAGCTGCAAACATTTGGTCACAATGCCTGGCATAGTATGTTTCTGCACAACACTTGAAGAGACACGTCATACACAAAAACAAGGACTGGCAATGCCAGTAGGTCTGGCTTATAATTGAAAGTTTAACCAGAGAGAGGGAAATCAAGGGCGTTATTTTCTTAGGTCCAGCATACATGCCCAACATAATATCTCTACAATTAAAGTATGCAGTTCCTAATATTAACAGCAGGTGGTTATAATCAATCAAAGGCTCCACACAATGGTATAGAGCGAGACTTAGGAGGAGAATCTCCTCCTGTTGGAAAAAGACCCTCACACACCCAGCCAGCTAGGTGTCTTGCTTCATCATCGGGTCTGCTCCTTATCGGGTTGGCGCTGCAATACCCGATCGGCGCCCGAGATGGGGCCTTCTTGGCGGAGATCTTTATTCCTTATGCCATAGGGTGTAGTGCGTGTGAGGGCCCTAAAAATAGTGTAGGTGCTAATGATAGGTGAATGAGTGTAGTTTAAAATAGGAAGTGGTGGTCCACTCAAAATAATTTTAATGAAACGTGGCCATCACCCTAATTAAAAATGAAAAAAGAAAATGCGTATCTTACTCTAAAGTTGTGAGATTATACGCTTATAACATAGGTAATTGAAAGTGCCTTCTCAGTGACTGGTGGTATAGGCACTCTTCAACTAATCATAAAAGTACTCTGTCACTCATCCTTGCTCTCATGCATTCATTCATTCACCCACTGACTCATTCTTGCATTCACTCATCTATAATAAAACACACAGAAACTTCTTAATCATATGCAAGATAAAATAGATTAATAAAAGTAGAAAATGGTAACAGTGATGCAGCCTGAACATGGTGGGCACATGCTTGCAATAAGAAAAGGTAAAAAAATCCATTTTGGATTGGTATTGTGCATAGAGTGTAATTGTTTTGAAGTTCCAACATGGCTGCTACATTTAAAAGTAACGACCCAGGATTCTGTGAATGGTAAAGCAATAACCCCTGCTGGGCCCCCTTTTGTTATTATGGTGCTGGAGGAGGAGATGTGCTCCTGCCTTACTGTGTCTTTCTATGGTCTGCTCCTGGAAGAGGGTACCATATTTTCTAATTGTCTGCTACGTCTTTAACCATCTCACCCTTACTCACCCCCTTTCATTTCTGCTTACATTCCAATTATGATGCCTTCCATTGCTTAATTTCTACAAGAAGAAGGCCTGGGGACCAAAGTTTTCCCAGAGCTTGCGAAGGCCAATGCTGAAGCTCAGGGTGTCAAACACCAAGGCTGCGTAGTCTTCATTCCTTCTCATGCCTCTTTACTCCACCACCAGACACTCCCTGACCCTGTATCTGACTCTTGCGTGTTCTTTTTACCCCTGCCTTCTGACTTTATCAATGTATTTCCATATTTTTCTTCCTCCTTTTTTCCCCTTTTGTGGTTTTCACTCTCTTGCTCTGGGTCAAACTCTGTTGAGGAAAACTAAGTGATGGTGCCCACAAATGAGTGCAAGTGGGCCCCATCTCAATGCACTGGCTCAAATTAAGCATGGATTCCTCTTGCTCCCGCCTCACACACCCGTATTTATAAGTTTTGTATATATTATTCCTCCTTTTCTTGCATCAGATTGGCTCTCCCCAACACACCAAGCATTGCCCCATCCTGTGATATTATTGTGCATCTTGCTGGTGTGTTATTGTCCAAGGTGATTGTGAAAGGTCATTTTGTGATTTTTGGACATCTTTTAGAGATTCTTGGTTATAATTGTTAAATATTTTTGTGAGAGGCCATTGTTGATGTGAACCTTTGCTGTTAGATGTCATTATGTTGTGCAGATCATGCACCAAAGCCTTACAGTGATACCTCGGAATAGTTCAACCCAGTTCTCATACAAACATAAGTCACAGGGACGGCAGAAAATGTTAGACAGGCCTGCCCCACTTGCTTGGACACAACAAAGCACCAGGCATTACAGATGGTACAGTGATGTCTCCAATAGCACAACACCTGCATCACACACCACCAACTCTCTAAGATTACAACAGAAAACAGTAGGCGGTACACACACGAATAGCACAGCACCAGAGCCATATAGGCGACAAAAGGATGTGATCTAACTGCACAACTCAACACAACACGCTGTAAAGAGAGAGATGTAGCCTCACTCACCCAGGCACACAATACACATATCATGACAAGAGGGGTATGCATTTCGTAGTAAGTGCAAGTTTTTTCTGCTTGGGTCAGTTAAGTTTCCACAGAGTCTGCAGGAAGCATTACTCTGTCGGAACAAACGCCCTTATACACACCAAGAGGAGTAGGGAGTGAAAAACGTGGTAACGTGGTCTGGTGGTGGCACGTGCTGTGTGTCCTAATACTGCCCTCACTCACACAGGTGTGTAACATGCTTCATCATAGGGCTGCTTACAATACACCCCGGCGCAGCCACGCACAGGGTGGAGCAATAGGGTAGGGGAAGACAAACACAACATAGAAAGAGAAAACAATGCTTTCAATCGTGACTGGGAACGACAGAAGTGAAAGTGCAGTGAGGTGTGAGTTTAAAACTAGCTCGGAGGTATCCCTAAACCTTTATTTTATTCCTAGATCCTCCGGCCAGGATTAAAAACGTGAAGGATGGTGGTGCTAGGGAGATATAATGTGCTCCTTACACCCCTCCTTACTGCCAGGTAGTCAACATGTTTCGGCCGTCTGTATGTGCCCAATACTCGGGGTCACCCCGGCTTTCTTCAGGACTCTTCCGGTCCCAGTATATTCTGTACTGCTGCGTCCTCTGTTCGAGGTTCGTAGGTATTAGAAACCCTAATCCTTACATTGAGGCACTTCCTCTATAAAAATGTGGATATTACTGTAAGGAATAAGAGGACAGGAGACATATGAGAAGAGGATTACATGGAATATTTCCCTCATTACTCTCTCTCTAGTGAGTATACATCCATGCGCGTACACTCACTGGCATGCTCTATACCAATCCCATCACCACCATTGTCCCAGGTGTGTCACCCTGCGAACAAGAGATCCAATCTTCATGGTCATACAGATCATTCTTAAATTAACCAGTCAGAGGTAGTACCCAAATCGGTAGGTGTAGTTTCCAGCGCCACTAGCGTACTATAAAATCATATAACCAATCACATACTCTCCAAAGGGGGCTCGGACAATGTGTACTTACCGAGTTTACCCCTAAATCATATAAAAACTGGCAGTCGGCAAGGAGAGACTCCCTGTTGTCACACTCTGGGGAGGCAAAAAATGTGTGGGGAGGAAAGACATTGTAATCATTATTCATCTCAGAGTCACAGTTATAAGGTGCAGGTGTTCAAGGACTACATCTTAAACCCCTCTATAATGAGGTCCGATGTGACCTGCTAGTTCCCTCAGACCAGTCTCGGCTGACAAAGGGGGAGCAATTGTTGTTTTGGATAAAACAACCTACAACGATGAATGTCAACGCCTCCTATCGGATAGGAGGAATTACCAAGTGCTAGGAAGGGACCCCACAGCGGAGCTAGCCAAGGACATCGCCAGGCTGGTGGAGGAGGGACTGGCTAATGATTGGATCTCAAGACACGAGGCATATTATCTTAAGACTTAATGTGGCTTAACACTGCCTTGTACATAAGGCACCCTTTCACGCTATGGTTAACGTGTACAAGGGTTGCGTACATAGGAGGCAGCACCAAAATTAAGACCAGGTAAGGCCTGGTCTTAAGTTGGGGAAACGGGGAGAAATGTATTATTTCTCCTCGTTTTTGCTTTTTCCATGGGTGCTGCCTTGAGCAGCACACATGGGAAAAGCAAAATGCCATGGATTGTTTATGTACAGGAAGGTGTCCCTTCCTGTACACAAACAATCTTTTTTTTTTTAATGCCATTTTGTCACTTTCATGTGTGCTGCATGAAGCAGCACACATGAAAGTGACAGAATGGTTTTTAGGATTGTTTATGTGCAGGAAGGGGCACCTTCCTACACATAAACAATCCTCCCCTCCACGCAGACACCCTTGCACAATGGTACAAGGGTGTCTGCGTTGGTGCTAAGTTGCTAAACTTAGCGCCATCGCAGGGGGAAACGCAAGGCTGCACCACATTCTTGTAAATATGGTGCAGCCTTGCGTTTCCGAAGTGGCGGAGCGTGTTGTTAAGCCCAGGATGCTAACGACATGCTCCGCCACTGCATTGTACATATCCCCCAGTGTCTTGCCTGAGATTTGTACTCAAGATACACCCTCCCATACAGATTTCTAAGCACAGATACCTACCTACGGGTAAACCCCGCAAAATGTGTTATTTCATTGAAATTCCACGTTACGCTTGGAAATATCACGCAGTATTCCACTTGCCGATTGTTTGCACCTGGTTTTAGTTAGAGAAAGAACTTCATACAAAGTCGGGTAATGCTATTTTAGGAGGATCTGACTTTGCGTTGATCTTAGGATATTTTGCAGGCCCCACCCTGTTTCTCCATATTTGCATACATTACCAGGGGTTTGGTGCTATGTGATACAAAGTCGTTTGGTCTGCTTGCTTCAATGTTTTGCATTTAAATATTTTATGTGTAATAGTTGATCGCTGCCACTGTTTGCACTAGTTTGCATTGCACAAACACGTAGTAAATCTGGACCATGGTGCACAGTAACAACCTTGAGACCCGAGAGTTTCCAGACTCAGTGAGGGCACACACCCTTTACAACGAGCGTATCATTGGCCACAGAGCGCCATGTTATTTATATTGTTGCGCCACACCTTCTAAGAGCTATAGTTGTCTTTGGGTTCCTTTTTCAGCCCCAGAAGATATGACTTTAGGTGCTCCTCTTTGTAAATATACTCAATCAATCAGGGAATTGTAAGCGCGCCACTCACCCGTGAGGGTCTCAAGGCGCTGAGGGGGGGGGGGGTGGGGTCTACAGATCTGTCTAGCTGAAGAGCCAGGTCTTGAGGGTCTTCCTGAAGGTGTTCAGGGAGGGGGCTCATCTGATGTCTGCCGGTAGCTCGTTCCAGGTCTTGGCTGCAATGTGAGAGAAGGATCTCCCACCTGCTCTGGCTCTGTGGATGCGCGGGGTTTCGGCTAACCCTGGGCGTAGTACTACGCTACGCTCGCGGAGTGTGCGTAGTTTGCGCTACTACGCACTACGCGAATTGCACGTAGCACAGTGCAAAAATGCGTAGCGGGAATTTTTAGCTTGCTCGCGGTCCTCAACGTCAAGTTGGCGACCGCGAGCGAGCAAAATCAACATCCCGGCGAGACTTTTTCCTCGTTCGCGATCAGCAACATCAAGTTGCCGATCGCGAGCGTGGAAAATAAACCTCCCGACGAGATTCTCAACGCGGGGAGGTCAGGTTTCTCATTGCGAGTGGTCGCGTATGCTTGCGATGAGAAACTACCAGTCCGCGTTGAGAAAGCTGCCGCTCAAGTACAAATCTACTCGAGCGGCAGAAAACGACCGCTTGCACTGTGCAAGATGCCGTTTGCAATGATTGCACAGTGCGGACAAGCATCCGGCACTGTGCAATCAGTGCGAACAGCATTTCCCTACCACACTACGCAATTCACGTAGCTACGCGTAGCGTGCGAAGTGCACTTCGCGTAGCTACGCAAAGCGCTACTACGCAAACTACGCCCAAGGTTAGTTTCGGCCAGTGCGACGTTGGAAGATCGGAGGTTTCTTTTGGGTACGTGGAAGTTGATTCTGTCGTTGAGGTATTTGGGTCCGTTGTTGTGTAGGCATTTGTAGGCATGAGTGAGGATTTTGAAGGTGACTCTTTTCTCCACGGGGAGCCAGTGGAGTCTTCGTAGGTGCTGGGTGATGTGTTCCTGCCGGGGGATGCCGAGGACGAGTCTGGCGGTGGTGTTCTGTATTGTCTGGAGTTTGCGGAGTAGGGACTTGTTGATGCCGGCTTAGAGTGCGTTTCCGTAGTCCAGTCTGCTGGTGATGAGTGCGTGGGTGACTGTCTTCCTTGACTCAGGGGATCCACTTGAAGGCCTTGCGGAGGATGCAGAGGGTGTTGAAGCAGCTGGAAGTGACGGCGTTGACTTGGCAGTTCATGGTGAGTGATGAGTCGAGTACGATGCCGAGGTTCTTGGCGTGGTCTGAGGGGGTAGGTGGGCTTCCGAGGGCAGTCCGCCACCATGTGCTGTCCCATGCTGAAGGGGTGGTACCGAGGACGAGGACGTCTGTCTTCTCTGCGTTGAGCTTCAGGCAGCTGTTGGTCATCCAGACTGCGACGTCTTGCATTCCTTTCTGGAAGTTGAGTTTGGCGGTGATGGGGTCTTTGGTGAGGGAGAGGATAAGTTGGGTGTCGTCAGCGTAGGATACGATGTTGAGGCCGTGTTGTCGGACGATGGCTGCGAGGGGGGCCATGTAGATGTTGAAGAGGGTCGCGCTCAGTGATGACCCCTGTGGGACTCCGCAGGTGATTTTCGTGGGGTCGGAGAGGAAGCGTGGCAGTCTGATCCTTTGGCTTCTTCCGGTGAGGAATGATCGGATCCAGTCCAGGGCTGTTCCTTGTATGCCTGCGTCGTGTAGTCTGGTGGCTAGTGTGCGGTGGGAGACGGTGTCGAAGGCCGCTGATAGGTTGAGTAGGATGAGGGCTGTGGAGTGGCCTTGGTCCAGGAGGGTGCGGATGTCATCTGTGGCGGCGAGTAGGGCGGTCTCTGTGCTGTGGTTGCTTCAGAATCCGGATTGGGATGGGTCAAGGATGGCGTTCTCTTCAATGAATCGTCAGTTTCCTGTTGACTGTTTTCTCTGCGACTTTGGCTGCGAAGGGGAGGAGCGAGATGGGCCGATAGTTCTTGAGGTCGGTGGGGTCAGCTGTGGGCTTCTTTGGCAGGCGTCCGTCTTCTGCGCGCTTCCAGTCGTCTGGGAAGGTGCCTGTTTTGAAGGTGGTGTTGATGGTGCGTTGTACTTCGGCTGCACTGGCGGCCGTGGCTCTGTGGTAGATGTGAGGGGGGCAGGGGCCGGTGGGGGCCCCTGAGTGGATGCCTTTCATGGTCGAGGCGGTGTCTTCGGCCGTGATCGGTGTCCAGTTGGAGATGGTGATACCAAAGGGGATGATGGACGGAGCGCTTGAGCTAATCAAACACTCACCCCCAGTCAACTGATCTGGGTTTAATCCATCATCATTCTTTAGCTCACTCCACCACCCCAGTTCAGACATGGCCATATGCAAATCAGTCTGACCCTGTGCCTCATGGGAACAGTCCAGCCCGAACTGCCAAGCCATGTCTTCCCTGGACCGGAAACAAGCATCCTGGGACCGGTTTCTGGCTATTCAGCCGTCATCAGCCAGGCTAGCTTGAATCCAGTGGCAAAGTGAACAAGGGACCCACGTCTGGGCATACCCTGCCAACTTAGGGCGAACAAAGCGATACCAAAGGGGATGATGGACGGAGCGCTTGAGCTAATCAAACACTCACCCCCAGTCAACTGATCTGGGTTTAATCCATCATCATTCTTTAGCTCACTCCACCACCCCAGTTCAGACATGGCCATATGCAAATCAGTCTGACCCTGTGCCTCATGGGAACAGTCCAGCCCGAACTGCCAAGCCATGTCTTCCCTGGACCGGAAACAAGCATCCTGGGACCGGTTTCTGGCTATTCAGCCGTCATCAGCCAGGCTAGCTTGAATCCAGTGGCAAAGTGAGCAAGGGACCCACGTCTGGGCATACCCTGCCAACTTAGGGCGAACAAAGCGATACCAAAGGGGATGATGGACGGAGCGCTTGAGCTAATCAAACACTCACCCCCAGTCAACTGATCTGGGTTTAATCCATCATCATTCTTTAGCTCACTCCACCACCCCAGTTCAGACATGGCCATATGCAAATCAGTCTGACCCTGTGCCTCATGGGAACAGTCCAGCCCGAACTGCCAAGCCATGTCTTCCCTGGACCGGAAACAAGCATCCTGGGACCGGTTTCTGGCTATTCAGCCGTCATCAGCCAGGCTAGCTTGAATCCAGTGGCAAAGTGAGCAAGGGACCCACGTCTGGGCATACCCTGCCAACTTAGGGCGAACAAAGCAATACCAAAGGGGATGATGGACGGAGTGCTTGAGCTAATCAAACACTCACCCCCAGTCAACTTATCTGGGTTTAATCCATCATTATTCTTTAGCTCACTCCACCACCCCAGTTCAGACATGGCCATATGCAAATCAGTCTGACCCTGTGCCTCATGGGAACAGTCCAGCCCGAACTGCCAAGCCATGTCTTCCCTGGACCGGAAACAAGCATCCTTGGACCGGTTTCTGGCTATTCAGCCGTCATCAGCCAGGCTAGCTTGAATCCAGTGGCAAAGTGAGCAAGGGACCCACGTCTGGGCATACCCTGCCAACTTAGGGCGAACAAAGCGATACCAAAGGGGATGATGGACGGAGCGCTTGAGCTAATCAAACACTCACCCCCAGTCAACTGATCTGGGTTTAATCCATCATCATTCTTCAGCTCACTCCACCACCCCAGTTCAGACATGGCCATATGCAAATCAGTCTGACCCTGTGCCTCATGGGAACAGTCCAGCCCGAACTGCCAAGCCATGTCTTCCCTGGACCGGAAACAAGCATCCTGGGACCGGTTTCTGGCTATTCAGCCGTCATCAGCCAGGCTAGCTTGAATCCAGTGGCAAAGTGAGCAAGGGACCCACGTCTGGGCATACCCTGCCAACTTAGGGCGAACAAAGCGATACCAAAGGGGATGATGGACGGAGCGCTTGAGCTAATCAAACACTCACCCCCAGTCAACTGATCTGGGTTTAATCCATCATCATTCTTCAGCTCACTCCACCACCCCAGTTCAGACATGGCCATATGCAAATCAGTCTGACCCTGTGCCTCATGGGAACAGTCCAGCCCGAACTGCCAAGCCATGTCTTCCCTGGACCGGAAACAAGCATCCTGGGACCGGTTTCTGGCTATTCAGCCGTCATCAGCCAGGCTAGCTTGAATCCAGTGGCAAAGTGAGCAAGGGACCCACGTCTGGGCATACCCTGCCAACTTAGGGCGAACAAAGCGATACCAAAGGAGATGATGGACGGAGCGCTTGAGCTAATCAAACACTCACCCCCAGTCAACTGATCTGGGTTTGATCCATCATCATTCTTTAGCTCACTCCACCACCCTAGTTCAGACATGGCCATATGCAAATCAGTCTGACCCTGTGCCTCATGGGAACAGTCCAGCCCGAACTGCCAAGCCATGTCTTCCCTGGACCGGAAACAAGCATCCTGGGACCGGTTTCTGGCTATTCAGCCGTCATCAGCCAGGCTAGCTTGAATCCAGTGGCAAAGTGAGCAAGGGACCCACGTCTGGGCATACCCTGCCAACTTAGGGCGAACAAAGCGATACCAAAGGGGATGATGGACGGAGCGCTTGAGCTAATCAAACACTCACCCCCAGTCAACTGATCTGGGTTTAATCCATCATCATTCTTTAGCTCACTCCACCACCCCAGTTCAGACATGGCCATATGCAAATCAGTCTGACCCTGTGCCTCATGGGAACAGTCCAGCCCGAACTGCCAAGCCATGTCTTCCCTGGACCGGAAACAAGCATCCTGGGACCGGTTTCTGGCTATTCAGCCGTCATCAGCCAGGCTAGCTTGAATCCAGTGGCAAAGTGAGCAAGGGACCCACGTCTGGGCATACCCTGCCAACTATGCCTGGCTGATGAGGGTTTTGAACCAGAAACCGGTCCCAGGATGCTTGTTTCCGGTCCAGGGAAGACATGGCTTGGCAGTTCGGGCTGGACTGTTCCCATGAGGCACAGGGTCAGACTGATTTGCATATGGCCATGTCTGAACTGGGGTGGTGGAGTGAGCTAAAGAATGATGATGGATTAAACCCAGATCAGTTGACTGGGGGTGAGTGTTTGATTTGCTCTAACGCTCCGTCCATCATCCCCTTTGGTATCAGTTGGAGATGGTGGGCTGGCTGGTGTCTCTGTGGGGCAGGGGGCCGTCTGTGGCGCCTGGTGGATGGTCGACGAAGTTGTCGTAGAGGTTTTTGATCTTGAGGTGGAAGTAGGTTCCAAGCTTGTCGCAGAGGTCTTGGGATGGGGTGATGTCTGTGGCTTCGCTGCGTGGGTTGGTGAATTCTTGAATGACGCTGAAAAGTTCCTTGGAGTTGGTGGAGTTGGCGAGGATTTTGTTGTGGATGAAGTTCCTCTTGGTGTCTCTGATTTGGTTGTGGTAGTCCGTCATGGCGTCCTTGTAGGTGGTGTGGTTTTCGGTTGTCTTGGTGTTTCTCCAGTTCTTCTCCAAGCGTCTGCAGGTGCGTCTGGCTTCTTGGAGAGCGGTGGTGAACCAGGCGGCTTTCCTGGGGCGTTGTATGTCGGGGTTGCGTAGCGGGGCGAGCTCTTATGCGCAGTTGGAGATCCAGGTGTGGAGTTCTCTGGCTGCGTTATTTGCGTCGGATGCCCAGGTGTGGTTGTCTCGGGTGAGGGTGGAGTTAAGTTGCTCGTCGGTAACCTTGCTCCAGTTCCTTCGTGGTGGGCGTGGGGCTGGTTTGGGTGCCTTGGGTTTATCGACGGCGAAGTGTACGCAGTGGTGGTCGGTCCATGGCGGCTGTGTTGTGTGGCTGAATTGGACACTGTTTCCTGCCGCGAAGATGGGGTCGAGGGTGTGTCCTGCTCTGTGGGTCGGTGTGTTGACGAGTTGTTTAAGTCCGATGCTGGCGAGGTTGTCACAAAGGATGGTGGAGTTGGGGTCGCTGGGGTTGTCGAGGTGGAAGTTCAGGTCTCCAAGGAGTATGTAGTTCGTTGAGGCGATGGCGTGGGGTGCGATGAAGTCGGTGATGGTGGTGGCGAAGGGTGTCCGGGGGCCGGGGAGCCTGTAGACGAGGGTTCCTCGGAGTGTGGCTTTGGGGGTGGCCTGGATCTGGAAGTGCAGGTGTTCGGCGGAGGGGAAGGTTTCGCTGGAGGTGGTGAGGCGGGGGTGCTCCTGTGGGCGATGGCGAGGCCCCCTCCAGGGTGGTTGGGGCGGTCTTTCCTCTGGATCTTGTATCCGTCCGGGATGGCGGTGTTGATGTTGGGGGGGGGGGGAGAGGATGCGTTGGTCCAGGTCTCTGTGAAGAAGGCGATGTCGGGCGAGAGGGAGTCGAGTAGGTTCCAGATTTCCATGGCGTGTTTGTGAACGGAGCGTACGTTGAGGAGGATGCATTTTAGGGTGTCGCCGGTGTTGGTGTCGGCGGTGTTGGAGGCAGGGGTGGTGGTGAAGGTCTTGCGGCAGTGGAGGCAGGAGAACTGGCCGTGGATCGTGTTCGGCGAGGCCTGTTGGCATTCCCCGAGTCTTCCGGGGTTGAGTGCGAGGAGGGTGTTGGTGTCGTAGCGGTGGATGGTCAGAGATCCAGGGTTCCTGGTGCTGGCCGCGGTCGGGTCGCGGATGGGAGCAGACGGGCTTGCCTTTGGCGCGCCAGCGACCGGCATTAATAGGGGAAGTGGGAGGGAGGCAAATCTGGGAGGCGGGAGCGGGAAACGGCGGAGGGGAGGGGCCGCGGGGGGAGCAGCAGCAGGTGGGGGAGCGGGAAGCGGGAAAAAACGGGTGGAACGGCACAATAACAAGCAGGGCACAATAAATAAAAAACAGGCACAACAAGGCAAAAACAAGGCACAATAATGGGAAAAAGAGAAGCACAACAGGAGAGGCAACGGGGCAACAGAGGGCGCAACCTTGGCAGGACCCAAGGCTCGAACCCCTACCTGCACTGAGTCCTGCCTGGGCAGAGGCACAGCACGGAAGCCGGAGCTACAGGGGAGAGAGCAGGTCCCTGGCTGAGGTCAGAGGTCCTGCTCGCGCTCACCACGCAGCGGCCGGCATTAATAGGGGAGGTGGGAGGGAGGCACAGCTGGGAGGCGGGAGCGGGAAATGGCAGAGGGGAGGGGCCGCGGGGGCAGCAGCGGCAGGTGGGGGAGCGGTAAAATACGGGCGGAACGGCACAATAACAAGCAGGGCACAATAAATAAAAAACAGGCACAACAAGGCAAAAACAAGGCACAATAATGGGAAAAAGAGAAGCACAACAGGAGAGGCAACGGGGCAACAGAGGGCGCAACCTAGGCAGGAGCCGAGGCTCGAACCTCTACCTGCACTGAGTCCTGCCTGGGCATAGGCACAGCACGGCAGCCGGAGCTACGGGGGGAGAGAGCAGGTCCCTGGCCGAGGTCAGAGGTCCTGCTCTAAGTTTGTATATGGAAATATATACATCTGTTTTATACCTTGAATTTATTGCTTGTCCAGTTGGCATCTAGTAGTGCCACAGTCTCTGGTACCGCAGTGGTGAACAGTACTCACACAGATACTATCCAATGAACAGTGAGGGACACATATATTAAGGAGTTGCGAGAGAGCAGAAATGCAAATATAGGGGCAGATTTACTCATTTTTCACGCAGCGCAGGGCCGCATGCAAGGTTGCTGAGCTGTGTGAACGCGAAACAGCAGAAATGCAGCACACCAACTAAGGCATGGCGCATTTCTGGTCTCCTAACACTGACGCACTTGTGGCTGCCAAGCGCCAACACAGGCACCCGTGCAGCATGGTGCAAGGATGCCTGCATTATAGGCAGGATTGGTTTTGTGCAGGAAGGGACACTCTTTGGGAAAAATCCCATGCAAAACACGCCAATCTGATTGGGTGGCTTTGGAAATCACAGATAACATTATGAGTTGTGGCTGCACAAAAAAACGTGTCACATCCACCACGCAAAATGTTAGTAAATCTGCCCCAGGGAGCATTTCTGCCCCCTCCCTCTCACACCACAATACTTTACTAACCAAGGCAACCGTCCCAGGCATCAATAACTGAATAGACCCCCCGCTCACTTTGTCCTTCTAGGATGGTGGTTCTCTGACTGTGTCAGCCACCTGAGTCCCTGTCCCCTCTCTGGACACATAAGTTCTATGTCTTTGCTTTTGTTTTTATGCATCCTCATGTACAGCGATGTTTTGTAATTCCTTTTTCTTTTCCTTTGTGTATGTAAAGCGCTCTGATACCCATGGGTCTAGCTAGCGCTATATAAAACTTTATAAATAAAATAAAAATCTGCCCCAGGGAGCATTTCTGCCCTTTCACACCACGTTAGTAAACCTGCCCCAGGGAGCATTTCTGTCCTCTCCCTCTCACACCACGTTAGCAGATCTGCCCCAGGGAGCATTTCTGCCCTCTCACACGTTAGTAAACCTGCCCCAGGGAGCATTTCTGTCCTCTCCCTCTCACACCACGTTAGCAGATCTGCCCCAGGGAGCATTTCTGTCCTCTCCCTCTCACACCACGTTAGCAGATCTGCCCCAGGGAGCATTTCTGCCCTCTCACACGTTAGTAAACCTGCCCCAGGGAGCATTTCTGCCCTCTCCCTCTCACACCACGTTAGCAGATCTGCCCCAGGGAGCATTTCTGCCCTCTCCCTCTCACACCACGTTAGTAGATCTGCCCCAGGGAGCATTTCTGCCCTCTCACACCACGTTAGCAGATCTGCCCCAGGGAGCATTTTTGCCCTCTCCCTCTCACTCCACGTTAGTAAACCTGCCCCAGGGAGCATTTCTGCCCTCTCCCTCTCACACCACGTTAGCAGATCTGCCCCAGGGAGCATTTCTGCCCTCTCGGGACCTCACATATAAGAAACGGGAGAGCGTCACAGATTATTTACAGTAATATTAGCGAGCTGCTGCTGTGTTAAATATTGAAAACACACTTCACTATCCTAGAATCTTAGATGTAACAACTTTAGAATTTGGACGAGTGCGCCTGTGCACTCTTAATGGCCTTGCTAAAGACGGAATGAAAGAGCTGAAATTGGATCATAAATTCAAACCTGTTCCGAAAGGGGCCCCCAAAATACGTTCGGCCCTGGGCCCCCAAAATACTTAAGATATCCCTGCCCTCTCCCTCTCACACTAGTTAGCAGTTCTGCCCCAGGGAGCATTTCTGCCCTCTCCCTCTCACACTAGTTAGTAAACCTGCCCCAGGGAGCTTTTCTGCCCTCTCCCTCTCACTCCACGTTAGTAAACCTGCCCCAGGGAGCTTTTCTGCCCTCTCCCTCTCACACTAGTTAGTAAACCTGCCCCAGGGAGCTTTTCTGCCCTCTCCCTCTCACACTAGTTAGTAAACCTGCCCCAGGGAGCTTTTCTGCCCTCTCCCTCTCACTCCACGTTAGCAGTTCTGCCCCAGGGAGCATTTCTGACCTCTCCCTCTCACACCACGTTAGCAGATCTGCCCCAGGGAGCATTTCTGCCCTCTCCCTCTCACTCCACGTTAGTAAACCTGCCCCAGGGAGCTTTTCTGCCCTCTCCCTCTCACACTAGTTAGTAAACCTGCCCCAGGGAGCTTTTCTGCCCTCTCCCTCTCACACTAGTTAGTAAACCTGCCCCAGGGAGCTTTTCTGCCCTCTCCCTCTCACACTAGTTAGTAAACCTGCCCCAGGGAGCTTTTCTGCCCTCTCACACCACGTTAGCAGATCTGCCCCAGGGAGCATTTCTGCCCTCTCTCTCTCACTCCACGTTAGTAAACCTGCCCCAGGGAGCTTTTCTGCCCTCTCCCTCTCACACTAGTTAGTAAACCTGCCCCAGGGAGCTTTTCTGCCCTCTCCCTCTCACTCCACGTTAGTAAACCTGCCCCAGGGAGCTTTTCTGCCCTCTCCCTCTCACACTAGTTAGTAAACCTGCCCCAGGGAGCTTTTCTGCCCTCTCCCTCTCACACTAGTTAGTAAACCTGCCCCAGGGAGCTTTTCTGCCCTCTCCCTCTCACACCACGTTAGCAGATCTGCCCCAGGGAGCATTTCTGCCCTCTCTCTCTCACTCCACGTTAGTAAACCTGCCCCAGGGAGCTTTTCTGCCCTCTCCCTCTCACACTAGTTAGTAAACCTGCCCCAGGGAGCTTTTCTGCCCTCTCCCTCTCACTCCACGTTAGTAAACCTGCCCCAGGGAGCTTTTCTGCCCTCTCCCTCTCACACTAGTTAGTAAACCTGCCCCAGGGAGCTTTTCTGCCCTCTCCCTCTCACACTAGTTAGTAAACCTGCCCCAGGGAGCTTTTCTGCCCTCTCCCTCTCACTCCACGTTAGCAGTTCTGCCCCAGGGAGCATTTCTGACCTCTCCCTCTCACACCACGTTAGCAGATCTGCCCCAGGGAGCATTTCTGCCCTCTCCCTCTCACTCCACGTTAGTAAACCTGCCCCAGGGAGCTTTTCTGCCCTCTCCCTCTCACACTAGTTAGTAAACCTGCCCCAGGGAGCTTTTCTGCCCTCTCCCTCTCACACTAGTTAGTAAACCTGCCCCAGGGAGCTTTTCTGCCCTCTCCCTCTCACACTAGTTAGTAAACCTGCCCCAGGGAGCTTTTCTGCCCTCTCCCTCTCACACCACGTTAGCAGATCTGCCCCAGGGAGCATTTCTGCCCTCTCTCTCTCACTCCACGTTAGTAAACCTGCCCCAGGGAGCTTTTCTGCCCTCTCCCTCTCACACTAGTTAGTAAACCTGCCCCAGGGAGCTTTTCTGCCCTCTCCCTCTCACTCCACGTTAGTAAACCTGCCCCAGGGAGCTTTTGTGCCCTCTCCCTCTCACACTAGTTAGTAAACCTGCCCCAGGGAGCTTTTCTGCCCTCTCCCTCTCACACTAGTTAGTAAACCTGCCCCAGGGAGCTTTTCTGCCCTCTCCCTCTCACACCACGTTAGCAGATCTGCCCCAGGGAGCATTTCTGCCCTCTCTCTCTCACTCCACGTTAGTAAACCTGCCCCAGGGAGCTTTTCTGCCCTCTCCCTCTCACACTAGTTAGTAAACCTGCCCCAGGGAGCTTTTCTGCCCTCTCCCTCTCACTCCACGTTAGTAAACCTGCCCCAGGGAGCATTTCTGCCCTCTCCCTCTCACACTAGTTAGCAGATCTCTCCCTCTCACACCACGTTAGTAAACCTGCCCCAGGGAGCATTTCTGCCCTCTCCCTCTCACACCACGTTAGCAGATCTGCCCCAGGGAGCATTTCTGCCCTCTCCCTCTCACACTAGTTAGTAAACCTGCCCCAGGGAGCTTTTCTGCCCTCTCCCTCTCACACCACGTTAGCAGATCTGCCCCAGGGAGCATTTCTGCCCTCTCCCTCTCACACTAGTTAGTAAACCTGCCCCAGGGAGCTTTTCTGCCCTCTCCCTCTCACACTAGTTAGTAAACCTGCCCCAGGGAGCTTTTCTGCCCTCTCCCTCTCACACCACGTTAGCAGATCTGCCCCAGGGAGCATTTCTGCCCTCTCCCTCTCACACTAGTTAGTAAACCTGCCCCAGGGAGCTTTTCTGCCCTCTCCCTCTCACACTAGTTAGTAAACCTGCCCCAGGGAGCATTTCTGCCCTCTCCCTCTCACACCACGTTAGCAGATCTGCCCCAGGGAGCATTTCTGCCCTCTCCCTCTCACACTAGTTAGTAAACCTGCCCCAGGGAGCTTTTCTGCCCTCTCCCTCTCACACTAGTTAGTAAACCTGCCCCAGGGAGCATTTCTGCCCTCTCCCTCTCACACTAGTTAGTAAACCTGCCCCAGGGAGCATTTCTGCCCTCTCCCTCTCACACTAGTTAGTAAACCTGCCCCAGGGAGCTTTTCTGCCCTCTCCCTCTCACACAAAGCAGCGAACCTTGTTCCCTTGCTGCGCCGCGTGGCGTGATGTAATAGTAAATGTGCCCCCGAGTGCCAGGGACCCCTGGACAAGGCCAAGGACTCACAACAATAAATACAGCTGCAGGAGAAGCTCCATATCCTGCACTGTCACTGTGTCCTGCAGGGGGCGTCGTTTGCACATGGAGACACAAGCATGGGATGCACAACCCCATGACGCGCATCTCACACCCACAATACACCATATGCACACACTCTGGGGGAAGCAAAGGAACACATTTATAGGGCAGATGTTTTACGGGGGTCAGCAGACTCTCTTTCAGGGGGCGGGGCTTGCATAAGTACCCTAGTGTCTTCACCAGAGGTGGGACTGGCCTCTAGTGACCCAGTTCAATAGTTATCAAATACTATATTGTGGCACACGACGCGAACTCAATTTGCTCTAGGGCTAGGCACTAGGAAAAAAATAGTATTATTAACCAAGACAACGGTGCTCGATTGATCTACCTTGGAAGGATGGCAGGCTAAATCAGCCATGTCTGGATTTTGACACGTGATATGTGGGTTTTGGGCACGCGCCCAGTACTTCATCTCGGCATATGGCTCACTATTAGCTCTTTAAAAGAACGTAGGCAAGGGCCAAGCACATGGTCGGCCTCTCAGAGTACGAGGGTTCCAGGGGCCTCGCTGTAGGTGGTAGCAGATGCACCGTGTGGCCCTCTCTGCAATGCTTCCTCTCTGTAAGATGAGGCACTCAAATGCGGTCATTGGTTGCAGACAGAAAGTCCAGTCCCGGGTGGCATTCCCTGGCAGCCTCCAGAGCTGCTACTGATAATGAGGCGTGGGTCTCCCTAATCCTATAGCCTACCACGGAGTGTGCTCCAGCGTTTACAGTATGGGTGGCGGGGGGGGGAGAGGGGGGAGAGGGGGAAGGGGGGGAGGGGCAGTATCCATGTGATCCCAGCCAGTGTGATCCTCTGCTCTTCCCTTGGACGTCCACATGGCGTCCTTAGCTCTCAACGGGCTCTGGCATGTGTGACACCTTCAGCCAGTCCGGGCTTTTCCAGCAACTATATGCATTCTGGGACTTGTCGTTTTTTTTTCTTTACAGCAGGTAATTGACTCAAGAAACGAAAGGAGTGGCTGACAGTGACTCCAAGCTCTGCCCATAAACCCTGAAAGCCCCAGTCCGAGGAACTCCCAGGTCCAGTTCCAGGCCCTACCTAGCGCTGCCAGGCTGCTCCATGATGGCGCTTTGTTCCCCTGACTTGTGCCCACCGCCGCCCTGGCAGGCGCAGCGCCCGTCCTGCACAGGCCTCGGAAGGGCAGCGTGCGCCAAGAAGAAGGGGCCGCCACCCGAGGCGCCAGCCAGGCAGCAGCTCTTCAGAGGATCATCCAGGAAGGAAGGCGGTGCTCGTGCGGCGAGGGTCGTGCAGGGAGGCGCTTCCTCTGCCGCACAATGGCCGGTGATGCGACAGGAAGGACCGGGGAGGGGCGACCTCTGCCCTTTGACAGTATTTTTGAAGCTGAGGATGTTGACGGGGGAGATGACTTAGGACTTATTTTCAAGACGACCATGGAGGGTGCCCCCCCGCCCCATCTCTGCGGGAGTCTCCCTGTCCCATCCATGCACGATACATGAATAACACAAGCACAGAGAACACAACGCTATTCTCTTCCATCACAAAAACTAAAGTGTGCAGAGAAATAGCGCTAAATGCTGAATTACTCATTTTGCTTATAATCTTGTGCAATTCATAGATAATTCTGTGTGATTACACTACAAGGAATTACGCAAGTTACGCCCACTCCTAGTGGCCATGAACCTCTAGTATCACTCTCTCACTCACCGCAGCACACAGAGGGTAGCGGCCATGATCCTAAGGTTTCACTCTCTCACTCACCGCAGCACACAGAGGGTAGCGGCCATGATCCTAAGGTTTCACTCTCTCACTCACCGCAGCACACAGAGGGTAGCGGCCATGATCCTAAGGTTTCACTCTCTCACTCACCGCAGCACACGGGGTAGCGGCCATGATCCTAAGGTTTCACTCTCTCACTCACTGCAGCACACAGAGGGTAGCGGACATGAACCTCAGGTTTCACTCTCTCATTCACCGCAGCTCACAGGGGGGAGCAAACATGAACCTCAGGTTTCACTCTCTCATTCACTGCAGCACACAGAGGGTAGCGGACATGAACCTCAGGTTTCACTCTCTCATTCACTGCAGCACACAGAGGGTAGCGGACATGAACCTCAGGTTTCACTCTCTCATTCACCGCAGCTCACAGGGGGGAGCAAACATGAACCTCAGCTTTCACTCTCTCATTCACTGCAGCACACAGGGGGTAGCGGACATGAACCTCAGGTTTCACTCTCTCACTCACTGCAGCACACAGAGGGTAGCGGACATGAACCGCAGGTTTCACTCTCTCACTCACTGCAGCACACAGAGGGTAGCGAACATGAACCTCAGGTTCCACAGTCTCATTCACTGCAGCAAGAGAGGGAAGCGGACATGAACCTCAGCTTTCACCGTCTCATTCACTGCAGCAAGAGAGGGTAGCGGACATGAACCTCAGGTTTCACTCTCTCATTCACTGCAGCACACAGAGGGTAGTGGACATGAACCTCAGGTTTCACCGTCTCATTCACTGCAGCAAGAGAGGGTAGTGGACATGAACCTCAGGTTTCACTCTCTCACTCACTGCAGCACACAGAGGGTAGCAGACATGAACCTCAGGTTTCACTCTCTCATTCACTGCAGCAAGAGAGGGTAGCTGACATGAACCTCAGGTTTCACCGTCTCATTCACTGCAGCAAGAGAGGGTAGCGGACATGAACCTCAGGTTTCACTCACTCATTCAACGCAGCTCACAGGGGGTAGCAAACATGAACCTCAGGTTTCACCGTCTCATTCACTGCAGCAAGAGAGGTTAGCGGACATGAACTTCAGGTTTCACTCTCTCATTCACTGCAGCAAGAGAGGGTAGCGGACATGAACCTCAGGTATCACCATCTCATTCACTGCAGCAAGAGAGGGTAGCGGACATGAACCTCAGGTTTCACTCTCTCATTCACCGCAGCTCACAGGGGGTAGCAAACATGAACCACAGCTGTCACTCTCTCATTCACTGCAGCTCACAGGGGGTAGCGGACATGAACCGCAGGTTTCACCGTCTCATTCACTGCAGCAAGAGAGGGTAGCGGACATGAACCTCAGTTTTCACTCTCTCATTCACTGCAGCACACAGAGGGTAGCGAACATGAACCTCAGGTTTCACCATCTCATTCACTGCAGCTCACAGGGGGTAGCAAACATGAACCTCAGCTTTCACTCTCTCATTCACTGCAGCACGGGTAGCGGACATGAACCGCAGGTTTCACCGTCTCATTCACTGCAGCAAGAGAGGGTAGCGGACATGAACCTCAGGTTTCACTCTCTCATTCACTGCAGCACACAGAGGGTAGTGAACATGAACCTCAGGTTCCACCGTCTCATTTACTGCAGCAAGAGAGGGTAGCGGACATGAACCTCAGGTTTCACTCTCTCATTAACCGCAGCTCACAGGGGGTAGCAAACATGAACCTCAGCTTTCACTCTCTCATTCACTGCAGCACACAGGGGGTAGCGGACATGAACCTCAGGTTTCACCGTCTCATTCACTGCAGCAAGAGAGGGTAGCGGACATGAACCTCAGGTTTCACTCTCTCATTCACCGCAGCACACAGAGGGTAGCGGACATGAACCTCAGGTTTCACTCTCTCATTCACCGCAGCTCACAGGGGGTAGCAAACATGAACCTCAGCTTTCACTCTCTCATTCACTGCAGCACACAGGGGTAGCGGACATGAACCTCAGGTTTCACCGTCTCATTCACTGCAGCAAGAGAGGGTAGCGGACATGAACCTCAGGTTTCACCCTCTCATTTACTGCAGCACACAGAGGGTAGCGGACATGAACATCAGGTTTCACCGTCTCATTCACTGCAGCAAGAGAGGGTAGCGGACATGAACCTCAGGTTTCACTCTCTCATTCACTGCAGCACACAGAGGGTAGCGAACATGAACCTCAGGTTCCACCGTCTCATTCACTGCAGCAAGAGAGGGAAGTGGACATGAACCTCAGGTTCCACCGTCTCATTCACTGCAGCAAGAGAGGGAAGCGGACATGAACCTCAGGTTTCACTCTCTCACTCACTGCAGCACACACAGGGTAGCGGACATGAACCGCAGGTTTCACTCTCACTCACTGCAGCAAGAGAGGGTAGCGGACATGAACCGCAGGTTTCACTCTCTCATTCACCGCAGCACACGGGGTAGCGGCCATGATCCTCAGGTTTCACTCTCTCACTCACTGCTGCACACAGAGGGTAGCGGACATGAACCTCAGGTTTCACTCTCTCACTCACTGCAGCACACAGAGGGTAGCGGACATGAACCGCAGGTTTCACTCTCTCACTCACTGCAGCACACAGAGGGTAGCGAACATAAACCTCAGGTTCCACCGTCTCATTCACTGCAGCAAGAGAGGGAAGCGGACATGAACCTCAGGTTTCACCGTCTCATTCACTGCAGCAAGAGAGGGTAGCGGACATGAACCTCAGGTTTCACTCTCTCATTGACTGCAGCACACAGAGGGTAGCGGACATGAACCTCAGGTTTCACCGTCTCATTCACTGCAGCAAGAGAGGGTAGCGGACATGAACCTCAGGTTTCACTCTCTCACTCACTGCAGCACACAGAGGGTAGCAGACATGAACCTCAGGTTTCACTCTCTCATTCACTGCAGCAAGAGAGGGTAGCGGACATGAACCTCAGGTTTCACTCTCTCATTCACTGCAGCAAGAGAGGGTAGCGGACATGAACCTCAGGTTTCACCATCTCATTCACTGCAGCAAGAGAGGGTAGCGGACATGAACCTCAGGTTTCACTCTCTCATTCACCACAGCTCACAGGGGGTAGCAAACATGAACCACAGCTTTCACTCTCTCATTCACTGCAGCTCACAGGGGGTAGCGGACATGAACCGCAGGTTTCACCGTCTCATTCACTGCAGCAAGAGAGGGTAGCGGACATGAACTTCAGTTTCACCGTCTCATTCACTGCAGCAAGAGAGGGTAGCGGACATGAACCTCAGGTTTCACTCTCTCATTCACTGCAGCACACAGAGGATAGCGGACATAAACCTCAGGTTTCACCGTCTCATTCACTGCAGCAAGAGAGGGTAGCGGACATGAACCTCAGGTTTCACTCTCTCATTCACTGCAGCAAGAGAGGGTAGCGGACATGAACCTCAGGTTTCACTCTCTCATTCACCGCAGCTCACAGGGGGTAGCAAACATGAACCACAGCTTTCACTCTCTCATTCACTGCAGCTCACAGGGGGTAGCGGACATGAACCGCAGGTTTCACCGTCTCATTCACTGCAGCAAGAGGGGGTAGCGGACATGAACCTCAGTTTTCACTCTCTCATTCACTGCAGCACACAGAGGGTAGCGAACATGAACCTCAGGTTTCACCATCTCATTCACTGCAGCTCACAGGGGGTAGCAAACATGAACCTCAGCTTTCACTCTCTCATTCACTGCAGCACACAGGGGTAGCGGACATGAACCGCAGGTTTCACCGTCTCATTCACTGCAGCAAGAGAGGGTAGCGGACATGAACCTCAGGTTTCACTCTCTCATTCACTGCAGCACACAGAGGGTAGCGAACATGAACCTCAGGTTCCACCGTCTCATTCACTGCAGCAAGAGAGGGTAGCGGACATGAACCTCAGGTTTCACTCTCTCATTCACCGCAGCTCACAGGGGGTAGCAAACATGAACCTCAGCTTTCACTCTCTCATTCACTGCAGCACACAGGGGGTAGCGGACATGAACCTCAGGTTTCACCGTCTCATTCACTGCAGCAAGAGAGGGTAGCGGACATGAACCTCAGGTTTCACTCTCTCATTCACCGCAGCTCGCAGAGGGTAGCGGACATGAACCTCAGGTTTCACTCTCTCTTTCACCGCAGCTCACAGGGGGTAGCAAACATGAACCTCAGCTTTCACTCTCTCATTCACTGCAGCACACAGGGGGTAGCGGACATGAACCTCAGGTTTCACCGTCTCATTCACTGCAGCAAGAGAGGGTAGCGGACATGAACCTCAGGTTTCACTCTCTCATTCACTGCAGCACACAGAGGGTAGCGAACATGAACCTCAGGTTCCACCGTCTCATTCACTGCAGCAAGAGAGGGAAGCGAACATGAACCTCAGGTTCCACCATCTCATTCACTGCAGCAAGAGAGGGAAGCGGACATGAACCTCAGGTTTCACTCTCTCACTCACTGCAGCACACAGAGGGTAGCGGACATGAACCGCAGGTTTCACTCTCTCACTCACTGCAGCACACAGAGGGTAGCGGACATGAACCTCAGGTTTCACTCTCTCATTCACCGCAGCTCACAGGGGGTAGCAAACATGAACCTCAGCTTTCACTCTCTCATTCACTGCAGCACACAGGGGGTAGCGGACATGAACCTCAGGTTTCACCGTCTCATTCACTGCAGCAAGAGAGGGTAGCGGACATGAACCTCAGGTTTCACCCTCTCATTTACTGCAGCACACAGAGGGTAGCGGACATGAACATCAGGTTTCACCGTCTCATTCACTGCAGCAAGAGAGGGTAGCGGACATGAACCTCAGGTTTCACTCTCTCATTCACTGCAGCACACAGAGGGTAGCGAACATGAACCTCAGGTTCCACCGTCTCATTCACTGCAGCAAGAGAGGGAAGTGGACATGAACCTCAGGTTCCACCGTCTCATTCACTGCAGCAAGAGAGGGAAGCGGACATGAACCTCAGGTTTCACTCTCTCACTCACTGCAGCACACACAGGGTAGCGGACATGAACCGCAGGTTTCACTCTCACTCACTGCAGCACACAGAGGGTAGCGGACATGAACCGCAGGTTTCACTCTCTCATTCACCGCAGCACACGGGGTAGCGGCCATGATCCTCAGGTTTCACTCTCTCACTCACTGCTGCACACAGAGGGTAGCGGACATGAACCTCAGGTTTCACTCTCTCACTCACTGCAGCACACAGAGGGTAGCGGACATGAACCGCAGGTTTCACTCTCTCACTCACTGCAGCACACAGAGGGTAGCGAACATAAACCTCAGGTTCCACCGTCTCATTCACTGCAGCAAGAGAGGGAAGCGGACATGAACCTCAGGTTTCACCGTCTCATTCACTGCAGCAAGAGAGGGTAGCGGACATGAACCTCAGGTTTCACTCTCTCATTGACTGCAGCACACAGAGGGTAGCGGACATGAACCTCAGGTTTCACCGTCTCATTCACTGCAGCAAGAGAGGGTAGCGGACATGAACCTCAGGTTTCACTCTCTCACTCACTGCAGCACACAGAGGGTAGCAGACATGAACCTCAGGTTTCACTCTCTCATTCACTGCAGCAAGAGAGGGTAGCGGACATGAACCTCAGGTTTCACTCTCTCATTCACTGCAGCAAGAGAGGGTAGCGGACATGAACCTCAGGTTTCACCATCTCATTCACTGCAGCAAGAGAGGGTAGCGGACATGAACCTCAGGTTTCACTCTCTCATTCACCACAGCTCACAGGGGGTAGCAAACATGAACCACAGCTTTCACTCTCTCATTCACTGCAGCTCACAGGGGGTAGCGGACATGAACCGCAGGTTTCACCGTCTCATTCACTGCAGCAAGAGAGGGTAGCGGACATGAACTTCAGTTTTCACTCTCTCATTCACTGCAGCACACAGACGGTAGCGAACATGAACCTCAGGTTTCACCATCTCATTCACTGCAGCAAGAGAGGGAAGCGGACATGAACCTCAGGTTCCACCGTCTCATTCACTGCAGCAAGAGAAGGAAGCGGACATGAACCTCAGGTTTCACTCTCTCACTCACTGCAGCACACAGAGGGTAGCGGACATGAACCGCAGGTTTCACTCTCACTCACTGCAGCACACAGAGGGTAGCGGACATGAACCGCAGGTTTCACTCTCTCATTCACCGCAGCACACGGGGTAGCGGCCATGATCCTCAGGTTTCACTCACTCACTGCAGCACACAGAGGGTAGCGGACATGAACCTCAGGTTTCACTCTCTCACTCACTGCAGCACACAGAGGGTAGCGGACATGAACCGCAGGTTTCACTCTCTCATTCACTGCAGCACACAGAGGGTAGCGAACATGAACCTCAGGTTCCACCGTCTCATTCACTGCAGCAAGAGAGGGAAGCGGACATGAACCTCAGGTTTCACCGTCTCATTCACTGCAGCAAGAGAGGGTAGCGGACATGAACCTCAGGTTTCACTCTCTCATTGACTGCAGCACACAGAGGGTAGCGGACATGAACCTCAGGTTTCACCGTCTCATTCACTGCAGCAAGAGAGGGTAGCGGACATGAACCTCAGGTTTCACTCTCTCACTCACTGCAGCACACAGAGGGTAGCGGACATGAACCTCAGGTTTCACTCTCTCATTCACTGCAGCACAGAGAGGGTAGCGGACATGAACCTCAGGTTTCACTCTCTCATTCACTGCAGCAAGAGAGGGTAGCGGACATGAACCTCAGGTTTCACCATCTCATTCACTGCAGCAAGAGAGGGTAGCGGACATGAACCTCAGGTTTCACTCTCTCATTCACCACAGCTCACAGGGGGTAGCAAACATGAACCACAGCTTTCACTCTCTCATTCACTGCAGCTCACAGGGGGTAGCGGACATGAACCGCAGGTTTCACCGTCTCATTCACTGCAGCAAGAGAGGGTAGCGGACATGAACTTCAGTTTTCACTCTCTCATTCACTGCAGCACACAGACGGTAGCGAACATGAACCTCAGGTTTCACCATCTCATTCACTGCAGCAAGAGAGGTTAGCAGACATGAACCTCAGGTTTCACTCTCTCCTTCACCGCAGCTCACAGAGGGTAGCAAACATGAACCTCAGCTTTCACTCTCTCATTCACTGCAGCACACAGGGGGTAGCGGACATGAACCGCAGGTTTCACCGTCTCATTCACTGCAGCAAGAGAGGGTAGCGGACATGAACCTCAGGTTTCACTCATTCACTGCAGCACACAGAGGGTAGCGAACATGAACCTCAAGTTCCACCGTCTCATTCACTGCAGCAAGAGAGGGTAGCGGACATGAACCTCAGGTTTCACTCTCTCATTCACCGCAGCTCACAGGGGGTAGCAAACATGAACCTCAGCTTTCACTCTCTCATTCACTGCAGCACACAGGGGGTAGCGGACATGAACCTCAGGTTTCACCGTCTCATTCACTGCAGCAAGAGAGGGTAGCGGACATGAACCTCGGGTTTCACTCTCTCATTCACTGCAGCTCACAGGGGGTAGCAGACATGAACCACAGGTTTCACTCTCTCATTCACCGCAGCACACGGGGTAGCGGCCATGATCCTCAGGTTTCACTCTCTCACTCACTGCAGCACACAGAGGGTAGCGGACATGAACCTCAGGTTTGACTCTCTCATTCACCGCAGCTCACAGGGGGGAGCAAACATGAACCTCAGCTTTCACTCTCTCATTCACTGCAGCACACAGGGGGTAGCGGACATGAACCTCAGGTTTCACTCTCTCACTCACTGCACCACACAGAAGGTAGCGGACATGAACCGCAGGTTTCACTCACTCACTGCAGCACACAGAGGGTAGCGAACATGAACCTCAGGTTCCACAGTCTCATTCACTGCAGCAAGAGAGGGAAGCGGACATGAACCTCAGGTTTCACCGTCTCATTCACTGCAGCAAGAGAGGGTAGCGGACATGAACCTCAGGTTTCACTCTCTCATTCACTGCAGCACACAGAGGATAGCGGACATAAACCTCAGGTTTCACCGTCTCATTCACTGCAGCAAGAGAGGGTAGCGGACATGAACCTCAGGTTTCACTCTCTCATTCACTGCAGCAAGAGAGGGTAGCGGACATGAACCTCAGGTTTCACTCTCTCATTCACCGCAGCTCACAGGGGGTAGCAAACATGAACCACAGCTTTCACTCTCTCATTCACTGCAGCTCACAGGGGGTAGCGGACATGAACCGCAGGTTTCACCGTCTCATTCACTGCAGCAAGAGGGGGTAGCGGACATGAACCTCAGTTTTCACTCTCTCATTCACTGCAGCACACAGAGGGTAGCGAACATGAACCTCAGGTTTCACCATCTCATTCACTGCAGCTCACAGGGGGTAGCAAACATGAACCTCAGCTTTCACTCTCTCATTCACTGCAGCACACAGGGGTAGCGGACATGAACCGCAGGTTTCACCGTCTCATTCACTGCAGCAAGAGAGGGTAGCGGACATGAACCTCAGGTTTCACTCTCTCATTCACTGCAGCACACAGAGGGTAGCGAACATGAACCTCAGGTTCCACCGTCTCATTCACTGCAGCAAGAGAGGGTAGCGGACATGAACCTCAGGTTTCACTCTCTCATTCACCGCAGCTCACAGGGGGTAGCAAACATGAACCTCAGCTTTCACTCTCTCATTCACTGCAGCACACAGGGGGTAGCGGACATGAACCTCAGGTTTCACCGTCTCATTCACTGCAGCAAGAGAGGGTAGCGGACATGAACCTCAGGTTTCACTCTCTCATTCACCGCAGCTCGCAGAGGGTAGCGGACATGAACCTCAGGTTTCACTCTCTCTTTCACCGCAGCTCACAGGGGGTAGCAAACATGAACCTCAGCTTTCACTCTCTCATTCACTGCAGCACACAGGGGGTAGCGGACATGAACCTCAGGTTTCACCGTCTCATTCACTGCAGCAAGAGAGGGTAGCGGACATGAACCTCAGGTTTCACTCTCTCATTCACTGCAGCACACAGAGGGTAGCGAACATGAACCTCAGGTTCCACCGTCTCATTCACTGCAGCAAGAGAGGGAAGCGAACATGAACCTCAGGTTCCACCATCTCATTCACTGCAGCAAGAGAGGGAAGCGGACATGAACCTCAGGTTTCACTCTCTCACTCACTGCAGCACACAGAGGGTAGCGGACATGAACCGCAGGTTTCACTCTCTCACTCACTGCAGCACACAGGGGGTAGCGAACATGAACCTCAGGTTCCACCGTCTCATTCACTGCAGCAAGAGAGGGAAGCGAACATGAACCTCAGGTTCCACCATCTCATTCACTGCAGCAAGAGAGGGAAGCGGACATGAACCTCAGGTTTCACTCTCTCACTCACTGCAGCACACAGAGGGTAGCGGACATGAACCGCAGGTTTCACTCTCTCATTCACCGCAGCACACGGGGTAGCGGCCATGATATTCAGGTTTCACTCTCTCACTCACTTCTGCACACAGAGGGTAGCGGACATGAACCTCAGGTTTCACTCTCTCACTCACTGCAGCACACAGAGGGTAGCGGACATGAACCGCAGGTTTCACTCTCTCACTCACTGCAGCACACAGAGGGTAGCGAACATGAACCTCAGGTTCCACCGTCTCATTCACTGCAGCAAGAGAGGGTAGCGGACATGAACCTCAGGTTTCACCGTCTCATTCACTGCAGCAAGAGAGGGTAGCGGACATGAACCTCAGGTTTCACTCTCTCATTCACTGCAGCACACAGAGGGTAGCGGACATGAACCTCAGGTTTCACCGTCTCATTCACTGCAGCAAGAGAGGGTAGCGGACATGAACCTCAGGTTTCACTCTCTCATTCACTGCAGCACACAGAGGGTAGCAGACATGAACCTCAGGTTTCACTCTCTCATTCACTGCAGCAAGAGAGGGTAGCTGACATGAACCTCAGGTTTCACCGTCTCATTCACTGCAGCAAGAGAGGGTAGCGGACATGAACCTCAGGTTTCACTCTCTCATTCACTGCAGCAAGAGAGGGTAGCGGACATGAACCTCAGGTTTCCCCATCTCATTCACTGCAGCAAGAGAGGGTAGCGGACATGAACCTCAGGTTTCACTCTCTCATTCACCACAGCTCACAGGGGGTAGCAAACATGAACCACAGCTTTCACTCTCTCATTCACTGCAGCTCACAGGGGGTAGCGGACATGAACCACAGGTTTCACCGTCTCATTCACTGCAGCAAGAGAGGGTAGCGGACATGAACTTCAGTTTTCACTCTCTCATTCACTGCAGCACACAGAGGGTAGCGAACATGAACCTCAGGTTTCACCATCTCATTCACTGCAGCAAGAGAGGTTAGCAGACATGAACCTCAGGTTTCACTCTCTCATTCACCGCAGCTCACAGAGGGTAGCAAACATGAACCTCAGCTTTCACTCTCTCATTCACTGCAGCACACAGGGGGTAGTGGACATGAACCGCAGGTTTCACCGTCTCATTCACTGAAGCAAGAGAGGGTAGCGGACATGAACCTCAGGTTTCACTCTCTCATTCACTGCAGCACACAGAGGGTAGCGAACATGAACCTCAGGTTCCACCGTCTCATTCACTGCAGCAAGAGAGGGTAGCGGACATGAACCTCAGGTTTCACTCTCTCATTCACCGCAGCTCACACGGGGTAGCAAACATGAACCTCAGCTTTCACTCTCTCATTCACTGCAGCACACAGGGGGTAGCGGACATGAACCTCAGGTTTCACCGTCTCATTCACTGCAGCAAGAGAGGGTAGCGGACATGAACCTCAGGTTTCACTCTCTCATTCACCGCAGCTCACAGAGGGTAGCGGACATGAACCTCGGGTTTCACTCTCTCATTCACCGCAGCTCACAGGGGGTAGCAAACATGAACCTCAGCTTTCACTCTCTCATTCACTGCAGCACACAGGGGTAGCGGACATGAACCTCAGGTTTCACGTCTCATTCACTGCAGCAAGAGAGGGTAGCGGACATAAACCTCAGGTTTCACCCTCTCATTTACTGCAGCACACAGAGGGTAGCGGACATGAACATCAGGTTTAACCGTCTCATTCACTGCAGCAAGAGAGGGTAGCGGACATGAACCTCAGGTTTCACTCTCTCATTCACTGCAGCACACAGAGGGTAGCGAACATGAACCTCAGGTTCCACCGTCTCATTCACTGCAGCAAGAGAGGGTAGCGGACATGAACCTCAGGTTTCACTCTCTCATTCACCGCAGCTCACAGGGGGTAGCAAACATGAACCTCAGCTTTCACTCTCTCATTCACTGCAGCACACAGGGTGTAGCGGACATGAACCTCAGGTTTCACCGTCTCATTCACTGCAGCAAGAGAGGGTAGCGGACATGAACCTCAGGTTTCACTCTCTCATTCACCGCAGCTCACAGAGGGTAGCGGACATGAACCTCGGGTTTCACTCTCTCATTCACCGCAGCTCACAGGGGGTAGCAAACATGAACCTCAGCTTTCACTCTCTCATTCACTGCAGCACACAGGGGGTAGCGGACATGAACCTCAGGTTTCACGTCTCATTCACTGCAGCAAGAGAGGGTAGCGGACATAAACCTCAGGTTTCACCCTCTCATTTACTGCAACACACAGAGGGTAGCGGACATGAACATCAGGTTTAACCGTCTCATTCACTGCAGCAAGAGAGGGTAGCGGACATGAACCTCAGGTTTCACTCTCTCATTCACTGCAGCACACAGAGGGTAGCGAACATGAACCTCAGGTTCCACCGTCTCAATCACTGCAGCAAGAGAGGGTAGCGGACATGAACCTCAGGTTTCACTCTCTCATTCACTGCAGCACACAGAGGGTAGCGAACATGAACCTCAGGTTCCACCGTCTCATTCACTGCAGCAAGAGAGGGTAGCGGACATGAACCGCTGGTTTCACTGTCTCATTCACTGCAGCATGAGAGGGTAGCGGACATGAACCTCAGGTTTCACTCTCTCATTCACCGCAGCTCACAGGGGGTAGCAAACATGAACCTCAGCTTTCACTCTCTCATTCACTGCAGCACACAGGGAGTAGCGGACATGAACCTCAGGTTTCACCATCTCATTCACTGCAGCAAGAGAGGGTAGCGGACATGAACCTCAGGTTTCACTCTCATTCACTGCAGCACACAGAGGGTAGCGGACATGAACCTCAGGTTTCACTCTCTCACTCACCGCAGCTCACAGAGGGTAGCAAACATGAACCTAAGCTTTCACCGTCTCATTCAATGCAGCACACAGAGGGTAGCGGACATGACCCTCAGGTTTCACGCTCTCATTCAATGCAGCACACAGAGGGTAGCGGTTTGAACCTCAGGTCTCACTCTTTCATTCACTGCAGCACACAGAGGGTAGCGGACATGAACCTCAGGTTTCACTCTCTCACTCACCGCAGCACACAGAGGGTAGCAAACATGAACCTCAGCTTTCACCGTCTCATTCAATGCAGCACACAGAGGGTAGCGGACATGAACCTCAGGTTTCACGCTCTCATTTAATGCAGCACACAGAGGGTAGCGGACATGAACCTCAGGTCTCACTCTTTCATTCACTGCAGCACACAGAGAGTAGCGGACATGAGCCTCAGGTTTCACTCATTCACTGCAGCACACAGGGGGTAGCAAACATGAACCTCAGGTTTAACTCTCTCATTCACTGCAGCACACTTAGGGTAGCGGACATGAACCTGAGGTTTCACTCTATCATTCACTGCAGCACACAGAGGGTAGCAGACATGAACCTGAGGTTTCACTCTCTCATTCACTGCAGCACACAGAGGGTAGCGGACATGAACCTGAGGTTTCACTCTCATTCACTGCAGCACACAGAGGGTAGCGGACATGAACCTCAGGTTTCACTCTCTCATTCAATGCAGCACACAGAGGGTAGCGGACATGAACCTCAGGTCTCACTCTTTCATTCACTGCAGCACACAGAGGGTAGCGGACATGAACCTCAGGTTTCACTCATTCACTGCAGCACACAGGGGGTAGCAAACATGAACCTCAGGTTTCACTCTCTCATTCACTGCAGCACACATAGGGTAGCGGACATGAACCTCAGGTTTCACTCTCTCATTCACTGCAGCTCACAGAGGGTAGCGGACATGAACCTCAGGTCTCACTCTTTCATTCACTGCAGCACACAGAGGATAGTGGACATGAACCTCAGGTCTCACTCTTTCATTCACCGCAGCACACAGGGGGTAGCAGACATGAACCTCAGCTTTCACCGTCTCATTCACTGCAGCTCACAGAGGGCAGCGGACATGAACCTCAGGTTTCACCACCTCATTCACTGCAGCACACAGAGGGTAGCGGACATGAACCTCAGGTCTCCCTCTTTCATTCACCGCAGCACACAGGGGGTAGCAGACATGAACCTCAGCTTTCACCGTTTCATTCACTGCAGCTCACAGAGGGCAGCGGACATGAACCTCAGGTTTCACCGTCTCATTCACTGCAGCACACAGAGGGTAGCGGACATGAACCTCAGGTCTCACTCTTTCATTCACTGCAGCACACAGAGGGTAGCGGACATGAACCTCAGGTCTCACTCTTTCATTCACCGCAGCACACATGTGGTAGCAAACATGAACCTCAGGTTTCACTCTCTCATTCACTGCAGCAAGAGAGGATAGTGGACATGAACCTCAGAATTCATTCTCTCAATCACCGCAGCACACTTAAAGGGTAGCGGACATGAACCTCAGCATCTCAGTTACTGCTGCACACAGATGGGTAGAGGACATGAACTTCAGGTTTCACCATCTAATTCACGGCACCACACAGAGGGTAGCGGACATGAACCTCAGGTTTCTCTCTCTCATTTACCACAGCACACACAGGGTAGCACACATGAACCTCATGTTTCACTGTCTCATTCACTGCAGCACACAGGATAGCAGGCATGAACCTCAGGTTTCACTCTCATTCACCGCAGCACACAGAGGGTAGTAGACATGAACCTCACCTTTCACTCTCTCACTCACTGCAGCACTCAGAGGGTAGCAGACATGAACCTGATGTTTCACTCCCTCATTCACTGCAGCACACAGAGGGTAGCAGACATGAACCTGAGGTTTCGCTCTCTCACCTATTGCAGCACACAGAGGGTAGCGGACATGTATCTCAGGTCTCACTCTTTCATTCACTGCAGCACTCAGAGTGTAGCAGACATGAACCTGAGGTTTCGCTCTCTCACCCACTGCAGCACACAGAGGGTAGCGGACATGAAGCTCAGTTCTCACTCTTTCATTCACTGCAGCACACAGAAGGTAGCGGACATGAACCTCAGGTTTCACCGTCTCATTCACCGTAGCACACAGAGGGTAGCAGACATGAACCTTAGGTTTCACTCTCTTATTCACTGCAGCACACAGAGGGTAGCGGACATGAACCTCAGGTTTCACCGTCTTATTCACTGCAGCACACAGAGGGTAGCGGACATGAACCTCAGGTTTCACCGTCTCATTCACTGCAGCACACAGAGGGTAGCAGACATGAACCTCAGGTTTCACTCTCTCATTCACTGCAGCACACTGAGGGCAGCGGACATGAACCTCAGGTTTCACTGTCTCATTCACTGCAGCTCACAGGGGGTAGCAGACATGAGCCTCAGGTTTCACTGTCTCGTTCACTGCAGCTCACAGGGGGTAGCGGACATGAACCTCAGGTTTCATTCTCTCATTCACTGCAGCACACAGAGGGTAGCGGACATGAACCTCAGGTTTCATTCTCTCATTCATTGCAGCACAAAGAGGGCAGCGGACATGACCCTCAGGTTTTACGCTTTCATTTACTTGTGCACACAGAGGTTAGGAGACATGAACCTGAGGTTTCACCATCTTAGTCACTGCAGCACACAGAGGGTAGCGGACATGAACCTCAGGTTTCACCATCTTAGTCACTGCAGCACACAGAGGGTAGCGGCCATGATCCTAAGGTTTCACCCTCTCATTCACTGCAGCACACAGAGAGTATCAGACATGAACCTCAGGTCTCACTCTTTCATTCACTGCAACACACAGAGGGTAGCGGACATGAGCCTCAGGTTTCACTGTCTCATTCACTGCAGCACACTGAGGGCAGCGGACATGAACCTCAGGTTTCACTGTCTCATTCACTGCTGCACAAAGAAGGCAGCGGACATGAACCTCAGGTTTCACTCTCTCATTTACCGCAGCACACAGAGGTTAGGGGACATGAACCTCAGGTTTTACCGGCTCATTCTCTGCAGCACAAAGAGGGTAGCGGACATGAACCTCAGGTTTCACTCTCTCATTTACCGCAGCACACAGAGGTTAGGGGACATGAACCTCAGGTTTTACCGGCTCATTCTCTGCAGCACAAAGAGGGCACCGGACATGAACCTCAGGTTTCACTCTTTCATTTACTTCAACAAGAGAGGGTAGGAGACATGAACCTGAGGGTTCACCGTCTCATTGTTGGAATGAAAATGTTTTCGTTATTCTGTCTGTGTATTATTCTATGTAAGTTAGCATTCGCTGCACTATTTTATGTTTAGCCGAAATTTTGAACCATGCTCAAAACTGCTTCTTGCCTCTTCGAGAAAACGGGTTGTGGAAAGCTTTATTCTTTCAAGGTTGAGCCTTGCTTCGCTAATGAATACACTGTTCTTATTAGTGCATACCTTTCCCACTAGATAGAGGCCTTCTCCCACTAGTCTAGTGGCGGGCACGGGCAGAGTGACCTTGGGTTGGAGATAGTGTGTGCCCGGCCTCAAAATCGAAACCTTTCCTTCTGTACTTCTTTGTTTAGCTGCATCTGCTTGGAAAATTCCATTATGGGCCTGCCTTCATTGGTTCTGCATTGTACATAATGTATCTCCATGTTTGCTGAAGTCAGTCCTCTCTGCAGCACCCTCTGCAGACAGGGCTCCGCTCGAGTGTATCTGAATAAACATATATTGGTTTGTATTCTCTACTGCCTGACCGACTCTTCATTTGGTATGGAAGGCTGAGAGGTGGTCGCGAGTAACCCGGGTGAGCCTAAACGGGCCACTTCCTTCAGTTGGCGCCCGAACAGGGACTCCAACGGGCGAGTGACCCATCCCCTCCTGAGGACGGGTGGGGAGGTCGAGGCCATCGTCGGGTCGGATGGACGGATCAGGGATCCCTGCACGAGAGAGTTCCTGTACTCGCAGCTGCCCCTTTTGTCCCGCTGGACGGTGCCTCGCCCAGCGGTCATCCCAACTGGGGTCCCGAACGGGGAAACCCTTGGATCTGACCATTTGGTCTGAAGAGTCGGCAGTGGAGAATAAATTCGTTTGACCTGCATATATCAGGTGAGTTTGTTTTGGTTCTTTGTGGATATGGTACCATTTTGGTTTGTATTTGGTACGGTCTGAGGACCGGTTTTGGTTGAAAACTATTTGCAAATACTTTGCCAGGTATAAATAGTGAACTTGTTTTCTTTTGAGAATGCCTGGAATAAGTAAACTGGTTTCTTTGTGCTGTCGTTGTTGTTCTGCTGATGCTCGACTGGAGGAAAGTCAGCCAGCGCCTCCAGAAGGCACTCCGAATTTTAATATGTATGTGAAGCATGGCCTTGGCCCTATTATGTTTAGTACGCTATGGAACAAATATACGAGGAACAATGCCGAGTTGCAGTGGCCATTGACGGGCACTTTTGATGAACAAAAAATTTATTTTTTACATCAAAATGTTTTGCGAAGTGAAGTAGGCAGTCAATGTTTGATTCTCTTCAAACGTGGCAAAAGGAGGCGAATGAAAGCAGAGAAAGAGGCCCGGAAGGGGAGAATGCAGACGTTGACTCAGAAGGCCGTGGCATATGACAGGGAAAAGCAGGAGAAGGGTGTTGAATATGAAGATAGAAGGTTTCGATTACAGATTGATAAATCTTATGTGACCCAAGAAGAAAATGATACTTTTGTGGAAGAATTGTTAGATACTCGACCCCCACCTCCATATGCCCAGCAGAGGATATATCCCGCTATTCTCTCACGGTCCCAGCCACCCGCTCCTTCTGTCTCTGCTGTTTCTGCTCCTGCTATTGTTGATCAGACTGCTTTGGCCACGGCACCTCCTGTTCTCTCTTTGTCCTCGCCGTCTGTGGCAACTATGACTGTTAGTACTCCTGCCACACCTATTGTTTCACCGTCCCTTTCGCCAGTTCTTACACCTACGACGCAGCCAGCAGCGACGTTAGTGCCTGTTACTTCTGTTGCTACTCCCACTTTGTGTTTTCATGCCCCGACATTACTGAGTAGTGGGACAGCAGTACCTGGATTTGAGGATAGAGACTGGACGAAATTTAAGGAACGTATGGGGCCGTTAGTACGATCTGATGTGGGAGATGAAGAGAAAAAGGTAGTAGCTAACCAGGCTGCCCAGTGGGCTCGAAATCCTATTTACGGTGTGGAAGACGTGTGGAATGTGATGAAAGATTATGAGCCTTTTGTACAACAGCATGCTCTTAAGCATATGTCTGCTACTCTGATTGGTCTTTGGGAGCAGTGTTTCAAAGATGCAGCACCACAGATTTTATATGACATTAAAGATCATGTATATGTCACTAATATGGGGCTTGATCAAGTTTTTGGCAGTATTACGACCTTTATTGCTTACCGGGGTAGGTTACTTGAGAAGAGCCCCACCCCAGTATCTCAGTTTCCGATGCGGGAGGTTCATCCTATATATCACCCCGAAATACCAGAGTTAACGGAGCTCGGTATTGTCACTAGACCAGTGATGGAGCAAGGACTCACAATGAGACTTGCTCGGAAGCAATACTCTCACAGGATTAATTAATTTGTACTAAACTTTGTAATGTCTTTATTAACAATGTACAAACACAACTTATTTTTATCTAGAAGACGCTTGCCTATGTGTTTCCCACTAATAAGTAATCCTTGTCTAATCCAAAATGGCCGCTAAAACGCGGGAACTCTACTGCGCATGTGTCAACCATATCACGTGGTATGACGTCTTTCTTTGCTTGGAGGGAATCTTTTGCTTCTGCGCAGTGTGGGCTAAAATGGCTGCTTTAACGTTCTCACATGCTAAAGCTTTCGCATTGCTGCCATTAATATGTGTTATTCTAAAGGTACTTAAGGGGATTTAGGGTAGAAATAGGAGGTATACAGTGAAAGCATTTATTTTTTATTTTAATATGTTTCTTCTTTGACTTTTCTATTAGTTCGTAAAATGGGCCTGGGTTGGCTAGACGGGAGCTCGAAAGTCATGTGACCTGCGCATGCTCTCTGAAAACTAACAAAGCAAAGCGATGAAGTCAACTTGGAAGACGTCCAAGGACATGACCCGCTGATCACCTTCCAAGTTCCACCAAATGTCCTGACAAACGATACATTTTGTATATATTTGTAATAAAACATATGTGAAACGGGTGGGAAATAAAGCAAATGTATTAATTGTGAGGGGCGGGATTCTAAAACAATGGTCTTAAGAAAATTGAACTAAAATTGACATGGTGTGAGGATCAACCCCCTGTCCCTGTCCAATCAGAATTAGTGGGCCCATAATTTTTGAGCATTAATGGGAGGTACATGGGTGTAGAAGGGTATAATAGATATAGATTAGTTAATTAGTTAGCGCGTTAGCTTGGAACAGAGCACAGATGAACATAGATGCTGTAGCAGAGAACTGATGCTGTTGCAGAACAGAACAAGAGACTGAATCGCTGTCCAAAGAGGTCCTGAGGTGGGGGCGGTGGACTCTATTAGAGGAAGACACGGATGAACCGAGGAGGAACTAAGTGTCAGAGAGGGGAACGGCGCTGGCGTCGTTGGTAGAGAGGTCATCTATCCTGTCCTGAATCCGGTCCGGAGGTCTTGGTCTTCATTCTATCCTGGGGACCCTTTTCCAACTCCTTGGCTAAGGGGTTTGGTTTTCACACCTTTAGGTAACTATAAATACGTAATCTTTAGTTGTACTGCTGTCTCTATCTTCTCCTTTCTGAGGGCCGTCATTTGTGATTAATAGGTGACTATATAGTGTACTTCCTCCTTGATATGCGATTTAAGTATTATGTGGTTTGTATTTTACTCTGCTAAAATTTTAGATAAACATTTTAAAACTTCCTGAGTCAGTGGTTATTTCAGGTGTTTTATGAAATTGTATTTGTATTGATCTAATTTTATCCCCAGTTATCAAAGATCCATTGGTAAGTCATTACTCTTCAATCAGGAAAGGTAATTGGTAGCAGGGATTTGATAAAAGAGTACAACTGACACACCCAGCGGTGATTGCTAGTTAGTGTGAACGGATGGGCCCAGGTGAGTATTTAGCGTATGAATGCTTGTTGCTAGTAACCCGCTGGATCAGTTTTCTGACTATCAGAGGATGGTTATACTTTGTTAACTGGGTAATGAGAATTTTTCTTTTTATGAACTAACATCCGTGTGTTTTAAAGTTTTGTTTTATGTTGTCTAGAAATCCCCGGGGAAACTTGAATAGCGGATGGTAAGTGGAAACCATACTGCAGTGAGGTTATCTGTCAGGCAGAAATAGTACTGAAAAGTTAAGTAGGGCTATCAGCACTTGTTAGGGACTCTGTGTGTGCGTGAGTGACAGTGAAGGAATACGTTGGTGAAATTTTGATGTTATAGCACCTAGAAAGGGTAACATTGAAGGAGTAGCAGGTATTCTGAAGCTTACGTGAAGAGTAAACGGAAGGGTTTTACTCGTAGTGTATGTCTAGTAAACGGAAGGGTTTTACTAAGTGTGAGAAAAATCTATCCTTTATTTAGGGAAACTGGCACGATAGCGAATGTTTTATGTTGTTATTAAATTTTAATGAAAAGTGTTGAGAAATTAAAGTTTTGCGTACGATTTTTGTAAAGGAGGGGTCAGTAGTAAGGAGTAGCTGACGTCACAGGTGCCGCGCTGGGATTGGTTGAAACAGCGAGGGACAGAGAAGCGCAGATTGTAAAGGAGGGGTTGTCAGATAGACGTCACAGAAAAGCCACGCTAGGATTGGTTCGGAGACAATTGTAAGCTGGAATCTGATTGGTTGTCAGAATAGAACTTGAAATATTAGTGGACAGTGGAAATTGTATGTGGAAACACGATCCGACTTTGATAGGAACACGTCCAGAAAGGAGATTTATAGGTTTTGCAGAATATAATTCAATAAATAGATATTTACCCAAAATGTACGGAGAAAAGAGAAAATTGTTCTTTTTACAAAAGATTTAAAATTATTTTAAGAAAGATAAGCCAATCCTAACTAGGGAAGGAATTCTCATTCCACCAGCAAAAACGCCCGCCTCATTCATGATGATAGAGAGGGGTTATCATACTTGTGTATGGTTAGAAAATTGGATAGAATATACAAAAGATGATGGAATATTAGCTTTCCCAGAAAACGGTACATTCAATGGGAGAATTCTTCAAAATTTAAGAATGAGAATGAATGAATTAGAACCTAGACCAAGACTAACGCAGTACGAAGCCCTAGAAGAATGGGAGACAGAAGCATTTGAGCGTGATAGACCCAGGAGCAATAGGGGTTATATGGGATTTGTTTCCTAAATACCAGAATGGGACAAGGGAAAGTCAGATGAAACAGTGGAGACGAGCAATGATTTCTGAGGGTTTGTATCCAGTATTAATGGCTGATGAGCAGTTAGGGAGCAAATGCAAAGAGAAGACTAAACACTTGACAGGGTTTGGAGAATCCGAAGATGAATTCATGGAAGAATTATTAAAGAACCCTCCACCATATCAGGAGGAACTGAGTAGATGTACTCCAAGTGCACCTGTTTTGAGAACACCAATGGTACCTCAAGTACTGCATAATCCACCAGTTAATAGAATACTTCAGGATAAGGAAAGAGAGGCTTTAGACAGAAACAGAGCAGAATTAATACAGAAAATAACACAGTTGAATGTACATCCTGATTCGTTGACTACACCTGTAACAATTGGTCCCGTAGTTCCTTTATACGGAGACAAAGTAAATTGCCCGAAGCCCTTAGTTATGCCAACACCTATGGAAAACCCTAAAAATGAAGTTGTAATAACTGATGATCATATTAGTGATTGTGAATCTATGATTTCACTAATGGATTTGCCTATTCGAGAATCTGCAAATCAATCAATCAACCAATCATATCATTTGTAAAGCGCACTACTCACCCGTGAGGGTCTCAAGGCGCTGGGGTGGGGAATGCTGCTACTGCTCGAAAAGCCAGATCTTGAGGAGTTTTCTGAAGGTCAGCAGGTCTTGGGTCTGCCGTAGGTGGATGGGGAGGGTGTTCCAGGTCTTGGCGGCGAGGTGGGAGAACGATCTGCCACCGGAGGTCACTCTTCGGAAGCGGGGGACAGTGGCGAGGGCGAGGTCGGCGGAGCGGAGCTGGCGGGTGGGGGTGTAGAAGCTGAGGCGTCTGTTGAGGTACGTTGGTCCGGTGTTGTGGAGTGCCTTGTGTGCGTGAGTGAGGAGTTTGAAGGTTATCCTCTTGTTGACCGGGAGCCAGTGCAGGTCTCTCAGGTGGGGTGTGATGTGGCTGCGGCGAGGGATGTCGAGGATCAGTCGTGCAGAGGCATTCTGGATGCGTTGGAGCCGTCTCAGGAGTTTGGCCGAGGCTCCTGCGTAGAGGGCGTTTCCGTAGTCCAACCTGCTGCTGACGAGGGCCTGGGTGACCGTTCTTCTCGTTTCAGTGGGGATCCACTTGTAGATCCTGCGGAGCATGCAGAGGGTGTTGAAGCAGGCGGAGGAGACGGCGTTGACCTGTTTAGTCATGGAGAGGGTGGAGTCGAGGATGACCCCTAGGTTGCGTGCGTGGTCGGTGGGTGTTGGGGCGGTTCCCAGTGCGGTCGGCCACCAGGAGTCGTCCCAGGCCGAAGGGGTGGATCCGAGGATGAGGACCTCCGTCTTGTCCGAGTTCAGCTTCAGTCGGCTGTTCCTCATCCATTCAGCGACGGCCCTCATTCCTTCGTGAAGGTTGATTTTGGCGGTGTGGGGGTCCTTGGTGAGGGAGAGGATCAGCTGGGTGTCATCGGCGTAGGAGATGATGTTGAGGTTGTGCCGATGGGCGACGTGGGCGAGCGGTGCCATGTAGATGTTAAACAGAGTTGGGCTGAGGGAAGAGCCCTGGGGTACGCCACAGATGATCTCGGTGGCTTCGGAGCGGAAGGGGGGAAGGCGGACGCTCTGTGTTCTGCCGGAGAGGAAGGAGGTGGTCCAGTCCAGGGCCTTCTCTTGGATCCCGGCGTTGTGGAGGCGTGTTCGTAGTGTGTGGTGGCAGACCATGTCGAAGGCGGCTGACCGGTCCAGGAGGATGAGGGCCGCCGTTTCTCCGTTGTCCAGCAGGGACTTGATGTCATCGGTGGCGGTGATGAGGGCAGTCTCGGTGCTGTGGTTGCTGCGGAACCCAGACTGGGAAGAGTCCAGGATGTTGTTCTCCTCGAGGTAGCGGGTCAGTTGTTTGTTGACGGTCTTCTCGATGACCTTTGCCGGGATCGGGAGCAGGGAGATGGGCCGGACGTTCTTGAGGTCCTTGGGGTCCGCCTTGAGTTTCTTGAGTAAGGCGTTGATCTCGGCGTGCTGCCAGCTCTCCGGGAAGGTTGCTGTCTCGAAGGAGGTGTTGATGACTTTCCGGAGATGGGGAGCGATGGCTGTGCTGGCTTTGTTGAAGATGTGGTGTGGGCATGGGTCTGACGGAGATCCGGAGTGGATGGTGTTCATGATCTTGATGGTGTCGTCGTCTTTGATGTTGGTCCAGGAGAGCAGGCGGTTGGTGCGGATGGTGGTCGTGGGGGCGGAGGTCTCAGTGGTTGTCGGGGCGGTCGTGGCGTTGAAGCTGTTGTGGATGTCTGCGATCTTGCGGTGGAAGAAGGTGGCCAGTGAGTCGCACAGGTCTTGCGAGGGTGGGACGTCGTTGGCGTTGGAGCTGGAGTTGGAGAGTTCCTTCACGATGTTGAAGAGCTCTTTGCTGTTGTGCACGTTGTTGTCTAGGCGGTCTTTGAAGGAGGCCCTTTTGGCGGATCTGATGAGGTGATGGTGTCTGCGGGTGGCGTTCTTGTGGGCTGCGTGGCTGTCCGGTGTTCGTTCACGGAGCCAGATCTTCTCCAGCTTTCGGCAGGTTTGCTTGGATGCCCGGAGGTCTTCAGTGAACCAGCTGGCTTTCTTGTTGGTGTGACTGTTGGAGGGTTTCTTGATCGGGGCGAGGGTGTTGGCGCAGTCGTTGATCCTGTCTTGTGGTTTGTGGCCTCCGGGACTGCCTTGGTTGTCTTAGGCCTGACTGCCATGCTGCTTTTCTTTGCACACGTTACTTTGAACCGTTGTTCTATCGACCTCTGCTCTTGCCAAGTAATTTTAGCGCTGTCTGCATTTTCTGTCTCTCACCTTTTCTCCTGTTCGATTTGGGCTCAGACTGCACAACATGTACAAGGTCGAATAACAACGTCTCCTTGTTCTTGCTGATTTGGCCAGTCCCTCGCACCTAGACATAACACTATGTACAGCTGCCATGGAGAAATTAGTGTGCTTTTAATATTGCGGTTTGCCCGCTCTAGACACACTTGGAGAAAACCTTTCCAGGGAGAAGAGCTGTGATTGTCTGCTGATGTAGTTCTGCATCTAGAGACTGAGGTATGGGGGTTCGCTAGTCAAAGCCCAGAGGTCTTCTATTTTTATAATAAACTAGCTTCCAGCACGGGGAGGGTGGTAATGTTATCTAGACATATATCCACTGCTTTATGAGATGCTTTCCCCGTTCGTATTCTATGGGGTTGTAACTATGCTGATCATATTATTCTTATGCATTATGATAATAGTACTGACACGTGTACTGTACCTTAGAGCACGTAAGTTGAAATAAACATTTTAACCTATACTGTGTCTCTTCTTACGCACGTTGTGGACAGGTACGAGTGAGTGACGAAAGAGTGTTCTTGCATCTGCGAGTCCTGAGATAGAGATACCGTGTTCTGTGTTGTCCAAGCATTGGTACATTGGTGCTAATGGGACGCTAAGGCTAGTTGGGTTGGGGTTTTAGGTGCTAAGGTCTATGGTTGGCTCACCACTATATTCCGAGGTCCTATTATCCTGTGCATAGCTCTGTGTGTGCAGAATCCCTACGACATGGCGCGACCAACGAGTGGGCTTATCTGCGAGACGCTTGAGTAGTACTTGTGCTTGTCCACAATCCCCTCACATACGCTTCCGGAAGCGTGTGTGACGGCAATACCTCCTATATTGAAGTTTTTGTAGGTTCTTTCAAGCTTGAAGTTGTTAAAAAAGGTTTCTTAATCAAAACCCTACTTGTGCTGCCTCCTGTTAGGTTGTCGAACATTTCCGTTCATAATGGCGGGTGTAAACATAGCGGCACATAGCCGCACAGCACTCCGGGATCACTTACGGGTGTATGGAGTGCCAGACACAGGGGTCGAACTGATCTTTGTGGTTCAAGCCGATCCGGCTTTCCACTTTGAAGTGTTCTACTCTTGGGTCACTTTTCCAGCGGTGGATGGGACCGATAATCTGTTCCATGAATATGAACCCACTGCTGTTCCTGCTGCCTATAGACCTTATACTAATCTTGAAGTACCGCTCACGGCTTGGCAGCACCGTGTTTGGTTTGATGGCGCCCTCCCACAACCGACTACCACGGTTCGTTTAGGCCCCTTATCTATTGATGGGGCCACTTGGCCTGTTTTGGCCGGATACACCCCACATCCGCGTTATATGACAATACCAGTCGCGGAACTGCGCAACATGTATTCGGCTTTGGTGCGAGTGCATCGAGCCTTAGTGCGATATGTCACAGGCAACATCCAGGGAGCCCCTCCTGGAGTTGCAGGCCATCCAGCTAGCGCAGGCGGAGTGACCATAAGTCCTGTCATGGTGAACTCAGTGATGGGCAAACGTCCACAAAATAAGGATGATTTTCCTTACTGGCTTGCAGAAAAATTTGACCAGTTGGAGGCAGTTTTTCCACACACAACACCGGTGGATAAACACCGCATTCTTACGATTAGTTTGCCAAAAGACTTAATCCCCGAGTTAACAGCATGCGAGAACTGGGGTAAGGTATTCGCAGCAGTATATTCTAAGTGTTTTGGCACTCCTTCCATGACGGTTCTCCCCTCGGTTATTAAAAAAGTACAGAATGAACATGGCCCTGAAGCGGCTGTGGAATTAGGGATGAGACTGGTGGGAGTGTTTGAAGTAGTAGCTGAGCTGATCCTTGCGAATGTCAAGGGCGATGCAGTGAACTTTCAAGTAGCGAATGCTTTGGCCCCAGAATTACCGAAAATTATTACCCAGGCTTACAAAACTATTGGCAGAAATAGCCTGGGCAATAAGCCTTTTGCAAAACAGCAAACACAATCGCAACAACAACAACAATCCAAGCCTCAATCTGAGAAAGATGAGAGACCAGTCTTCACTAAAAAGAGTTGGAGGCTGAAAAAACAGGGTAAGCAACAACAGAAGCCGGGGTCGAGAGGCACTTCCCCGGTTTCAGTCTCTTCTGAACGCACTTATGATTTACGCGATAGGGCGAGAATTAAATCACCGGATAGGTTTCAGGTCCCTGATACGTGCTCTCCTCATTCTTCACAGGCACAGACCTCGTCACAGGCCGGTGGAGGAGACCGCCAGGATAGAGGAAGGGGTCGAGAGGCTCCCCAGGGACGAGACCAACCTCGACAACAAGTCAGAGGGAAAGCAGAAGACTTTCAACGTTCTCGCCCACAATTTCAGAAGAAGAAAGTTGCCGCTGTAACAGCGAAATATGCCACAGACGGTGAGAACGAGGCTCCTGAATTGGACGTGGGCAGTAACCCTCCTAGACAGCGCCGCGGAAGTTACCATAGTGCGGGAGGCGCTCCGTCCTCATATGGAGGCGACAGCAACTGAAACATTCATTACTGTCGAGACAGCTGACACCAGAGTGGCACCCCCTGACAGACTTTATACTATTGTCATTCAAATCGAAGGTGATATACAGCTTATAATTAAAGGGATTTTTTGGGAAAATCTAACCTCTTCGTACGACATTTTGTTAGCGGAGGTGGATTGGCCACCCCCATTCGTTCTTGCTGCACGCAAAGGGGAGGAGGTAATCCTTCCGAGCTTTTCTCGACATGTCCCAGAGGACAAAGCGGAGGCTCTGGCAGCTGAGTGGGCTGTGTCCCTGGCTCCTGCGTTATACCGCAACCACGTGGGTTGGGACGAGGACTCTCCCCCCATGAAATACCATTGAGGTCCCTACCGCAGCCCCAACCCCAATATCCCATAAAACGGGATGCAAAAGGCCCCGTTTCTGAAATTCTAACTCAGTTGGAATATCAGGGAGTAATCGAAACCTGCGTATCACCTATGAACAATCCCCTTTTCGCGGTTTCTAAACCCGATGGATCGTACCGCTTAGTTTTGGATTACCGGCATTTGAACTCTCATTGTCGGACCTTTGCAGTGCAAAATACCCACAGTTCTGCGCTTGTAGACAGTCTTGTTCGTAAAAAATACAAAACGACACTTGACCTCTCAAATGGATTCTACACGCACAACTTAGCCCCGGAGAGTGGCCAATGGAGCGCTTTTACTTCCGGTGGTAAATTATTCAAATTCAGGCGTTTACCTATGGGCTATAAGAACAGTCCAGGCGTATTCGCCGCCCGTGTTGTCTCTTTGTTAGACGGCATTGATCCAGATGCATGTTCGTACGTCGATGACATTTATCTGACGGACGACGAATTGTTCCCGCATCTGTCCCGAGTGGACCGCATTATTCTTGAATTTGCGGTTCAAGGTTACAAATTTAACTTTTCCAAATCTCATATTGCTGAATTTACCGTTTTGTTCTTGGGCTACGAGCTCAACAATGAAGGTAAGGGCTTAGCCCCCCACTTCCTGGAGAAATGTGCACTTCTGTGCCCTCCTACTAATCTGAAAAAGCTTCAGTCTTTGCTGGGTTTTCTGAACTTCGGGCGTACTTACATTCCCGAATATGCCCAGCGTATCAAGCCACTGTATGCCTTGATACAACCTACCTTTTCGAAGTCTTGCTGGCTTCCGGAGCATACCTCCATTCTGCAGTCTTTGCAGACAGACCTTCTTGAGTCTAAATACCTTTTGACGCGTGACAACCACACAAACCTGGTGATTAGAATAATTCCAGGGGCAGTGGGTTTCACGTACTTAACCTTTAACGAAGGTGACACAGTACCCATCGCATACAAGTCACATCTATACACTTCCGCAGAAATGCGCTTTTCATCTGTGGAGAAGGTTCTGACCGCGGTGCAAATGGCGATTCTAAAGGAGCGCGCACTGGCACAGGGAAAACGCATTCTGGTGGTAACACCCTATCCTGCCCTAGAGGCAGTGACAAAAGCAAGTGTACCGAACTCTAAAGCTTTGCACCCCCGTTGGATTCAATGGGCAACCTCTTTGACGTCTCCGGATGTCACTTTCATATTCGACTCTTCTCTTCAAACTCAGGAGTTTTTACAATATGAATTCGTTCATCCTCCTCCTCTGTCCTTACTGCCGCTTGAGGATTACGACTGTGTGATCTACACCGATGGTTCGGCACAACCGGCCACGGGGTCCAAGCATGCTTATTCAGCCGCATGTGCTATTGTTGCAGGTACTTTTGTGAACGGAAAGTTCAAATCCACTGTAGTGCACACTCAGGCACTCGGGGACAGTACTGCACAATTGGCCGAGCTACGCGCATTGGTGCTTGCGCTTGAGTTCGTTAATCCTGATGTGACCACTCTCATTGTGTGCGATTCTTACTACTGTGTTCAATCTTACAATGACAACCTGTTCTTTTGGTCGCAAAACGACTATAGAGACGCTAAAGGCAGCACAATCAAGCATAAAATGCTTTGGGTTCGAGTGGCAGAATTACAACAACGTCTGCCACTCACACAGGTGGTTCACACCCTCGGCCATCAGCGGGTGAGCGCACACGCTGTTGGTAACGGTCTGGCAGATGAAGCTGCCAGATCAGCAGTAGTCACGTGTTCAGTAGCAGCAGTTACTAGATCCATGTCTAAAATTGACGCCGATATTTTGGCAGCTATTGCTGCCACAAAGGAAGGTACTAATTTCCCTAGGGGTTTCCCTTCCAAATATTCTTATCAGTTAGGTCCCGAACAGGCTCCTTATGTAACAATACCCGACGTTGGTGATCGGCTGATCCCCAACGCGGACCGCAGACATGCCTTGATAACTGCTGCACACGAAGGTATGGCTTCGGCTCATGCTGGAGTGTCAGCGACAGTTTCCATCTTGCAGCAGCGTTATTGGTGGCGTGGTTTATATAAAAACACCCGTACTTATGTGCTTTCCTGTGACGTTTGTCAACAGATTAAGCCTTCCACGGTTACAAGACCACCACAGACCTCGCTCTGCATTTCTAACAGACCTTTTGGGTGTGTTTACCTGGATCACTGCGGTCCATTTTCTTCAGACACTGCCTATAAATATATCTTAGTGGCAGTGGACTCGTGCACACGGTTCATCTGGGTCTGGCCACAACGGAGTGCTGACGCTCGAAATGTCATCAGGGATTTGCGTGTCTTTGTGGGAATTTTCACATGCAGCACCTTCCATTCTGACCAAGGTCCGGCGTTTGCCTCTAAGGCTTACAAGGACGCAATGGGTTCATTGGGGTGCGGGTGAAATTTTCATCTCCGTATAGGCCTGAGGGCAACTCTATCGTTGAACGAATGAACCGTGACTTAAAGCAATCCTTGACAGCTAAAGTTATAGGTACTGGCAGGAACTGGCTGGCCCACTTGTATACCGTACAACGTGCACTTAATAATCTCCCTAGAAGACCTCTGGGTGGGCGGACCCCATACGAAATGCTCTTTGGCATACGAATGTTTGTGCCTGACCTTGATGGTCTAGACATGGCGGCGCAATCCGCCAAGTTTGATGTAGATAACCATTCTACTATGTTACAGGACTTACAAGAAGCCCGAGACAAACTTGCAATTGCACATTTACCTTCAGCCACAGACCCTGCTCTGCAGATTCCGGTTGCCGGCTGGCTTCCGAAGATTGGCGACCTGGTTCGAGAGAAGGTGGAGAACAAAAAAGAATTCGGCCCCTCTTATCGTGCACCGGTTCCAGTTCTGGGCTTGAAGGGAACACGTACTGTCATCTTACCGCCGCTTCCTGGTCGCAAGGAGAACAGATACATCTCAGTGGAAAATGTCAAGCTACAACATCTGGCCGATCCTGAATAGTGTTACACCAGCGGTCTCTTGTCCTGCCATTTACCGGACATGTGTTCGTGGCCCTCCTGCGCGAACGGTCACAGATGTTACCATTGAGATGGTTGATTTGCCTGAAACTATATTCGAACCTTCTGTCTCCCCCTGCATAGACGAGAACGAGTATATCTATCCCGCAACCGAATCTGTGGCACACTTACCAACAACGCCACTGAGCCCGACGCGTTATTCCTTTGACTCGGATTCCACCTCTTCAGTTGTCCCATCCAAGTTCAGTATTTTTGTATCCTGGTTTAGAGACAATTTTTTGGTTCCACCCTGGACATACATCTGGTTGGTGTTTTTCTTGATATTTTTGTTCATGTCCATTGGCTTTGTCACAGTGTTTTTCCTACTCATCAATGGTCACTATTTACCTGAACGCTCTGCTGTGGACAGTGTTGCTGGAACTTTGGCTCCACATTCCTCATCTCACATCATGAAGCGTGACCTTACATTTGTGAACATTTCAGCTTTTCCAGTTGCTGATGGCATCGTATGGGATGCGGTAAACTTTCAAATTCATGGACCGACTGAAATTATTAATGTACCTAATGTCCTTCGAGTTTCGATGGGTGATGTAGTAAAAAGTAATATTCATTCAGACGATTGGGATGTGCATGCCGTTGAAGCATTGTTTGCTGATTTAAAATATTATGCTTCCTTTAATGCTGAAGATTTGTATATGAATTCTGCTAATTATGCCGATTTGTATTGCTACCAGCATTGGGGCAACCATTTTGTCCATAAACCGAGTGCATTACGTGGTTCTTTCGCCTACACCCAATGGGAACATTGCCCAAATCCTTTACCAGGTAGCTCCCAGACTCTTAAGAATAAATTTACATATTTCACTGATTTTAATAGATCAAACCCTGGGTCCTATTATTTTAAATTAAACACCCCATCCACTCCGAAAATAATGTTGACCCACTCCAAATTGCTCTATTCGGGTTCCTTTTTGAGTGCCTTAGCTGTGGGTGGTTATGAGTACTGGAAGGACACTGTGGATTTAAAATCAATCTGGGGCTCAAAACCATGGCAGGTGCAGGGCACAGAGGCCTTGCACCGTGCTTGCCTTATCCCGGCCCAAATTGTGTTTCTGAATGCTTCCGTCTATCAGACTACGTATTGGGGTTTGGCTACCACTAAACAACTCAATGCACCTTCCATTCCATCCCTGTCAAGCGCTCCCATTGATAGCTTGCATTTTAATATGTCCCTTGCGACTTTGCAGGCTATGTTTCAGAACAATTCATTTAATGTTTCTACGCTTGTTCAGTCACCCTGGTTGGTATGGCCCGTATCGTCTAATGCATGCCAACTGCGTTTTCAAGGCTCAGTTCCTGGATACAAACAGGACAGGCCTGATCCGAGGTTTTCTGATTCCCGTACTGTCACCACATATTCTGTTGGTAAATTATGTAAACAGTGGTTGCAGCATTCTTCCCTAGACTCTGTTAAACAGCATTTATCCCTCCTTTCAGGCAACATTGATCTGTCCGACTTTATGTTGGGGCCTCGTGGTCCACGACCGAAGAGATTCATTTATGAAGCTTATAATGAACTCTGGAAGCTGTCGCAAATGGAAGCTGCTTCCCGTCTACGGGAAATAGACCAAGCAAATTTGGAAAAGGTGCTTGCTGTTGTTGACAATAGTATTAATACCCTGTCTTCCCGCATTTACACGTTAGAGAATATTGTGTCCTCTGTGGTTGATATTGTACAAGATGATGTTTCTGTGTTGTATCATGGTCAAAATCAATTACGTTCAGTTATGCAGTTTGCATGGACTTTGCAGACACTTAAATTGGGTAAAGTTCCTTGGCATTTTTTAAACACCACCGCCTTATTTCTGCCTTTTAATTTAACTGACAAACAGCAGTTCATGTCCATGAAAGATGCGGCTTACACTCTGTTACATATCGAAAAAGTGGATCCTTTACCTTTCTCTGTGGCGGAATTGGATTCTGCTGTGTGGCTAGTTCATGGGGTTATCGCTTTACCTTTTTCCTTGTTTGAATTTAGCTCGTGCATGAAACATTATCCTGTGGGCCGTTACCAGCCTTTGGGAGGTGCTTTCCTGCATGAACTCTGGTCCTTGCCTTTCATGTATAAATGCCTTAGAGACGGCAAGGAAGTTTTTCTCACGGGGGAGTCATGCAATTCAACTGTGGGTCATTCCCTTATTTGTAAGCATATTAAGCTGCACGGAGCTTGTAGCTTTTCCGCTCCGAATCTTGCTTGTGTGCTAAAAGGTATTCCCGCTCCTGCTATTTCTCCTACCTTTACTTTGCTTACAAATGGTAGCTATTTGCTTTTGAATAACGAGAACTGTTGTGGCCTACAGGCCGGCATTTCATATATTGTCACGGTTTCGCACAGAGTTGTCTGCTGCAAGAATGTGCTTTTTCCTCCCCCTCACGACATCGTTGATAATTCTATTTGGCCTTCCATTCCTACCATGGAGACAGATTTCAATAAACTGAGCAGAATAAAGGCACTATTATTGAACGAGGAGGTTATGCTCACATCCGCCCAGGAGACATTCATTCTCCAGGTGGCGAGTACCCACAGTGAAATACAGGCCCTTTTGAACACCAACCTCCCCCAACATTTCGGGGAGTTAATTCACCGTATTTTTAACGCATCAAACACTGAGGGTCTGGTTCACTTTTTTAAAGTTGTGGGGTCCGGCCTGGTATCCACTTTCCAAACTATTTTTGGTGTGATACCGGCATTCATTCATTCTATTTTTTCCAGCGTCTTTGGTAGCTTCCCATTAATCCTCGCCTTGGCGGCTGGTGTCTTGCTGTTGGTCTGTTTTCTGCGCAATGGCTGCTCCCCGATGGACCCTTCTCGATCCCGAACACCTCCAGCTGCTCCGTGAACGACTACTGGCTGGTTTCGGCGTTCTGCCATTGGCGACACTGAGTGTGTCCTATACCCTTTCTTTTCGCTTTGCGTATTTCACTTGCGTGCAACCTGTGATGTCTTGCATCCGCTGTCCTTTCACCTGGACCATGGATTATTGCCTCTCCAATTCGTCGTTGCCTGTTCCGGATTTTGTTCAGTTGGTGGGCCCCTTAGAGGCCCATGAACAGGACTGTTCCGTTGCTGGCTGTATGACGCGTGCGGCTGCACTGGGGATTTTGGCACAATGGGATATCTGGGCGGCTGCTCAGAATCTCCTACAACAAAGCTATATTGAATTTCACGCAAGCTGTCCCGCATTGCTTTTGGATGATCCATCCGCTGAGGAACATTCCTGCAGCTTTGATCTGTTGGACTGGATGGCAACTATGTTTTCTGGCGATTCCAATGATGTCCTTTTGGATGCTATCGCATTTTTCTGCACTTACACGCTTTTGGACTAACGTGGGCTGCCACGCTGATTTTTTTCCTCTCTCCCGTTTCGTTGTCCCTTGAGGGGCCAGCGTCCCCTCGTGACATTTCTGCTCGGTTAATTTGAACTCTGTCTTCGTCCTTTGTCTTGGCCGCTGCACTGTCCAGGGGAGGGTGTCTTGTGGTTTGTGGCCTCTGGGCCTGCCTTGGTTGTCTTAGGCCTGACTGCCATGCTGCTTTTCTTTGCACACGTTACTTTGAACCGTTGTTCTATCGACCTCTGCTCTTGCCAAGTAATTTTAGCGCTGTCTGCATTTTCTGTCTCTCACCTTTTCTCCTGTTCGATTTGGGCTCAGACTGCGCAACATGTACAAGGTCGAATAACAACGTCTCCTTGTTCTTGCTGATTTGGCCAGTCCCTCGCACCTAGACATAACACTATGTACAGCTGCCATGGAGAAATTAGTGTGCTTTTAATATTGCGGTTTGCCCGCTCTAGACACACTTGGAGAAAACCTTTCCAGGGAGAAGAGCTGTGATTGTCTGCTGATGTAGTTCTGCATCTAGAGACTGAGGTATGGGGGTTCGCTAGTCAAAGCCCAGAGGTCTTCTATTTTTATAATAAACTAGCTTCCAGCACGGGAGGGTGGTAATGTTATCTAGACATATATCCACTGCTTTATGAGATGCTTTCCCCGTTCGTATTCTATGGGGTTGTAACTATGCTGATCATATTATTCTTATGCATTATGATAATAGTACTGACACGTGTACTGTACCTTAGAGCACGTAAGTTGAAATAAACATTTTAACCTATACTGTGTCTCTTCTTACGCACGTTGTGGACAGGTACGAGTGAGTGACGAAAGAGTGTTCTTGCATCTGCGAGTCCTGAGATAGAGATACCGTGTTCTGGGTTGTCCAAGCATTGGTACATTGGTGCTAATGGGACGCTAAGGCTAGTTGGGTTGGGGTTTTAGGTGCTAAGGTCTATGGTTGGCTCACCACTATATTCCGAGGTCCTATTATCCTGTGCATAGCTCTGTGTGTGCAGAATCCCTACGACAATCCACTGTCTGAGGTTGCGGGCAGCGGTGTCGGGGTCGGCGGGTGGGCTCTGGGCGAGGGTGGTGGTTAGCTGGTCTTCGGTGACTTTGCTCCAGCAGCGGCGGGGCATCTGTTGGGTGCGGTGGTGCATGGTGGGTTTCTTGAAGGTGAAGTGGATGCAGCGATGGTCGGTCCAGTGGAGTTCGGTGGTGTGGTTGAAGGAGACGTGGGGGCTTGCGGAGAAGATGGGGTCAAGCGTGTGACCGGCGGAGTGGATGGGTGTTGTGACGAGTTATCTGAGTCCGAGGTTGGCTAGATTGTCGATCAGGGTGGTGGAGTTGGTGTCGTTGTTGTTCTCGAGGTGGAAGTTCAGGTCCCCGAGGAGTATGTAGTCCGTGGTGGCGAGGGCGTGTGTGCTAACGAAGTCGGCGATGGAGTCGCTGAACTGTGGTCAGGGTCCGGGGGGTCTGTAGATGAGGGTTCCTCTGAGGGTGGTGTTGGGATCGGTGTGGATCTGGAAGTGCAGGTGTTCGGCGGTGCTGAGGGTGTCGTCGGTGTTGGTCGAGACTCTGAGAGTGTTCCTGTGGACGATGGTGATTCCTCCTCCTGCTCCGTTGGTGCGGTCCCTGCGGGTGATCTTGTAGCCTTCCGGGACGGCTATGGCTATGTCGGGTGCCGAGGCGGGGTTCAGCCAGGTCTCCATCAGGAAGGCGACGTCTGGGGAGGTTGAGTCGAGTAGGTCCCAGAGTTCAATGGCGTGTTTGCGGGCGGAGCGGGTGTTGAGAAGGATGCATCTGAGGTGGTTGGGTTCTTTCCTGGTCGGCGGCATGGTGGGGCGAATGCTTGTGAAGCTGCAGTTCCGGCAGGTGAAAGCTCCATGGGTGCGCTTCGGGGCGGCCAGGAAGCAGGTGTGTGATCGTCCGGTGTTGAGTGCGTGGAGGGATCTGGCATCGTAGCGGTGTCGGGCGTCATGGCGTTCGCGGGGTCCAGGGGTCCTGGCGCTGGGCGCGGACGGCGCGCCAGCGGCGCGGCCGCTGCGCGGCCTCCATATGAGGGGATGTGGGAGGGAGGAGCAGCTGGGAGGCGGGAGCGGGGCAGCGAATGGGAATGCAGGGGGGCAGGGACGCAGCGGCGGGAAAAACGGGCGGGGGCCGCGGGAGAACTGGGCACAGGAAGGAAAAACAAGTTTAGGCAAGAAAACAAGTACAGGCACAGAGGAATAAAAACAAGTCTGGGCAAGAAAGCAAGTTAGGCACAGGGGAATAAAAACAAGTCTGGGCAAGAAAGCAAGTTAGGCACAGGGGGATAAAAACAAGTCTGGGCAAGAAAGCAAGTTAGGCACAGGGGAATAAAAACAAGTCTGGGAAAGAAAGCAAGTTAGGCACAGGGGGAAAGTACAGGATTAGGCAAAAACAATGCAGGCAGAGCCGTGCAGCAGCGTGGGGAGCGACCTGCCTGCGAGCAGGGTCAGAGGTCGCTCCTTTCACCGCTGTGCGGCCTCCATATGAGGGGATGTGGGAGGGAGGAGCAGCTGGGAGGCGGGAGCGGGGTGGCGAATGGGAATGCAGGGGGGCGGGGACGCAGCGGCGGGAATAACGGGCAGGGGCCGCGGGAGAACTGGGCACAGGAAGGAAAAACAAGTTTAGGCAAGAAAACAAGTACAGGCACAGAGGAATAAAAACAAGTCTGGGCAAGAAAGCAAGTTAGGCACAGGGGAATAAAAACAAGTCTGGGCAAGAAAGCAAGTTAGGCACAGGGGGATAAAAACAAGTCTGGGCAAGAAAGCAAGTTAGGCACAGGGGAATAAAAACAAGTCTGGGCAAGAAAGCAAGTTAGGCACAGGGGAATAAAAACAAGTCTGGGCAAGAAAGCAAGTTAGGCACAGGGGAATAAAAACAAGTCTGGGCAAGAAAGCAAGTTAGGCACAGGGGGAAAGTACAGGATTAGGCAAAAACAATGCAGGCAGAGCCGTGCAGCAGCGTGGGGAGCGACCTGCCTGCGAGCAGGGTCAAAGGTCCCCCAGAAGACCCACACCCAGTTGCTCAAGGGATGCAAATATAATAACCTCTGCAGGAGCTAAAAGTGCAACAGTAGTAACTCCAGAAGACTTAGAAAGATGGGCACAAGGAATAGACAGACAGAGTTCACCTCCAAAGATTTTGGACATTTATAAATTAAAAGTCGAATTAGAAGAAATGATAGCAGGAAACGTAGGAGTGGATCGCCTGAATACCTACAGTGAAGAAGAACTATTGTTCATATGTAGGAGCATAACCAGAAATGTAAAAATATTCCATGAAAAATTAACGGATTTGGCCTCAGAAATGGGAATTGAAATAAGGAAGTCAAAAGTTTAGCAGAGACCATATAGTGCAGAATTTACTGACAAAGACTTAGAAAATATGAATACATCTGGTAGAAAATTGCAAGTTAAAGAATTAATGGCAGTTTTACAGAAATGGGGAGAACTGGATAAATGGAAAGCTAGATGGACAAAGAAAAAGGAAGAAGCACGTTCAAGTAGAATGGCATCTGAATATTTGTTGAAAGAAACAGGAAAAGTAGAACAGATGTATCCAATGCGAGAGGTACCAGGAGGAGGCTATGTCCATGTACCGTGGAGTAGACAAGACATATTGTCATTTACCAATGACTTTCCAAAGTTGAGAGAAAAACCAATTGAATGGTACAAGCAGGTTGAGAGGTTTGTGAAGGTTTCAAAGGTTTTCTTAAAAGACTTAGATGGTTTGTTTGACATAGTGGTACCTGCCGATTTATGGACAGATTGTAAAATTACAATCGACTGGCCTAGTGAGGAGTATCCTAGGGATCCAAAGACAGGTGCCCCATCAAATGATGTGATGAAAAAGTATCACCAGGTAATCACGTACTTGAAAGGAAAGATACCTCCTAAAGAAACAGATTGGGTGAAAATAGATAGAACTACCCAAGAAGCAAGTGAATCGGTACACGCCTACTATGAACGTTTAGTACAGGTGTTCCAACAGTGTAGTGGCTTCGAAGACATTGGAGACAAAAATATGAGTCAATATGACGCAGAATGGCTCACAGCAGGGTGTTAATCCTCAGAGCCAGTTGCCACCTGCCCCTATACAGGGTAATGTAAGCAGAGCAAAGCACGGTACAGACGTCGGATATCAAGGAGGAAGTGGTAAGAATGATTATGTAACTTCACAGTTTCTTTTGCAGGATGATTTTAATCCATATGATTATCAATGACGGTGCCTAAGAGAGGGGGAGAAGGAGTGCGTACTTGGCGCATCCTTGCCGGTAGATCAGTCAGGTCCATATGTTGAAGGGAAAGTAAAAGGTAATGATATCACCTTTGTTTTGGACACTGGTGCTACCCGTTCTACTGTAAGAACAGCAGACATCCCAGACCTCCCTCTCTCTGGAGAAGCTATCCAAGTTGTAGGTGTAGCAAATCAAAAGATTAGAACACCCCTTACTGAACCCATGGAAGTAAGAATTGGAAACTTCCGAGAAATGCACCAATTTGTGGTGTGTGATTCTAGTCTAGTAAACTTACTGGGCAGAGATTTACTGTGCAAAATGAACTGCACTATTTTCTGCACAGCGGATGGTGTTGCAATACAGACCCCGGACGAAGATCATGTGTACAAATTTATGATTGCCAAGCAAGGTACAGAAGTAGATGAAATGTTCTCCTTGATAACAAAAGATGAATTACCAGACGAGTTAAAAACTACAGTGAGTTCAAAAGTGTGGGATTTTACAGGAAAAGAAGTAGGTGTGATGGCAAATATAGACCCACTAAAGGTAACTGTAAAAGAAGGTGCAATTTTCCCAAATACCCGGCAGTATAAAATCAGTGCTGAAGTGAAAGCAGGAGTTATTGAGGAAATTGGCAGAATGGTAAAACAAGGTATATCAAAAGAAGTTATGAGTAGCCCTTGTAATTCACCAATCATGGGTTTGAAAAAGCCTAGCGGAAAATATAGAATCGTTCAAGATTTACGCAAGGTAAATAAAATTGTGGTACCTTGTTGTCCTATAGTACCAAATCCTGCAGTAATCTTATACCAAATACCATGGGATGCAGAATGGTTTACCGTAATTGATGTGTGTCAAGCATTTTTCTCAATTCCATTGCACCCAGATAGTCAGTATTTATTTTCGTTCAAATTTGAAAATCATGTTTACGTATGGAATCGTGTTCCTCAGGGGTACACGGAAAGTCCCTCTATATTTAATCAGATACTGAAAAAGTGTCTAGAGAAGCTAGTAATGCCCAGAAACTCAGTCTTGGTGCAGTACATAGATGATTTGTTGGTGGCATCTAAAACCCATGATGACTGTGTCGCTGACTCAATTGCATTACTAAATCATTTAGCTGAGGAAGGTCACAAAGTGTTACCTGAGAAGTTGCAATTTTGTACAAGAGCAGTTAAATATTTAGGACACCAAATTGAGAGAGGAAAGAGAAGAATAACATCTGAGAGAATAAAAATAATTAAGCAAATGAAAATGCCAGTAACACAAAGAGAGGTGAGAATGTTTGGAATAGTGGGATACTGTCGACAATGGATTGTAGGGTTTTCTCTACTAGCAAAGCCTTTAATTCAGTTAACGAAAAAGAAGGCAAAGGACCCAGTTGAATGGGATGATGAAAGTGTCAGTGCATTTGTGAAACTAAGAAATGCTTTATGTGAAGCACCTGCCCTGTGCATGCCTGACTATACAAAGGAATTTACATTATTCTGCTATGAGAGAGAAAGTTGTGCACTTTCTGTCTTGACACAAAGACATGGATTGGACAGACGTCCTATAGCATACTTTTCTGCTACATTGGACCCAGTGGCTGCAGCATTGCCAGGCTGTTTAAAAGCAGTAGCTACTACTTGTATGAGCATTGAACAAAGTGAGTCAATAGTAATGGGACATCCTGTTAAAGTGTTCGTTCCACATGCAGTTGTGATTCTGTTGACCAGAACCAGAACCCAGCATCTTACCCCTAGTCGAATGACAAAATATGAGAGAATAATTCTAGGTGCTGAAAATGTGACCATAGCTAGGTGCACAGTTGTAAATCCTGCAACATTATTACCAGATCCATATTGTGAGGAAGTCAGGGACGATACAGAAGAACATGATTGTTTGGAAGTCACAGAGTTGTGCACCAAGCCACGTCCCGACATACAGGAAATGCCCCTTAAGTACCCAGACAGGGAACTGTTTGTAGATGGCTCATGCTTAAGGCATGAAGATGGCAAATTGAGTGCAGCTTATGCTGTATGTGAACTTACTGGAATAGTCGAAGCATCCTATTTACCAGGAGTCAAATCTGCACAAGTAGCTGAATTGGTTGCTTTAATTAAAGCCTCCAAAATTGGGAAAAATGTAAAGGTAACCATATTTACGGACAGTCAATATGGTTACGGGGTTGTGCATGATTTTGGCCAACTGTGGATGCAGAGGGATTTCATGACTTCTTCAGGATCCCCCATCAAAAATGGGCAGTTTGTAAAGGAACTATTGGAGGCAATACAATTACCAAAAGAATTGGCAGTGGTGAAATGTGCTGCACACCAGTCAGGAGATGACTGGGGGGTAGCCGGTAACAGATATGCAGACCTAATGGCTCAACATTGTGCCAGAAATAGAATGGCAGTAAACAGAAAAATTGAAACAATGGGAATCAGCTGCCAACTTATGCTATGTTCAACACCTGAAACATGGAATGATGTGAAACGATAGCAGGATGATGCTGAAGAAAGTGAAAAAGATGTTTGGATAAAAATAGGGTGTACCCGAAGAGCAGATGATGTGTGGGTTTATTCAGATGGCAGACCAATCATGCCTGATTGCTTGATTTCACACATGGCCAGAATGTATCATGGGGACACACATGTAGGAAGAGATGCCATGATTAGACTTTTCAGACAAAGTTGGTACAATCCAAAGTTTAGGGCTGCAGCAGAGAGCCTTTGCCAGAGGTGCTTAACTTGTCAAATGAATAATCCAGGAAGGAAAACAGTGGTTGGTCTGGGAAAAATCGGAAAGGCAGAAGGCCCATTTGTGAGATTGCAGTTAGATTTCATTCAGTTACCACCATGTAAAGGACTGAAATATGTACTTGTCATAGTGTGTCTGTTTTCAAAGTGGGTGGAGGCTTACCCTACCAGGAGGAATGACAGCATAACAGTTGCAAAACTATTATTAAGAGAACTCATTCCTAGGTTCGGTTTCCCAGTAACTTTGGAATCAGATAGAGGAAGTCACTTCAAAATCGATGTAATTCGAATAATCTGTGAAGCATTTAAAATTGAACAAAAATTGCACTGTGCATACCGCCCAGAGGCTTTTGGAGTGGTCGAACAAATGAATGGCACAATAAAATAAAGATTGTCAAAAATGTGTGCATCCACATCGTTAAATTGGCCAGATGCGTTGCCTCTTGTCTTGATGGGACATTCCTGATAGAAATACAGGATTGAGTCCTCATGAAATCATCATGGGAAGAGCAATGAGACAAGCCCATGTACCTGGAAATAAACTGCTGAATATAACTGATGACATGGTTCTGGAGTATTGCAAAGCATTGGCTGACCTAGTGCGTTCTGTCTCTCACCAGGTTGGAGAAGACGCAGTTTCCAGGCAGCCAGAACAAGAGCATGATCTGAACCCCGGAGACTGGGTGGTAGTGAAGAATCACACCAGAGAAACGTGTTTATCACCCAGGTGGGGAGAACCTTGTCAGATTATATTGGTTACAAATACAGAAGTGAAATGTGCAGGTTTGCCTAATTGGATTCATGTAAGTCATACCAAAAGAGTACCAGCTCCTGAAGAGAGAGATCCTCAGTCAGCCTCAATAGCTGAGGAAGCTGAAGGTTGTACAGCTGAAGAATCACAAGTAATAGATTCAGGAATAGCTGAAGAAGAACAACCGAGCACAAGTCAGGACTGGATACCAGTGGTTGATATACCTGAAGTCTTTATCAAAACAAGGAGCAGAGCAAAATTAGAAGAAATTAGAGAGGGCCAGATAGGTGAAGAAGAACAGGCTCAGGATAGGGAGGTTGAAACTATATGGGAACCTGAGCAGGCCCAGATAGGGAAAGGAAATCAGACTCAATCTGACAACGAGACAACAGGATTTGAGCAGGGACAGACAGGTTTAGAAGAATGCGGTCAGGCTGCAGAAGTACAAAGTGCAATAAGCCCTGATCAGAACCAGTTAGAATCAGAAAATCACGTTCAGGGAGAAGAAAACAAAGAAAAAATCGAACTTGAAGACATCAAACAAGAAAACGTCAATCCTGAACAGGGCAAGTTAGAGGAGACGCACTTTCAGGCAAATGAAGAAGCAACAGAAAGACTTGAACAAGGGCAGATAGAGAGGGAAGCTGAAAACCAAAACCAACAAATTGTGCCACACATTGATGTAAATAAAGGAACATTTGAAAAAGACTCAAAAGGTGAAGGTACAGTGCAAACCAAGAAAGTCAGAAAAGGAGATCATTGGCCTAGTGTTATTAAAAGAGTGAAATATCACATAGTAACTCGAAGTGAAGACCCGGAACAAGTGAATGAAGTAACAAGCCCATCTGGACCAGCAAACGGATCTGCAAAACGCAAAAGCCCAAGATTGAAACTCGTAAACAACAAGTTCAAAGGTCCCGATTGGACTTATATAATTCTCGAAGACTGTGAAAGTTCAGAAAATAGTGAAAGTGGTGACGAAGGAACAAGTGCAGAGCTGATTTATGAAAAAGAAGTGAGACCACCTTGATAACGTTAAAGATTTCAAGGAAAAAGGAAAGAAGAGAAATCTTCTTGGTCAAAAATGGCTGAGGATAGAGTTGCTGGGAGACCGAAACGGAAATGTTGTAAAAGATGCTGTGCTATATGCATATGTAGTCTGGTAGTGGTGCTTATAGTATGGTTAGTTGTGATAGTAGCAATACCTTATCTTATGATAATGGACAAACAGAATAACACAGAGACAAAAGGAAGGATAGATAACTTGAGAAGTGGCAGAGTAGAAATAGAAGCAGAAGATGAACCAGATTTTCATCATGTTGTGACAGATAATGAAACTAGCTTAAATGTCTTTACTAAATTATTGTTTCAATATATAGATACAATGGATGTTAGTGATTGTTATGTCTGTATGAAGTTACCTGAATCAGTAGCAGAAGGTCTAACATACCATCATTTGCCTTTAACCTATGGTATATCATGTAGTGTATTAACCAGTTTATTTTACAGAACAGGGAAACTTCAGTATTATTATTCAAATATAGATATTACAAAACTTGAGAAGGAACTGAAACCACTGGAAGTTGATAGTGTATGGGAAAGATTGACAAATAGCATTGCGTCAATTGGTACCTGGTTTACTAATGTAGGAAAAGGATTTATAGGTCAAATATTAGTACCCTTAGTAGGAATAGCGATAACAGTATTGTCAATAATGATATGGTGCAAATGTTGTAAAAAGAAAGAAACTTATAGAGGGACAGGAAGAGGCAAGAAACGAAAATTCGAAGAGATTGAATTAGAAGACCTGAGAAGTGAAATGTACAAAAGACTGAAGGGAAAAGATAAGAATGAAAAGAGTAAAAATGAAAATGTGACGGAAATATGTTGAAGTTGGCATCAATCAATCAATCAGGGAATTGTAAGCGCGCTACTCACCCGTGAGGGTCTCAAGGCGCTGAGGGGGGGGGGGTCCGCAGATCTGTTTAGCCGAAGAGCCAGGTCTTGAGGGTCTTCCTGAAGGTGTTCAGGGAGGGGCGCGTCTGATGACTGCCGGTAGCTCGTTCCAGGTCTTGGCTGCAATGTGAGAGAAGGATCTTCCGCCTGCTCTGGCTCTGTGGATGCGCAGGGTTTCGGCCAGTGCGAGGTTGGAAGATCGGAGGTTTCTTTTGGGTACGTGGAAGTTGATTCTGTCATTGAGGTATTTGGGTCCGTTGTTGTGTAGGCATTTGTAGGCGTGAGTGAGGATTTTGAAAGTGACTCTTTTCTCCACGGGGAGCCAGTGGAGACTTCGTAGGTGTTGGCTGATGTGTTCGTGTCGGGGGACCCTTTTCCAACTCCTTGGCCAAGGGGTTTGGTTTTCACACCTTTAGGTAACTATAAATACGTAATCTTTAGTTGTACTGCTGTCTCTATCTTCTCCTAAGGGCCGTCATTTGTGATTAATAGGTGACTATATAGTTTACTCTGCTAAAATTTTAGATAAACATTTTAAAACTTCCTGAGTCAGTGGTTATTTCAGGTGTTTTATGAAATTGTATTTGTATTGATCTCATTTTATCCCCAGTTATCAAAGGTCCATTGGTAAGTCATTACTCTTCAATCAGGAAAGGTAATTGGTAGCAGGGATTTGATAAAAGAGTACAACTGACACACCCAGCGGTGATTGCTAGTTAGTGTGAATGAATGGGCCCAGGTGAGTATTTTGTGTATGAATGCTTGTTGCTAGTAACCCGCTGGATCACCAGGTGTGGTGGCCCGTTTCCAAGAACAATGGGTTTATAATCCATGGAAAAGGAGTGAAGTTTTGTCTCTTAGGACTCAGTTACCTGATCCTAGGAAAAATCCTACTGCATATTATAAAGAATTGACTGAAGCTGCCTCTTCAACAGTAAGGACTCTTGCGGACATTGAAATGTTCTTTGGTTTACTGGTTCCAGTTGATATTTGGAGACAAGTGCACACACAGGATCATGTTGCGGAATTGGGTGGTACCTTGGATCAAATTAAAGTATGGGATCAGGAGAGGAAGCCCGATGAGAAGCCTAAGGCAGAGATACTTGCTTTGCCAGGCCGCATTATCACGTATATGCATTCTCTTATTCCACCGAGAAAGGTTGATTGGGACAAGTTATCGGCTTGTCATCAGAAGAAAGATGAGAGTGTGTCTGATTTTTCCACTCGGTTTGAAGATGTGTTTCTGGATTATAGTGGGCATGATTTCTCTATTGAGGGAGGTGTCCGGTTGTTTGTTAATAGATTTGTTTTTTAATTTGCTTCCTGAAATAGGGACTCGATTGCAGGCTTCCAAGAGCACTTGGTCCACCTCTTCCCCTTCTGCTATTTTGAATATGGCGCAGTGTTATGAACACAGGGAAAATGAGGATAAGGAGAGGACGGAGAAGAAGCACAAGGATTTGAAGACAAAGGTGTTGTTGCAGCAGGCTTCTAGAGGGAATGGTAGAGGGCGTAGTGGTTTGGCCCAGCATCTTCCACACACTAGCAGGCAGCCTAATACTACGCCTTTAGGGCTGAATCAGTGTGCGTATTGTAAGGTGGAGGGACACTGGCATAGCGAGTGTCCTGTGTTGTTGCAGAAGGTGGCGGTCCCTAGAGGACGAGGTTCTCTTGGACAAGGTCGTGGAGTTGGTGGGGCTGACAGGGCTCAGATGCTACAGCCTCACAGGGTCGTTCTGATAATAATTACTTTGATGACCCTCGGGGCGGACAGTATTATCATGATGACTATGACACAGGTGAGGTGACAGGAATGTCTAACAGCTAGGACAGCCAGAGACAGAGTGAGGGATCAGTTCCGATACCTGTAGATCAATGCAGTCCTTATGTTACTGCGAACTTGCAGTGTTCGGCTAAGGAATTTTTGGTGGATACAGGTGCAACGAACAGTTCAATTTCTCACTCTTTGGTCCCTGGGACAGCTCTCTCTGGCCATAATAATGTTTCGGTAGGTTTTTCTGGTGTACCGGTTGTAAGCCCCATTTCAAAACCTCTTGCATTGACCATCGGTCCTTTCACTGTGGATTCGCCATTTTTGCTGACATCTAATTGTGGTAAGAATTTGATGGGTTTGGATTTATTGAAAAAGTTGCATGACACAATTTATTGTTCCCCAGCAGGTGTCTATATGACAATGGGTCCAGATGTGGCGTGCGCTAAGCAGTGTCTGTCCAAAGATGTGCCCCTTCCTGTTGAATTTAAAGATGTGCCACCCACTCTGTGGGCAACAGGCGACACAGACTTGGAATTGTTGCAGATATCGCCTGTTTGGATACACGTTAAGGATGGTGCTATTTTACGTCGTATCCCTCAATATAAAATACCACAGGCAGGAGAGTGAGCCTTATTGCAGATCGTACAGGATTTGATTGAGAAAGGTGTGGTTGAGGAGACAACTGCTAATATTTTTAATAGCCCTATTCTTCCGATTCTTAAAAGGGCGCCCCCATGTTCCTCTGATGCCCATGAAGATGTTTATCGTTTTGTGATCGATTTGCGCAAAGTTAATAAAATAGTGATTCCCCAGTTTCCTGTGGTTCCTGACATCACCACTCTTTTGAGAATGATGTCCTCTTCTGCTAAATTCTTTTCTGTCATTCATTTGAAAAATGCGTTCTTCAGTATTCCTATTCATCCTGATAGCAGATATCTGTTTGGGTTCACCCTAGCTGGTAGATGTTTTAGGTTCTGTCGCGCTCCTCAAGGCTATATAGAAAGTCCGAGTATCTATAGTCAGGCACTGAAAGGTCAGTTGGATTCTTTGTCGCTCCCCACAGGTAATGTATTGCTACAGTACGTTGATGACTTGCTCATCGCTTCCGACACAGAACAAGGTTGTCGGGACAGTACAGTTAAGTTGTTGTTGCACTTGGCACATCACGGACATAAAGTTTATCTTTCTAAATTTCAGTATTTTCGACAGGAGGTCACCTTTTTAGGTCACCTACTGTCGAACGAGGGTAGGAGATTGACTCCTGAGCTCATCAGTACCATTGTTAAAATGCCCATCCCACAGACTCAGAAAGATGTGCGTGCTTTTATAGGTATCACTTCCTACTGTAGGCAGTGGATACCTAACTACTCCTTACTAACCAAACCCTTGCTTGCACTAACCACTAAAGATGTGCATGAGCCCCTGCCTTGGACACCTGAATTTCAACAGTCTTTTGAGCAACTAAAGAGTGCGCTTTGCTCGGCTCCAGTGCTCGGCACGCCTAACTACAGCAAGCCATTTGTATTATATGTCCATGAGACGGCTGGTTGTGCGCTTTCTGTTCTAACACAAAAATTCGGAGATAACCAACGGCTGTGTGCTTATTTCTCTGCTGTGCTTGTGTCGCACGAGCCCTCCTGAGTTGTCTAAGAGCGGTCACGGCTGTGGCTGTCTCAATAAGGCAATCGGCTGGACTCGTACTTGATACTGATCTCACGGTCATGGTACCCCATGCTGTGGATACACTTTTGAATAAAACAAAGACACAGCACCTCACCAGTGCACGTCTGACTGGCTATGAATTAACCCTGTTCGCAAAACACATCACGATGTGCTACTCTGAATCCAGCCACGTTACTGCCCCTCCCTTCTGAAAATTATGAAAATTAGAAACATGATTGTATCTTCCGTACGGAAGAATAGACGAAAGGACGGGTAGACTTGACTGATGTTCCCCTATCTGGTCCACAAGGGGAACTATATGTTGATGGCTCTTGTTTCAAATTACCAGATGTTATGTTATATTATTTTTCATTTATACCGCGCACAGATACTGCAAGAGTGTCCCGGTGCGAGCCTTGAGAGATATAGAGAGGGGACAGATTTAGGGAAATAGGAAGGTTTTCAGCTTCTTTTTAAAGAGAGTAGGGTCCTGAGTGCGTCGGAGATCGAGAGGCAGCATATTCCAAGCTAAAGCGGTGTCAGAGCAATGCTTCATACACTTGCGCAGGAACAGAAGATGCTATTTCCCGATGCCCCTCTCCGGAAAATATCCGACACAAATTATACTGTGTTCAGAAGAGTCTCCAAAAGGGGGGAAGGGGGAGTGGATAAAATAACAAAAGAGAAGAAGAGACTGCCTTGTTATCAGCTTTCAGAACCTTGTCTTCTCCTAGCGCTGTAGTGTTGCGTTGGATTAATTTGTTCTAGAAAACTAAACACACAGTACATTAGATTCTATACACTTTGAATTCCTATCTCTTTCTAATACTAAGGTTACTCTAAATGTGACATACCTATATAACAATTGGCCATAGCTTCCCTTCTGTCTTTTCTCTTCTTGAGGTTGTTTCTATTTTTATTTGAAGAGATAAGGTCCTTCTTAAGTAAATCTAAGGAGGAACTAATACAATATTATTCTCACCATTTGTTCTCTAAATTACTATGAATTGAAATTGCTTATACATATTATATTTCTACATACCTATATAATCAATCTTTTTCTCCTCACTAATCTTGTCTTATTTTCATTTTAGGTAGAATCATCAGAAGGAATTCACTGCTCCAGGTAAGCCTTTTATTCTAGAATAACTGTAAATAGCACTATGCTTATCAAAATTAAATTGTCCACAATAAGTTTATGTACAGAGTTTCTACTATAATTTTCTAGTTATCAATGAGTACTTAGCTTCAGTTCCGTGGGTTGGATTCAGGTCTCGAAGATGGAATCACTGCTCACTCGAGCTGAATCTATTCGGTTCTTCGTATTGGTGACACTGCACCCATGCGCAAGAGCAATGCAAGTCTTAACTCTGAGAGAGATCTGCTCACTCGCGCATGAGCTTTTGAATTATTCAGGTGGATACTTAGGCTGCAGAGGGTTAACTTCTTGGACACTTCCTTCGGCTGCAAGAAGGCGGCTGCGCAAGTACGCCTGACGAACACTAACTTCAAGGAAGTGAAGTGAACGCTGAAGCGTATGCGCAGAATCGGGTCTGAGTAACTTCGTAGACGCGAGGAGTTAGATAACGGTACGAACGGAAATAAACCTACGAATTATACGTCGAAGGCTACCCTGACTAGACGACGACGACGAGCTATGGAAGAATGATGCGCAACGGCCAGGGAAACAGGTGAAGTGCGCCAACGTTCTAACTTGAGCGCTCCGAATAGAATCTTCAAAGTGAGGGCAAAAACTAGAACTTCACCTCTCTTGGAATGTCGGCCATCTTGGAGTTTCTCGATCTCCAAGCCGCACTCCAAGTAATTCCTTTCTCTTGCAGACTAAATGTATCTGGCAGTTTTTGATTTGTCACGCAGAGGGAATAAGTCTTGTTTCTGGAAATCCTGACAGTACCCCCTTGCAAGGGAGGTCCTTCCGGTTTGGGTTTCTTTGGAAACTTTAGATGAAAAGCCTTCACCAAGCGGGGAGCATGTACATCAGAGTATACTTCCCAGGATCTTTCCTCTGGACCATAACCTTTCCAATCTACTAAATAATAGATTTTCCCTTTATATTTCTTGGAGTCAAGAATTCTCTTAACTTCAAATTCGTCTCCTGATTCTAATTGTACAGGGTTTGGAGGAAGGATAACTCTCATGTTCGGTGATGCCTTTTTTAACAGGGAGACATGGAAGACTGGATGAATCTTCATTCCTTTTGGTAAGGTTAAGCGATAAGTTACTGGGTTGAGTACACTTTCAATTGGGTAGGGACCTACAAATCTAGGTTGGAATTTGCGATCTCCTTTTAGCCTAAGATTCTTGGCGTTCAACCATACCGTGTCCCCTATTTGTAGCCTAGGACCTTCTCTTCTCTTTTTATCTGCATATTTCTTATAATTCTCTTTTGCTCTAACTAAGTTTTCTGTAGCTGTTTGATGGATTTGTTTTAGATTCTTAACCACCTCTTGCACTGCTGGAACTGAGACTTCTATGCCAATTACAGATGAATTAGGGTGTCTACCATAGTTAAGATAGAAAGGAGAGAAACCTGTAGAGACATTCTTGGCATTGTTATGTGCAAACTCTGCAGCCCATAGAAACTCTGGCCAGTCCCCTTCTTGATCAAGTAAAAACAGCCTTAGATGCTGCTCTACCTCTTGATTCGCCCTCTCTGTCTGCCCATCTGTCTCTGGGTGATAGCTAGTAGAGTATCTAGTTTCTAGACCTAGTCCTTCCATGAAAGCCTTCCAAAAGTGGGACAGGAATTGGGAACCCTGATCTGAGATCATTACCTTGGGGATACCATGAGCTCGTACAACATGGGTACTAAAATGAAAGGCTAATTCTTTGGCTGTAGGGACTCCCTTCAGGGCAATGAAATGAGCCATTTTAGTGAATGCATCTACAAACACCATAATGGTATTGTACCCTTGATCAGAAGGCAGATCCACAATCAAATCTACGGTGATGGTGTGCCAAGGATGTGGTGGAGTGGGCATAGGTTGAAGTAACCCTTTTGGAGACTGTCTCTCCGATTTTCCCCGAGCACAGACCTCACATGTGTCTACGTAGGAACGAATATCCTTTGTCATTTGTGACCACCAGTAATTCCTTTTAATCAAGTCTTCTGTCTTTAGGATTCCTTTGTGACCTGCAAGTCGACTGTCATGACCTTCTTTGAGAACTAATTGTTGTAATTCTTGATTTGGTAAGTAAAGTCTCCCTTCATATAGTGGTAAGTTGTTTTGAACTTCTCTTGATGTTCCCTGTTTTGCCCATTCAGACATTTCTTCTTGTGTCATAGAATTAATCACCTTTTCCTCGATAGTTTCCTGACTCACTGTTCCCACAATCTTATGTTCCCGGAATAATTGTTGGTTGTTCTTGATCATTCTCTGTTTTCTCAGTGTTTATTCTTGACAGGGCGTCAGCCTTCCCGTTCTTAGTTCCTGGCCTATAGGTGATCACAAAATCGTAATCTGTAAAATATAAGGACCACCTAAGCTGTCTTGGTGTAAGGGTTTTTGCAGATTTCAAAAATTTCAAGTTGCGATGGTCAGTGAACACAGTTACTGTATGTCTGGCCCCCATTAGGTAATGCCTCCACTCTTTGAATGCATCCTTGATAGCCAGTAACTCTTTCTCCGTAATTGTGTAATTAATTTCTGCAGATGTTAATTTCCTAGACCTATAAGCTACTGGATGGAGTTGTCCGGTTCTTTTATGTCTCTGAGAGAGAACTCCCTCAATTGCTAAATCAGAGGCGTCCGTCTCTAGATAGAAAGGTTCTGTGGGATCTGCGTGCAATAAAACGGGCGCTGTGGTGAACTCTTTCTTCAATAATCGAAAAGCTCTTTCGGCGTCTTCAGTCCACTCAAAAGGAACTCCTTTCTTAAGCAATCGAGTGAGTGGAATTAACTTGTGAGAGAATTCATTTACAAATCTTCGATAGAATTTTGCAAAGCCTATGAAGCTTTGTAACTCCTTCACACTGCTTGGAGATTTCCATTCCAAAATGGCCTTTACCTTTTTTGTATCCATCGTAATTCCAGACGGAGTAAGCACGAATCCAAGGAACTCTACCTCTTTCACATTGAACGCACACTTTTCCAATTTTACATACAAATTGTTTTCCCTCAGTCTTTGCAAAATTTTTCGTACTTGATCCGGATGTTCGTCTTCAGATTTCGAGTAGATTAAAATGTCATCAATGTATACTATAACACATTGATCAATGAACTCGTTTAACACACTATTTATGAAGTGCTGAAAGGCAGCCGGTGCATTACATAGCCCATAGGGCATTACTTGGTATTCGTACAATCCCAGATTCGTCCTGAAGGCTGTCTTCCACTCATCGCCTTCTTTTACTCTGATCAAATGGTATGCACCACGAAGATCAAGTTTGGTGTAAATTTGTGCTTCCTTTACCTGATCCAAGAGCACCGAGATGAGAGGAAGTGGATATCTATTCTTGATGGTGACTTTGTTTATTGCTCGATAGTCGATACAAGTTCTCAACTCTCCTTCTTTCTTTGTAACGAAAAACAACGGCGAGGAGACTGGGGATTGTGAAGGACGTATAAACCCGTTGGCTAAATATTTCTTGATATACTCCTTCAGATGTTCATTTTCTTTCAGGGCATAGACTCTACTGCATGGAAGATTAGCTCCAGGCTCCAAATCAATTCTGCAGTCAAATGGCCTATGTGGTGGTAATTTTTCTGCCTCCACTTCATTGAATACATCTTCAAATTCCTTGTATTCAGGAGGAACTTCACTGGTGTGAATCACACATACTGAAACCCCTTGTTCACTCAGGAGGGTCGCTGGTCCCATTTCATTTGATCTTGTTTGTGTATGGAAGCAATTTTCTTTACAAAAGTCCGAATCCATCTTCACTGTTCTCGCACCCCAATCTATACTCGGATTGTGCTCAGTGAGCCACGGCAAACATAGAATAATCTGGAATTGTGGTGCATCAATCAAATTGAACTGTATCGTTTCTCGATGTCCTTCTTGAAAGGTTAGTTCCACTTGTTCTGTGTGACTGATGATGGGTCCTGAAGAAAGGTTTGTCCCATCCACCGCTCTTACCGGTTCGCTCTTTGTCTACAAAATTGCCTTTATACCTATCTTAGTTGCATATTTTAAGTCGCAAAAGTTTCCCGTTGCTCCTGAGTCGATCATAACAGATACTTCAGTTAAGGTAATATTTCGGAATCTTAATGTCATGGAGATTACCAAATGAGGGGACGAAGACTGTAGTGTATTAGCCAGGAGATGTTCGTCTGGAGTTGTCTTTTCCTCTGCACGCACCAGCCCAACTCCACTTACTGGTGGTGCTTGAAGTTTTCCTTCTCTTTAGAAGGTACTTTCGGTTTCTTCGGACACACTCGCACAAAATGTCCACTGCCTCCACAATACATGCATAAATTGGTCTGCTGCCTTTTTTCCTTTTCTTCCTTAGTTAGTGGTCCCCGTACCACTCCAATTTGCATGGGTTCTACTCCGGTTTGACCTTCTGTGACTTTTGAAGATTCTGTCCTTATTCTGTCATATCTTGGAGTGTTGAATCTGAAATCTTTTCTTCTCTCACCTCTTCTCTCGCTTTGACAAAAATCAATCTCCAGAAATAGGTCTACTAAAGCTGATATATCTGTGGGTCGATTGGGAATCTGGGCTAGGACATCCTTCAGTTCGTCCTTCAAACCACGATAAAAGACTGCGGCTCTTTTACTTTCTGGCCAATCCGTTTCGACTACCAGTTTATTAAACTGGGCCAGATAAGCCACTAGATCCTTGTTGCCTTGCTTCAACTCTAGCAGTTCATTGTCTGTGGCTTGTGATATCTTCCGCCGATCAAAAATCCGAAGGAATTCCTTCTTGAAGTCTTCGAAGTTATAAAGGAGAGTGTCATCCCTGGTGACCAATGGCATGGACCAATTAGCGGCATCACCACTGAGATATGACAAAATGAAAGCCACGCGGGACTGTGCGTCTGGAAAAATCGAAGGACGACACATAAAATGCAAAGAGCATTGGGTCAAGAATATTTGAGCCTTCTGAGGTACCCCACTAAATCGTTCCGGTGCGCTAAAGGAATCACTGGCAACAAGGAATGTACTACATGAGTTGCAACTTTAGAAGTGGATTCCAAATTTTCTCCTTCAGATCCTGGAAACCTTAAGCTAGACGCTGTATTCATATTGGTCACTCTGGCTGCTAACTCTACTGTCTCTCTCCTAGAGTCCATTATTTCTTGACTCAATCCTCTGTTCTCCTCCCTAACTGCTGCTAATTCCTTTTGTATTAAACTCAGTACTTCACTTAAATTCTGCAAATTTATTCCTTCAGCCATTCTGTTCAGGCGCAAGTTTCAATACGTGGGCACTTCACTCTGTCAGAGCAATGCTTCATACACTTGCGCAGGAACAGAAGATGCTATTTCCCGATGCCCCTCTCCGGAAAATCTCCGACACAAATTATACTGTGTTCAGAAGAGTCTCCAAAAGGGGGGAAGGGGGAGTGGATAAAATAACAAAAGAGAAGAAGAGACTGCCTTGTTATCAGCTTTCAGAACCTTGTCTTCTCCTAGCGCTGTAGTGTTGCGTTGGATTAATTTGTTCTAGAAAACTAAACACAGTACATTAGATTCTATACACTTTGAATTCCTATCTCTTTCTAATACTAAGGTTACTCTAAATGTGACATACCTATATAACAATTGGCCTTAGCTTCCCTTCTGTCTTTTCTCTTCTTGAGGTTGTTTCTATTTTTATTTGAAGAGATAAGGTCCTTCTTAAGTAAATCTAAGGAGGAACTAATACAATTTTATTCTCACCATTTGTTCTCTAAATTACTATGAATTGAAATTGCTTATACATATTATATTTCTACATACCTATATAACTAATCTTTTTCTCCTCACTAATCTTGTCTTATTTTCATTTCAGGTAGAATCACCAGAAGGAATTCACTGCTCCAGGTAAGCCTTTTATTCTAGAATAACTGTAAATAGCACTATGCTTATCAAAATTAAATTGTCCACAATAAGTTTATGTACAGAGTTCTACTATAATTTTCTAGTTATCAATGAGTACTTAGCTTCAGTTCCGTGGGTTGGATTCAGGTCTCGAAGATGGAATCACTGCTCACTTGCGCTGAATCTATTCGGTTCTTCGTATTGGTGACACTGCACCCATGCGCAAGAGCAATGCAAGTCTTAACTCTGAGAGAGATCTGCTCACTCGCGCATGAGCTCTTGAATTATTCAGGTGGATATTTAGGCTGCAGAGGGTTAACTTCTTGGACACTTCCTTCGGCTGCAAGAAGGCGGCTGCGCAAGTACGCCTGACGAACACTAACTTCAAGGAAGTGAAGTGAACGCTGAAGCGTAGGCGCAGAATCGGGTCTGAGTCACTTCGTAGACGCGAGGAGTTAGATAACGGCACAAACGGAAATAAACCGACGAATTATATGTCGAAGGCTACCCTGACTAGACGACGACGACGAGCTAGGGAAGAACGATGCGCCACGGCCAGGGAAGCAGGTGAAGTGCGCCAACGTTCTAACTTGAGCTCTCCGAATAAAATCTTCAAAGTGAGGGCAAAAACTAGAACTTCACCTCTCTTGGAATGTCGGCCATCTTGGAGTTTCTCGATCTCCAAGCCGCACTCCAAGTAATTCCTTTCTCTTGCAGACTAAATGTATCTGGCAGTTTTTGATTTGTCACGCAGAGGGAAAAAGTCTTGTTTTTGGAAATCCTGACAAGCAGCTTTCACAGCCAGAGAGCTGCCGCCCGTCCTTTGCAGGAAAAAATGCGGGACTTGGGCCAGGAGTTGAGTAGAGGAACGCAGGTGTCTTGCGGGGGTGTAAAAGAGAAAGCGTTTCTGAAGATAGCCAGGCCCTGTGGCATACAGAGCACGGTGGGCAATGGTTAAGGACTTGAATTTAACCCTCTCTGCTACGGGCAGCCAGTGTAGGGCGCGAAGATGTTGTCTCACACTACCTCTGGCTGGAATGTTCAGGAGAAGCCTGGCGGCTGCGTTCTGCACAACTTGCAGTTTATTAAGTAAGTAGATTGGGGCGCCGATGTATAAAGCATTGGCATAATCTAGCCTAGAAAGAATAAGGGCTCGGGTAACTGTCTCCTTGGCCGCTGAGGAAGAAGGGGGAGGAATTTCTTAAGAATTTTTAAAAATCCAAAGCAGGTCCCTGTGAGCTTTTTGATCTGTGTCGAGAATGTGAGGTTCTCTTCGAACCAAACCCCTAAATTCTTGACGGGATTCCCTGATGACACAGGAAGCGTCGAATCGGACGGCCAGAGTGTTTCCCTAAACAGATGGCACTACAACCACTGCTTATGCTATCACCACATTGCGTACAGTCGTAGAGACATCACAAGTCCCTTATCAGTCAGCCCAAGCAGCTGAGTTAGCCGCCCTTATTCGAGCTTGTGAATTGAGTGAGGGAATGGTTGTCAATATTTATACTGACAGCCTGTATGCCTTCCAGGTCGCCCACAATTTTGGGCGACTCTGGGCTGAGAGAGGGTTCCTTACTTCCCATGGTGCAAAGCTCCAACATGGTCACCTTATATTGAGGCTTTTGTCTGCTTTGACGCTCCCTAAGAATTTGGCAATAGTGAAGTGTAGCACCCATAGGAAAATTACTGATGATGTAGGTAGGGGGAATGCTTTTGCTGACCAGACAGCTAAGGAAACAGCACGGACTAAAATGAAGAAAATGTTTGTAGCAGGTCCCGCTAGGTGGGTGCCTGAAGTCACTATGTTTGAGGATATGCTTGAGAATGTGAAGGAAATACAAAGTGAGGCTACAATAGAAGAATTAGCAATATGACAAGAGAGCACGGCATAATTGAATGATGAGGGGTGTTGGATTGACAAGTCAGGGAAACAGAGATGGATGTTGCCCAATGCATATGTTCTCCCTGTGGTCACGATTGCCCATGGCCCAGCCCATATCAGCGCTAAAGGTATTTGCAAGTTGTTGGACCCCATATGGCAGAATGACAACATCCCCAAAACAGCTGCACATTTAGTGAAGTACTGTATGGTGTGTATGATGCACAACCCTGGAAAAGGTATCCCTACGCCACCTGGTAATTTTGCGCACCTACTTTCCCCTTTGAGGTCCTCCAGATGGAATACATAGAGCTGGACAGGTGTAATAACTTGAAGTACGTGTTGGTGGTTGTCTATGCATTCAGTAAATGGGTTGAGGCTTACCCCACTAAAGACAATACAGCTGTTACGACTGCAAAGGTACTCCTGAAGGAGTTCTTTCCTCGATTCGGCTTGCCCCGTTTGATTTGGAGTGATAACGGAAGTCACTTTAATGCCAAGGTCATTCAGCTAATTTACGATGGTTTGCACATAAAACAGAAGTTTCATGCTGCAAACCACCCGCAGTCTGCAGGTTTGGTTGAGAAGTACAATGGTACTCTCAAACTGAAATTGTCAAAGATTCAGGAGACGACAGGATTACAGTGGCCAGGGGGCATATCTACAAGGGCTTTATCTCCGCATTTTTGGCTTTTAAAGCCAAAAAAGCGGAGATAAAATTATCGCCCTATTAACAAGAGGGTGCTAACATGCATTGGCGCATGTTAGCACCCTTTTACCCGACGTCTCCCTTTGCATCTCTAATGAGATGCAAAGTGGGCGTCACTGGGCAGTACAACCTTGTAAATATCGCTGATGTGCACATCGCGATATTTACAAGGCTGCTAACGCATTTTAGCAGACGTTAGTTTGGGGCGAAAACAGCTGTTTTCGCCGAAAACTAACGTCTGCTAAAATGCAGACTTAGGCATACCTATTATGGGGTGGATTGTGCTGATACGACCACAGGGTCGTATCAGCAAGGTTATCGCCATTTGCAGGGAACATCGCTGGAAAACCAGCGATGTTCCCTGCAAACGGAGATTTCCCCGCTATCGCTGGTAATTATATCGCCCTGGGGAAAAGCGTTGTAGATAACGCGCTACCAGGGCGATATAATCAAGCGATAGACGGCGATAAGTAGAAAAGCGCTAAGCGCGCTTTGCGTTGACTTATCGCCGTCCTCGTAGATATGCCCCCAGATGCTTTACCATTAGCTCTTTTGTCGACTAGAACAACAGCACATTCTAGGACAGGATTGTCACCGTACGAGGTCGTGTTTGGACGCCCGGCAAATGTCTGGGGCGTCCCGCGTCCTCGACGGTTTTCAGATATTGAGTATCCATTATTGATCGATTACCTTTACTAGTTAACTGAAAATTTGCGTTCTATTCACCAACAGTCCATGAGTCCCTGCCACCCACACCAGAGGGACCCGGACACGACATTCGGCCTGGGGACTTCATACTTATCAGAAATTTCCAGCAGAAGAAGAGTTTGGAGCAGCGCTGGAAGGGACCATGTGAGAAGTTGGCCTGGCATATGCTGTCCACTAATTATAGTGGGCACCTTGCACCAGTCCAAATCGACTCTTATGGTAGGTAGGTTAAAGACAACCTTATTGAAAGCTATCCTAGTGGTAGCTGTGGAGAGCAGCCTTCAGGCTAAGTCTTGAAGGAATGTAAAGCAGCTTGTTTTACCAGTCTATAATCTCTTGAGTGACCAAATGAAAGAGCACCACACCAGGTATATATTCAAAATATATGTATTTATTACTAAACACACCCCTCTAGTCTCTTTATGAGGCTAGAGTTCGAAGTACATAGGTTATAAGATCTTAAATCACAGTAATAGCACAAATACACGTTTGGGCCCTAGGGGCGTACCAAACCATATACCAATAAAGTGGTATGCGAACCACGACTGAACTAGACACTAGGCCTAGAGCCTCTAGAAGTGCTTGGACCACAAGGAACCACCCAAGGTAGTGACACAGGGGACCCACGGGAGACGCGTGCAGTGTAAATACACAACCGCGATACGCCGTTAACTTCTATGGAGAAAGTCGGGATCGGGAAAATAGAGGAAAGGGACACTTTAAAAAGGACTAGGACAAAACCCTTTGAGATCTAGGACTTTGAAGAGTCTCTACCCACGGGAGCACCGGAGTACTCGTGTTACCTCACCCAGGGAAGCCGGGTGCATAGGTGCCTTTCGGGGTCGGGTTTCGTCGTCGTTTCTTATGGCGATCTGCTGCAAAGTGCTGCTGGCGACCAGGAGAAAAGTGTCCGGGTGGATCCAAGAGTGGATTGGAGTTCTGAAGAACCTGAAAGCAGAGGGGACAGAGTCTGGGTCACTAGCCAGTGACCAGGAGGGCGATGGACAGATGCCCACCGATGTCGAGTGCTTCAAGTTCGTTGACGGTCGTCTTGACTCTTCAGCCACGAGGTCCGGGAGGCGTTGTCGGCGACCAGGAGCAGGATTCGGGCTGATGCTCGATGTCTGTCGAGTGCAGAGGTGTCGGCGACCAGATTGGACCCAACAAGCCTTGGCAACGGCAAGTCTCGAGTAAGATGTAGATCGTCGATGATGCAGACCAGCAAGGTCTGGGGAACTCACCCAGCGAGGGTAAGTGAGGGCAGGCCTGGAGCAACCAGACTGCCAAGTAAAGAAAAGATTGGCCTTCGTTAAGGGCTACTAGCCAACGGGCTAGCGACCGCGAAGGAGCCTCGTGACGCCGCACGTGGAGCTGGCTTACGGGACACTCGTGGAGTGGGGGCCAGTGATCTTCGGTGCAGGTGGTGCTGGAGGCTAGGGCTACTCGGAGCCCAAAGCACGACTTCTTGGGAGACCCAGAAGATGGTGCACTTGCAAGTGTGCTCGGTGTCCAGGGGTCATGGTCTCACGTTACCCACGATAGCCACGGGCCTCAGCTTTGCTGGGGACTCAGGGTAGCCTCGGGGAAGTCTGAGAATCTACCTCTGGTGATGCGATGACTTCGGCGTCCGACAGGAGCTTCAGTGATGCGAACCGGACAGATGCTTCTTTGGTGCCTGCCAAGCAGGGGAGTCACTCCTTGACCCCAAGGGAGATTCTTCAGTCCTCTAATCGTGAGTAGAGCGTCGAAGGTCCAGGATTCTGTTTCAGAGTTTCGTCCAGGTATAATCTAAAGTCCTAAGGACTGGGTTCCTACCTTTATTCCAAAAATAGGGGATGGACTACTCTGTGGCCCCACCTATGGGTGGGTCAGGGCAGAGGGGTGGCTACACCCCTTTCCCTTTGTCCAGTTCGCGCCAAAGCAGGGGCTGCAAGCCCCTGATCCGGTTTGAACTGGGGTATGCACAGGGACACCAAATGTGCCCCCAGTGCAGGACTTCAAAGCACCCGAAAGTGCTCCCGCCCAGCCCCAATACACATTGTCCTGTCTGGGGAGGTGGTCACACCTCCCTGGGACAGGAAACCTATTGTCCAGGCCTCCCCTGCCGGAGTTTCGTCCAGCAGCAGGAGGCCAGACTCGTGTCTGTGGCAGCAGCATCCATTTTGTGATGCCAGGGCTCTGGAAAGAAGTTACCGGACTCGTCAGAGTTAACATGCCTTTCCCTCTAGAAGGGTGGAATGCTACCCCGCCGCCAGGATTGGCGGGGGGTAGTATTCCAAGATGTTTGACACAAAACACGACATGTTTTGGTGCAGCCATTCCATAGTTAGCATTTTACCGCGAGGATATAATGCGTTTAAGAGTATATGGTCAGGCTGCACTACAAACAGCATCAGAGATGGTCTCCGAACGCTGCAGAGGGGCCCTGCACATGCAGGGGCACCCT